>CM076584.1:329534741-330079987 GCA_034641835.2 Pinus albicaulis
CCAGATTTAAACCGACGTGTTGGGGTTCCAGTGTTTTGGCCAGATTGGCAAGACCAAAATACCAGAAAACATCATACCACTTTGGGATCCTAGGCTCTAGCCCTCCTGGATCCAGAGAGGGATCTCTCTATAAAATGTAAAGAATGATATATCTTTCAGGCTCAAAATGAGGTATTAGGCTAGGTATGAAGCACGAGGGTTTGTTTGATTTGGTTGGTTGGTTGGACTATTTGGAGGTCATTAACTGAGAAGGTTATACAAGGGAAAAAGGAACAAAGTAGTAGGATGTTTTGGCAAAAGAAAATAGGTCAAGAAAGTATCAATCCATTGGGCTATGGAGTCATGAAAGGGGATTACTTTCATAAAAACTAACCAAGGCTTCCATAGGGAAAGTCATCTATACTAAAGGATCTTCTAGATAGATGGTGAAATGGAACATTAAGAATGGGTGAAGGAAAGACACAAAATGATAGCTTAAGATCAGGTCAGAGGTCATTTAACTCCAGACCTACTTTCAGCATACTCCAAAGGGAAAACAAAGCTAATATTTAACACAGAGAAAGGCCTAAGATCAGAGAAGGGCTTTTAACCTTCAGTGCTTTGACACTAGCTCAAGGGATCTTAGTAAGGCCAAACTGTTGGAAAAGGACCCCAGTGGACAGGGATAACTCTAAATCCTTGGTATCCCAATTCTTCCAGCTTAAACCCAACAAGAACATATAAGCAACAAACTCCAAATTTGAACATCAGTAAGCATGGGCTGAACCAACATCTTTGATTGGTTAAATTACAAGAATTTTCTCCTAGATACACAATCAACAGAAAACATCTAAGATAAGAAGAGAAAGACAGCATTAGGGTACCATGCAAGGGTAAATCCTAAGCCTGAATTACTGATTCTTATCAGAGAATAATGGGCAGTATGATTAAAATGAAATAAGAAAATGCAGTAAGGAAAACATCACCCGTAATATAGACCAGGATCATGTGAAATTTGCTTGTTCAATTGATGTACAAAACCAGTCACATGCTTTGAGCTCAATGGCTGTTACAATCCAAACTTTCTCCTCCCAGCCTACTAAATTACAAACTACTCAGCTACTTCCCCCAATAACAGTTCTACAATCGAATGAATCCCTCTAACCAACAACAACCCAACAATGAATTCTTCCAGAGTTCTTATAGGAGAATGAGGAAGTGGAAGAGTATAAGAGATAGTTGGCCCAATTAAATGAAGAATTTAATGTTTCTTGACCTCTAGGATGCTTGATGGATAAGCAATGACATTGCTCCGTGCTTCATTAATGGTCCTTTGCTTGTGTTGTACTCTAGCTGTCTGTTTTTTACCTTTGAATTAAGTAATGGGGTAGAAAGTCTGTAGGTTCCCATACTTCCATAATTGTTGCTTCTGCTCTTTGAGGCTTAATGTACACGAAAATTGACTTTACAGCTGCCTCTTATGTGTGTAATAAATTTGCTGACAGTTAGTAGTATTTGAAATAAATTTTCAGTTGTCATTAGGAAAATATCCTCTATTCTGGCAATAACTAAGCTTTCTTTGATTATTGTGAGGCTGCAGGTGTTCTTTGGTAGCTGGGGAAGGTTGGATTTTGGCGTTGGAGAGGATCAATTGGCCTCTGAGTGGCAGTGGAAGCTTTCTTGGATTGACAAATATTTGTCTTTACCTTAAAACACTTTTAATTTGTTTTGATTCTGTGTTTTAGGCCTAATTATGCCTCTTCCTTCTTTATGGTCTTCATGTTGTCTCTTCGAGCTTTAAACATTGGATTATAATCATTAATATTCAATAAAGGCTCTTAATACTTTGGTTTCCTTCACTGATGCACTTTCTGCTATCTCTGACTGTTTCTGTGTCTGAGCAGGTTTTGGAGGTGTAGGAGGGTTTGACCAGGGTTAAACACTGATCCTTTTGATAAAACGTGCCTAAAATTTCTTTAATAGTTTTCTTCTATGCGTTTAGGCTATGAAAAATCCTCTCTGCGCTTTTGAAAAACTTCCGTCTGAGACTCAGTGACAGAGTGGATTTACACTATCGGATACCCTGCAAAAAGACAATAAACCAGTTAAGAAAAACCTCATGAGAGTGGGGAAGATGTTGTCAAGGCCTGTGGGGGATGGATAAGCGATGGTGGAGATGTGGATGCAGGTGGAAGAATGGTGAAAATCATGAAAAAATTGTGAAGAACAGGCCTGCAGAAGTTTTTGGGCATCATGGATTTTGGGTTGTTAGATTAGGTCAGGCATCGGCGATCAACGGTTGAGATCGAGCGATGCCACCGTTTGGAAAGCTGGACGAAGGGATGATGGTGTGGGTGATATTATAACATTACTATCGGATGAAGAAGACGGATAGTTTAGATTGGTGGAAGAAAATGGTGGGAGGCATAAGTGAATGGCGCGAGAATAAGTCTGGACCGTTAGATCGTAAAGATCTGTGGTCCAGATTAAGCGATAAAACACATGGTGGAAGAGGGTGGTAAGACGAAAACCACTAGTGGTATTCACGCGGGTCTGAGGGTGGTTTATGGTTTTTCCCAAAGTCACACGATACCATTCAGCGTGCGCCATGTGGCTAGGAAAAACCACTTATATCGCACGGCTTTTGAACATTATCGTTTGGGCATGAATATAGCGCGATATGTTTTTAAGTCGTTGGATGTGGGACGGCTAGATCAAACGGTGGAGGTGACCACGCGGTGGGAGAAGGTGCGCGGGGCGGGGTGATCCATTGGGTTTGACAGCAGCCGTTAGATCTCTTCAATGGACGGCTCAGATCATATGATGAGGCGCAGTGCTTTTTGAAAGGAGGGGAGGGGAATGCAATGAAGGTGCGTGATAACTTTCGATCTGTGGAGATCTATGGTTCTCATTGATTTAAAACAACGCGTCGGGGGATAACAGAATTCTTACACCATTTTTTGGTCATCTAACTTATTATCATTAGATGGACCCAAGTACACCATGTAAGACCAGTTTTACCCTAAGTAAAACCACTTTCACTATGTTAAAATAGGAAACCCCAAAAGGAAATATTAAACAAACCCATATTTGTTTGATTTTCCTCATGGAATAATTAATTAAACCATAATTTAATTATTATTCCCATTCATGTTTAACCCAAAATCAAAGAAATTAGTTAGATAAACCTTTATTTATCCTATTCATTTCTAGGAATAATTATTTAAATCTTATTTAGATAATATTCCTTGTTAAATATGACCAAATCACCCACAAATAATTAAATAAATCATTATTTATTTGATTATCTTCCAACCACTTCCTTAAAAAGATAAATAAATCATTTATTTATTTATTTTTGACTAATCAAGGGATTTGACCCAAATCAAAGACCCTTTCCCTCCAACAAATATAATAAAATATTCCATAAAAGGTGGATCTAGATTTGGTTAACATTATTTTAATCATGCACCAAGATCTAGAATGACCCAATATTTTGTTATAAATAGGAGGGTTTTCCCCACCATTCTTCACCTTTTGTTGCCTACTAGATCACTCTGGATCTATACACTTGGTCTCATTTTCACCATTTGCTCCCATTGAGCTCTATTTTTCTGCATTGGGTTTTCTACACCTACAAGAGAGAGAAAGCTTAGATCTGAAGTGCTGAGGACTACAAAGAACCCATCCCATTGAGGAGAGGTGGATACACCTTCTTGTTTTCCTCCCAGGTGCCCTGTAATATAAAAATTCATTAAAAAAAAATCGTGTTCTTGCCTTGTCTGTTGGATGCATGGAGCAAACCTTTTATTTTACTGCTTAATGTCTTTCCATTTATAGATCTGTTTGTTGCAGCATTTTAATTACTAATCGCAGATATGAAGATGTTTGGCAGCCTCTATTGTTGTTAGGGCTATTAGTTATGCGTAGCTAAAGTGGTTCTTTTTCGTACACTTCAATGAAGAATTCATACTAACAAGAATCAAAGGAAAAAGGGCACGGATGTGGTTTTTCAAAGGCTTTAAGCGCCCAATCATAGTGTTTGATTCCATCGGGTGGGGGTTAAGAGAATAAACCCTTGGGGCTAACCTCTTTCATAGAGCAGAGAAAATGTATTTTAAAGCCTTTTCCAAGGATTTTTTGGAATTTTAAGCAGAGGATAGTATTTTTAAGCGCTTGGTTTCAGATTTATGGTTATATGAGGCCGGGGCTATAGAATGTAAGCCCTCAGGGGCTTAAGCCTGATACATTGTAAAAAAGAGAATTTTAAACCAAAATCAGTGCCTTTCAAGGCTATAAGAAGGGTTCTGGTAGAGGAAAGAGGGGGTTTTTAAACTAGATAAAGAAGAGCATGAGGTTTTAAAGGGGAATTTGGGTGAGATGGAGGTCAAATGAGGGATTTTTGGAGTAGTTTTGAAAAGGGAGAAGTGGTGAAAAAATGGGGGGTTTTGTGAGGATAACATAGGGTAAATGGAGGCCTTTTTTACATCAGTTTTCTTCACAAATAGTGGGGATTTTTAAATGGAAACAACAGTGAAGATTATTCAAGGAGCAGAGGACACAAAAAGGCTTCAAGGATAAATATTTTGAAGGGAAATGTTTCTCTTGAAGGCTCAGAAGAATATTTAGCCACCTGTTTTCTTGTCAAAAATTTATAGGTGGCTAACATGGTGCACCAATGATCCAATGAACTATGCTCCTTGGTGGCTGGTGATACCTCATAAATTACCCTTGGATATTACTAAGTTCAATGGAAACCCCAAGGAAGACTCGTCGACTCATTTTATGACTTATCATTTGTGGTGTTCATTTAACTCCCTAAATGACGACTCTGTTCAACTACGTTTTTTCCAGCGTATGCTCACTGGTCCAGCCGAATGGTACATTTAGTTACCAAGAGATTCTTTTGATAATTTCATTGCCCTAGCTACTATCTTTTTGACCCACTTCCAGTTACCCATACGATATGAAACTGGAGCAGAACTCTTGACTAATTTTAAATAGAATGATGGTACTCAAATTTCTGATCATATTCATGAGTGGCGTCATCGTCGTAGAATGGTTAAGACATTTGTTCCTGATCAGCTCCTTGCTGAGTGGTTTATTAGTTCCCCGTTACCATCTATAACTGAGGATGTGGCTAAGGGTGGCATCATCACTGAAGAGTAGGTCATTACCCGTGCCCAATATTTATACTTGATTTATACTCAGTCTGGCACGCTCTACGAGAAAATTCTCAATGTGCCGCGATCTAATTTTACTATTCCTCCTCCATCTAAGGACTCTCATGTCGAAGATGGTATGATAGGTACTGCAAGAAAAAATCACTCTACTAAATTTGATCTTGTGCCTTCTTCTAAAATCCATGTCATGTCATCTGACAAGGGAAAAAGTGACAAGCAAGCCGAAAGTAAGAAAAAGGGAAAATCAAAGAAAAAGCAAACTTCTACCCCACAGGAAAGATCATCTGATCAATCAGAAACCTCATTACCCTTGTATAATCTCTAATGAGGAACTCTTTGTTCGGGACTGTCCTCACCACGTTGAAGTCTCAAAATTGGTTAAGATATCACATGCATCAGCTATGTTGACAGATCCATTTCCGAATCTGAACACAAATTTGGTTACTACGGATCCGACTTCTAGTTCACAAGTGCTTATGTTTTCTGTCATGAATCCATCAACTGATGTTTTGGTGTCAACATGTAATAAATATCATGGTAGTCAGGCTATTGATCAACCTACTACCTCGACCACGAATCCGTCTATGGAATAGATATCGCCAACTTCTATTCCTAAATTGACAATCAAGTCACCAAAGAGAGTCATTCATAAATCATCATTTAATCCTCGAGCAAGACCCGCTAAAAATTATAATATAGTTGAAGATTTGGCTCAATCCCCTTCAGCTATGTCAGCGCTTGAGGTGATACAAAATTTTCTCTCCCAGAAGTAGGCTTTGTTGTCAGCAATTGGTGGAATTTATCCGACAGATTCCAAACTCGTAGTCTTTAATCATACGGGCTATGTGCCGCAATTACCAGCAGAATCAACATTCTCCATCTAGGTAAATGTTCTCAATCACCTTTTTCATCGTACTATTATTTATGAGGGAGGATATAAGTGCATTATGTCTCTAAAATATTGGAAGTCGCTTGGCTTGCTACACCTATCTCAATTTCTTACGACGTTGAAAGATTTCGACGGACGTACATATAAGCCTTGCGATATTATTAATAACCTGCATGTTGAACTAAGGGGGTAAATAGTTAATGTTGAAGTTGAGGTCGTTGACGGACCCCTTAACTAAAATATTTTACTTGAAAGGCCATGGGTATATGATATGACTGCGATCATCTCTACATATTTTAGAATGATCGCCTTTCCACATATGGGTGTAATCACAGTCATCAATCATCTATCCTTCTTTGCCTCCATTTCCCGGGTAACTAGAAGTGTTCCGTTAGTTCACACACCCCAAGTCACACTTCAGAATATTGGTGTAGGACTCTTAAAGGATTCCACCCTCATGGGAACCTTTGCATTATCGCCACCTGTGATGTCGGCAAAAATTGCAAGCATAGATACCTCCTACATGATATCTTCCACTCCATCTGGCTTAAGGAAGATTACGGGTGATTTTGAAGTTGTTACGCTGGATGAGTTTCTGTTGCCCAATCCAATTGAGCTTGCATAGAAATCAATCTACATGGCTTGGTCAGCGAATCCGAAATCTTCGTCGTCGGTCCTTTAGGTTGATCATTCATTAGATTTTGGTACTCCATCTGATCCTTTTTCCTCAACTTTCTTGACAGATGAGAATATTATGGAAACTATGATGTCAGAAGGATAACCATGGGAAGATCATAATCATTGCTCCCATATTCAGGATTATGAAGAAAATAATCTCAGTGAACTATATCACCCATCGATCAAAAAATTATTTTCTAATTCTTTTCCTATTAATGCAATCAATTTCAAGCAAAATTTATCAAATATTGAAAGAAACCATTTATATTGATATTTCGACCAAACCCGATGTTGTAGAAAATATTCATGTCGACGTGTCTTGTTCTCCATCAGAACTCGAAACATATCGCTCTCTCTTTTGTGAATTTTGTGATGTATTTTCTTGGTCTTACGAGGAAAATATAGGCATATATACTAGTATCGTTGAACACACTATTAAAATGTGCCCTGATGTCAAGCCGGTACGTCAATGCCTTCATCATGTTTATTCGAAGAAGGCTACCGCCATTAAAAGCAGAAGTTGAATTTTTTTTGCATGATGGTTTCATTTACCCTGTTCAGCTTACTGAGTGGGTTTCCAACATCGTTCCTATTATGAAAAAACAAGGAACCATCAGAGTGTGTGTCGATTATCGGGATGTCAATCTTGCTTGTCCAAAAGACAACTATCTTACTCCCTTTATCGACCATATTATTGAAAATTGTGCTTGATGCAAAATATTTTCATTCATGGATGGATTTTCTGCCTAAAATCAAATAAATATCCACCCAGAAGACCAATATAAGACATCATTCATCTGTCCCTGGGGCACATTCACTTATCAGAAACTCCCGTTTGGTTTAAAGAACGCTAGGGAAAATTTTCAAAGAGAAATGGATAATGCTTTCAATGACATCAAGCACATTGTTCAACCCTATCTAGACTATTTACCTGCGCATTCACGAAACCATACTGATCACCTGATGCATCTAAGAGCTATCTTTTTACAGTGCTGACACTACAAAATGCGCCTCAATCCACATAAATGTGTGTTTTGTGTTGGTTCTGGTCATTTGCTAGGAATTGTGACCAAAAAGAAGGACTTCGAATAGACCCACTGAAGGTTTAGGCCATTCTTGATTTTCCTGCACCATCAAATTTACTTTAGTTATAGAAACCTCAAGGAAAGGCTAAGTTCTTAAGGGGGTTCATGCCCAACTACACTGAAATGGCTGAAGGATTTACTTGACTCTTGAAAAAGGGGATTCCCTTCCATTGGGACCAAGTTGTGCAAGGTTATTTTGATGTTGTCAAGGATACACTTATCTAGATGTCATTAATATATCCCCCACATTATCAAAGTGATTATTTCTTATATATCGTCGCGACTGATATGACCATTGCTATGGTATTGGTCCAAGTAGAAAATGTGATAGAACATCCGATCTATTATTTGAGTCGTAATATCAATGATACAGAAGTGAAGTATTCGTACATAGAAAAGCTTTCCTTGGTAGCTGTTCAAGTTGTCTAATTATTTCACCACTATATCCTGTTCTGGAAGACCATTATCATTTCATATTGCAACCCCATGACTTATATCTTATCATGTCAATTTCTAGGGGGAAAATATTCAAAATGGATTGTCATTTTGGAGGAATTTGATTTGAAATTCATCAAATCCAAGTCAAAGAAGTCTTTAGTTTTGGCTTCTCTATGACCTTCCCTCTGATAGTATTGCTACTTCATCAGAACCATCTATTCCTTATGAGTCTCTATTTCTGATCTAATCATTTGATCCTATGGGGATTTTATCATTTATCTCCAGACCCAAAATTTTTGGCCTGATACCTCTCACTCTAACTAGCGACATATTCGATACCAAGCCAAATATTATCTGATCGTCAGTGATACACTTTATCATCATGGTGTGGATACAATTTTAAGAAGGTGCCTCACTCATGAGGAGGCTAAAATGTTTTTAAATGATTATCATGTTGGGGCTTGTGGTGGAATTTTTTTTGAATATGCTACTGTGTAGAAGATACTCTGCACCAGTTACTTTTGGCCTACCATATTTCATGACTGCATCCTCACGGTTAGAAGTTTTTATGCGTGCAAGATATTTGATCATAAAATATGCAAATCTCCAGTGCCAATGCATCATGTTGACTCTGTGGGACCATTTTTGAAATGGGGTATTGAATTCATGAACTGTAACCCTCGTTCGTCTAGGGGGCATGGTCATATTATTTTCGCAATAGACTACTTTACCAAGTGGGCCGAAACAATGCCTACATCCAACTACACAGGACAAAAAACTGCAGTGTTTTCTTTAATCATGTCATTTCATGGTTTGGGGTCACACATGTTATATTCACAGATCATGGACCACATTTTCACAATCATATGATGAATGAGTTGACTGCCAAATTAGGACTTTCACATGATAGTTCTACTCCTTATTATCCACAATCAAATGGACAAGTTGAGGCTATTAATAATATTCTTAAATGAATGCTTCAACAAATGATAGGAGTTCATAAATGAAATTGGCATTTAATCCTGTACTTGGCTTTGTGGGATTACCAAACCTTGGTGAGAAATGCAACCAGATTTACCCCCTTTCAATTGGTGTATGGTCTAGAAGCTATCTTGCCAATCCAATGTGAAATACCATCATTAAAAATCGTAATCAACTTGTTACCAGACACCTTTGTTGAAGAAGCACATCTTTTTAACCTCATCCATCTTGATGAAATGCATCGTGAAGCCCAATTGGTCAACGAAGCACATAAGAGACGTATAAAGGTGCAATACGACAAGCATGCCCAGCTTCACATTTTCTAAGAGGGTGACCTAGTCCTTCTTTATGATTAGGAAGCTGATGTAATAGGTAAAGGAAAATTTGAGCCATTATGGCATGGCCCCTATATTTTCAAAATATTTATTGCTAAGGGTGCCTACGAGTTGGTAGATTATGATGGAATTCCGTTGGCGCAGTCCCGAAATGGGTTGTATCTGAAATGTTGCTATGCTTAATCATGAGCATAGTAATTTTTTGTATTATATTGTATATATGTTTTTGATTTGAATTTACTGTCTTAATTTGTTTTTCTAGAATTTTCTTGAAGTTAGTAATCAACTTTACATTTCATCGCAGATTTCTGAATATTTGGAACCATATATTGGGTAGGTTGATGGTGCTAGTCATAGTATGCAGAATATATCCTCTGTAGCGTGGGCCATTTTTTCTCCGAACGACGAGTTTGTGATTTTTCAAGGGATTAGTAACGGTCGATCTACAAACAATATCATTGAGTATAAAGTGTTGATCGAACTTCTCTCTAATTCCATTTCATTTGGTATTAACCGCATCATTATAAGGTTATATTCACAACTTGTGGTATTAAAACTTACTAGTGTTTATACTGTTAGAAATCCAACACCGCATCGTATGTTCCTAAGAGTTCAACTTTTGGAAATAAATTTTGATTTCATCCAATATCAACAAATTTCCAAATATTTGAACACATTAACTGATTCTTCAGCAAATTATTTTATAAAAAAACATTTTCAACACATGTAAAGACACATTCACATAATTGAATAGGATTGCGCAATAAACATAGGAAAAGACTGAAATAAAATAGATAGATAGTTATAGGTTTTTACAAAATTTGTGCCCAGGACACATTGGTCATCTGACCTCAAAATGTATGTAACAATTCAAAAGTAAACTAGTGGTGCTCATGATAACATGCTATTAATTTATCTATCCTACGTAGTAACTGCATCCAGTGGTTAGGAATGCTAATAGTGTGGCATTGCAGTCCCATAGGTAACTCTTCGATCCAGAAATCCAGAATCCCAAAGGTCAACCTCTGTATGTGCTACTCAAGCTCAGCAAGAGACTTAGCCATATCTAAATTCTGAAGGACTGCTCTCCCGACATCCCTCTCTACTAGCTCATCCGCTCCATGCTCTGGCTCTCCCACTGGTTGACCTCGACCCACATCTGCATTACATCAAAATAAAAAAAACATGTATAAACCATAGAAAAAAAAAAAAAAAAACATGGTCAAAATGTTCTTACAAATTTCACCCCACTGAGCGCTTTTTGGTAAAGCTAAGTCTGGATCTCCTTGGAAATCGACACCTACATTTGCATACTCATCAATGGTGATAATCTGTTGCCTAAACTAGGCGAAGAATGTAGTCGAGAAAATGATGGTCGATTGACCAACATGTCTAGCCATTAGTTCTACCCATCTGTTCATCCTTGGATATCTAGAGTTAGATATACCTAGCATCACATGTTAAGGCTGCATCAGTGGAATCTGCTCTAAGGAAAAATAAATGAGGATCGAACCATAGTTGAATTTTTTCTTCCTTCCTCGCTTTGCCTTGCTTAGTTGTTCTTTAATTAAATAAAGTATGGCTTCAAACCAATTTAAAAAAAAAATTTCCATGCACTTTAGCGCATAATGCATATAAGATCTGTTTTCTACATGGAGTACAGCAGTACCAGCAAGCTTTGCGATTGTGAATAAGATAGTTGTCAATGGAAATTCATGAACATCATGGATTTTCATTTTCCCATCCTTGCTAGACTCTTCCCCTGGATTGCAATACTGCAATATATAGTCTCTCATTGTATCTCCTCCGAGAGAAAACCCTGAGAGAGAAATGGGTAGGACTCTCCTCGACAAACGTGTCAGAAAATGGATATCCTCCACTAAAATTGGGACCACATTACTCCCAATATTAAATTTCTCAATCTCCAGATCCCATGCACGAACAAGGAACTCTAATAGTTCCATCTATTGCCTCATACCCGATAGACAGAAGTACTTCAATAACCCACAGTCTCTGAGGGCTCTTACAATACCCTGATCATTTAAGGAAATCATGTTTTGTTCTTCATGCTATCTTTCCCTCAAATTAATTGTCATTTTTTTCCGTTGAATCCTTGAAACAAAACCATAAGACTCATTAGGACCCTTTTCATGCAAAAGCTAGGTTAAATTTGGGCACAATGCAAGAATAAAAAATGTGAATTGCGCCCAACGCAGCGTTGGATAAGAGATAGTGCGTTGAATATTCACCTAGCCTTTATTTCAGATGCATTCCAACGCAAGTTTTGAATCCAAGGGTGCAATGCCCTCTTTTGAAAATAAATTTACCCTAAGGGGCCAAAATCCCTAAAAAATTGCAATGAAATGAAATAAAAAGAATACTGAAAGAAAGAGGACGTTTATGGCACCAACCTGGATCAAACGATAAGGAAACCTGTCCACAGAATCGATCACTATCAACAATTGAAGTTCGGGGGCAAAAAAAAGTTCAGAGCTCCAAAATGAAAATGGTAAAAATGAATAGTAAAACTCTTTTAATTAGTCATTTGATTATTTTCAAATCATATTTATTGTTGTGACTATGGTTTTATTCATTTTTTTATTATCATGAAACAGGTATTTTTAATCCATTTGATGTTGTTCTGAACAAGTTTGCAACTAATATAGCATATTAGTCGTGCACATTTATTTCGAGAATGATTTGAACACAAAGCATACTTTTATCCTTATTTTTTGAGCTTTGATAAAAACAAAAAATGACTTGAAGTGTACTTTTATCTCTTTTTCGAGCTTCGATAATGGTGAAAAGGGAACCCCTAGAGTCTTATTTTAACTCTTTTCACACTTTGATAAAGTGAAAATATTGTCGAGCACCTGTCTTTTCAAGCTCGTAAAAGTAAATGAATTGATATATATTCAGTATAAGTTTAACCCTTTTCTGGACTGAGATAGATTATTTATGAAAAAGGAAAACCTTAGTCAAACATGGTTAGGAGGTTCTCTCAGATATTATTTTATAATTTTTCAGATCTGAGCAACAACTTTATGAAAAATTACTTATGGATTTTTCTTTTGTCCTCTTTTTCAAACTCTCTAAATATTAAAAAGGACCGGGTTGTCACTGTCGTTAGGATCGTTAAAACATAAAATAGCGATGAGCTTGTAGATCATGGCAAGCATCGAGTTTCATTTATCGCTAGACTTGTTAAATTATTAAATAGTGATGCATATTCACCCAAAGGGTTGAATTATAGATCAAGCATATGTTATCCTCCTCAAGCTTGTTAAAAATAAAGAGTTATTGGTTGAAAAATGACCGAGGAAAATTTGGGAAAGTGAACATGAAACTTCACTCCATCATAGTGATTGTTTGGTTTGGGTAATATTCTCGACGGTTCATTCATACCTATGGTTCATCATACCTTCACTTTGGTTTTGGGTTAATGCTGTCAACTCATCTCAGTGTCGCCAATATGTTCAAGAGAAGTCATCCAGTGGATACTCATAAACCTTCATTTTCATGACAGTCATCCTTGAAAATTGCTATATCAAGTAAAATTTTGTCTCTGAAATTAGTAACTCCTGTTTCACGATAAAGTGACTTCTTGTCGACATCAAATCATCATCCAGGTAGTCTACCTAGAAACATAAATTTTCCAGTACCATGAGGCTTGTTACAACATCGACAAAATCCTTGCTTCCGGACCTTTGACCAAAATATTTTGTTTGGCGTTCAACATCAAATCATCTATTCACGCCTTACGAAATGTACTGCAATACCTTGAGAGCCATTAACATCAATGGTGTTTCTCTCACGTTTTTTAACAACTCACATCATTGGCCGGTAATCAAATGTTTTCTTACCATGTTCGAATATAAATCATATACTTGCATGGCTAGACTTGTACCCGAACGATCGAGTGAACGAGATAAGAAGGCCCCAGATCTAGTTTCATCCATCTGGGCTACGATATTAGGATTTTTGTACACATCATCTGTACGGTAACCTTACATATAGATCGACATCCAAACATGGGCCTATATCTGTATTGGGCAACATTCCAATGTAGACGAATTTCTGCACTATGTACATGTTGTTAGATAGTTTATGTGTTGAGCATGGGAATGCCTCCCTCAGAAATTCATGATCAAGATGAAAATATCATTATATAATGTATTGTAATATCGATGCAGGTCATCACTCTGGTTCAGTTCCAGCTCATCACGTTGTAAAGCATCACGTTGTAAAGCATCTCATTCAAAAATATTGTTATTATTTTCGACTTCATGCGTTAGGGGGGCAGCTGTTATAGGTTAATTTGGGCATCATTGCCCGTGACCTAGTCAAACTGGACATAATCCCTAGGACCAATGAAATAGGGTCTATCATCCCCTTACATTTCAATTTCTATATTCTCTAAGTGAAGAATAAATCATTCATGGCTTCTATTGTGAGATTTCCAAGGTTTGAAGTATATGTTATATCACTTACGAGCTCACCAACATTGCCTGTCAAGGGACTAACTACATTGCATATGCATCCCCCTCCATTGAAGGGTGCACTACAATGCACTTCCCAACATTCAAGGGTTCGTTGGTCAAATGGGAGCGAAATTCTCATTGTTCTAGAATATCCAGATGGCCAATGCCTTCTAGAAGAGTCCATATGTGTCAAAATTTGAATCCAAGTGTCAATATAACACTTCTAAGCTTGGGAACATTTATTTCCTATTATTAGAAAGTCATTCATTGATAAAATACCTTCAATTGCCCTATAAATTGAGCACATATCCTAGTGCTAGGAGAGGAAGAATTTTGGTAAAGAAATGTTGTTGGATTCTCAATTAAGGGAGTGAAAGAAGTGATATGTTGCTAGTGAGATGTTGAATGTGATGAGGTTGGGATGAAGCTGGAGCTAGTGAAATCAAATCGATCATTGGTTGTAACATCCCCCTTCTAATCTTTAGTAAATATTTATGTTCATTTCCCCATATATGTATCTATTTATGTTTCTATTTCTTATGCAATGTATTCTTGAATGATATATATGTTTCATGTTTAATCTATTTAAGTGATTAATATAACTAGGCATATGTATATTTCAATTTGTTTATTGTTCTCTATTTATACTTGTAGGAATCAATCTGGCGATCTAAGTTGGATTGGAGGTTACAGAAAAAGCGACAAAAGGAGAATAGGAAGCACTTGGATCACAAGTAGGTTCTTCTATCTTTCTGTATGTCTATTTATTATTAGAGAAAGTGATAGAAAAGTCTTTAATCTATTGTTCTAGGTGCCTAGCACCACACTTAGGGAATTTTATTTATCCATAGATAATAATTCTGCATAACAGGGGGCGGTTAGATAATGGAATCACTACTAGGTATCTCAATCTAGAGATGACCAGAGCTAGGAGGTACGGAAGAGGAAGGGTTATCTATGGAATCATGTTCCATAGGAGATTTTGATGGATTTAGGTAATATTTCTATTGCGTGGCAACGAAAATAGTTTCTGTGCCAGCCATAAAAACTTTGGAGTTTCTGGACGTAGAGGGTTGATCAACCATTTGCATCTGCTGAGAGGGACATGGCTCTTTCATGACAACCAGAATCCAATGTGTGCCCTTCAAGAGATAGGAAACTTCGACACACTGAGGAAAATCCTTGGTGTAATGGTCGTCATCACATATTAGACAAGGGTATTTAGGCTTGCGTTTGGAAGTGTCGTTAGCATTTGAATTATTGGAATCCTATTTAGGGTTATCGGATTTGAATTTTCCTTTGCCATTTTTCTTACCTTTTGAGGAGTTTTCTGCTGCGGTCAATTGGAAAACATTTACCTCAGAGGTTTTACCAGGATTATTTTGGTTATTTGAAGGATTGGAGGGTGCAATGGCAGCAACAAACTTAGACTTTGAGGAAGCCTTGGGCGCACTACTATCAGCATGGGCCAATGACCCAATAACGTCATCAAGCAGAGGCGTGGTAGGAGGTTCAGATGATGTCGGATCGGTTGAATGTCACAGTTTGTTAGGTAGGAGCTCATACAGAGTTATATATTGGGAATAAACAAAATATATATATTAATCTTGAGTGATGACTTCCTCTTCAGTGACACAACCACCCATATATAGATATTTGGCAATTTTTGGAACAAAATATTTAGTGAACCATTCGGTCAACAAATGATCAGGGATATCGAATTTGATGAGGCGA
Source organism: Pinus albicaulis (assembly GCA_034641835.2). Taxonomy (NCBI): domain Eukaryota; kingdom Viridiplantae; phylum Streptophyta; class Pinopsida; order Pinales; family Pinaceae; genus Pinus; species Pinus albicaulis. The sequence continues at coordinate 329,550,525 of CM076584.1, forward strand.
TGTCCGCTCTTCCATTCATGAATGTAGTCCGAAATATGGGTAGATGTCGACTGCTTCAAATATGTGAGGAGGTGGGTGTTGGTATCATACCATACAGGTAGTTGGAAGTGAGTGAGGAAGGCCATGGCCAAGGTGTTAAAATTGAAGAAGATACCTCTAGGGATTTCAATATACCACGTGGTCGTGACACCTGTTAGAGTGTGTTGGAAAATATGAAGACAAATTGAATCATCAACCCAAGAGTTGGAAGAGCATTATAAGTGGTACATGATCTTCCCCAAATTTACCTTCAAGCTTTAGATAATCTCACCGAATTTTTGTTGGAACTTATGGCCAATGCAACATATATTGGATGGGGTCATTTGTAAGCTTAGAAAGATCTGGTAGTTCCAACATAGCCAAAAATGGCAAGGGAGGATGGTGAGGAGAAAACGGTCTTTGGAAGTTACCCATATCATGGTTCAAACTTGGTTGATATGGATTCTGCCCCCAATAGGGCGAATTTTGAGCTTAATATGCGTACTTCCACCATGATTGGTAAGGACCTTTTTGTAGCTGTTTATAAACCTAGGGACCCTACTGGGGCTATTGATAAGGCCTCTGTTGGGTGAGAAATTGCGGTATTTGTTGGATATATGTTCTAGTCTAAAGTCCTTGCTGAACATGGGGTCTAGATTGGGGTCTCGATTGGGACGGCTAGTATTGAGGGATCTGCTCATATTGAGTACCAGGTTGAGTTCGCGAGTGTGGTTGCTAGTACTGATCCCGGGGAATTTGCTGGTATTGGACACTAGGCTAATTGGGGTGAGCACGAGGTTGAACCAAAGGGATATTTAGACAAGTTTGGGTGTGAGGAATGAACTAAGGGTTACTCACAACAATAACTACTGTATGTTGGGTTTGTTGGAAATACTGCTTCTAGACCTTTGGTCAAGGAACATACTGATATTGCATATTTGGTTGTTGAACATATTAATGGGGTATGATGGGCTGGTGAACATACATATATTGTACGTTCGGTTGTTGGAGATTGGGTTGTTGAACTTGAGAATACTTAATGTTTGGATGTTGATAGAAAAATGAACCTGAAGTAGGTTGAAAAATTGATGAACTAGTTCCTATGACAGTGTTTGTCGGTTGTGAAAGTAATGTTCCACCTAGACTAGCATTGGGCTGTCGCGCCCCCAAAACGGGTCCAGAGTTCAGATGTCCCCCACTCAAAAGGGGAGGTGCATAAAGAGGGTTGGACTACCCCCTAGGCACATAAGAACCATATATTTTCCACTCAATGGCAGAACCGTAGTAATCATAGATAACAAGAGGGGGGCAGAGGATATTATTGAAGCAATCATTTGACCTATAGTCACTGTAGGTCGAAGGACATGTTGAGATACGACAACCATATTTGAAATGAATGGGCCAGATTATGGGGCAATTCCTGTTGAACAAACGTGATCCAGAAATAAAGGTGTGGCTCAAGAAGCTCCTAAAAAAAGGCTTTCAAGAGAGTTATACCCATGCGGAAGTGAAGATGTGACTTCACTAGAGGGTATTCCCATCCCACTTCCTGCATCTTGAGGAGTGGTGGCATAAGGGTAGCCTTCAGGAGGAAACATGGATGAGATGTCTTCTGAAATGTGAGTTGGAGTGTTTTCCTATGAATTTCTCGTAGGAGCACTCAAGAATGGAATATCATCAGTGTTAGATTCCATTTCAGGAGGAAACAAATTACGGGAAGTAGTGTGAGATGCTATTGGAGAAGCAGCAAGGGGAACGTTGGGTTTGTCAAAAGGACTATAAGCCTATTGAGGCGATACCACTAATGGATCGAAGAGAGGATTTGGAGGAAATAATGTAAATTATGCAGACGGTTCAGGAAATTCGAGCTCAAGAACCTTAGATGACGATGAAAGAAATTCTTTAGGTCCTGGTCGCAACGAAATAGGTTGTACACTTATGAAAATTCCAAGCTCAACACCTTGAGCTTCAAGATGTCCAACTAGAAATTGGGGGACCTCGAGAGGAGGGTCTTGAGATCCTTCATAAGAGAAGGAGGTGAATCTGATGATTCAACTACGATGAACTTTAAGGAAAGATCAAAGAGAGAAAATTTGAATCAATCTTGAGTAATTAAAATTTACAATTAACTAGGAAAAGATGAGGTCGGAGAACTGCAAAGGTAAGATGTTAGCACAGGTAGCTAATTTTTAAAAATTAAACAAAAAATAAATAAAAAAGGGTGAACTAGGCATAAAGGATTACCAGGTATCCATGAACTGCAATATACACCTTGGTGATAAATGATATAATAAATTACCAAGGACTTAACGTACTATATCCAATATCCCTGAATGTTGTGTTCGGTGTATCACGTCTACAAGGTGGTTGAATCAATTACGTATGGAAGGCTTGCAACATAGTGGTGTTTCCCAATATATACTCGATGGTACGTGGGAGTCTAGTCCATAGTAGTGCTCTCTAATGTGTAACCATATGATGAGAGTGTCCCCTTATGTTTTTCGTACATGGAGTGTAGTCGTATATACTTCCTTACGTGGGACGTGGTTTCACCTCCATAATGTAACACTTTTTGTTAGCGATAACTCCTACATTTAATGACACCGGAAAATGTCTCTAGACTATACCTCTAGATGTTTTGGTTAATTTCAAATTCTCCTTAAGGTTAATTGGATAAATTTTAAAGTTGATCTTCAGTTAAGTCTCATTTTAAGGCTCAATATCAATGTCACTTGAACCCTACAATGCAACTAAATGCTAAAAGAGATTCTTTCCATTTTGATGAATTCTACACTAATGAGGGAAGAAGTGCAAGAAAGAGTGGAAGTGATGCAAAAAGCAATGATGCCCCACCAACGAGTACAAAAATATTTAAATGCAACTTTTAAAGATCGAATTCACTTTCACTATTCCCCAAGGTGCAAACTTACTGAAAAAATGAAATTGCTTCTCTTTTCACTAAGATGCAGAATTTCTTGTTTGTTTTTCTTTTACTTTGAAAGATCAAAATGCAAAATCAATCAGTGAAATAAAGTAAAATCAACCAAATGAACAAATAAATGCAGAAGAACTCTTTTCACTTTTCTTTCTATCGAATGGAAAACAAGATCGATTAAAAAATGCACAAATTAAAATCACTTTCACTCTTTTTCAAAACGATGAAAAAAAAAACCAAATCAAAATTTCAAATTTAAAATCACTTTCAATTTACTCTTTTGACTTCAGAAACTAGATAAGACATGCTCTTCCATAATTGCGAATCAAACAATCGTTATCTTATGTTTAACACTTAATCGAAGGTGATATCTAAGCGCAGTGATGACCAGTGCAAACGAAAACAACTTCAAAACAAGCCAAAATCAATGTGGGGTGGCGTTTGAACTGACTGGAATATCACTCTAAAGCAAAGTCTATTAACTCTCTGACTATAAACACAAGTGACAAATGAAGAATAATTGAGCAGAAAGACCTAGAATTTTTTTTTACTTCACTCTAACCATGAGCAAGTCAAACAGACAAATCCCACCATTCAAACAACACAAGAAAACCAAATATAATGGCAGGAGGTCATTCAGACTCTACTTAATTTCTCAGGGGTCAATACACACTCAAAAGATAAGGGGAAACCCTTGCTTTTTCCTAGCCCTGGGATCAAAGTGTCTCTGATGAAAAGAACGATGTTGAAAGGAAAATTAGCGTGATTGCTTTGTATAAAACAGTGATGTCAGAGCTACACTAAGGGTAGAAAATGTTTTGAGCACTACAAACAAGGGAAAAAAACCACACTAAAACTAGACCTGACACACTGAAATAACTATTTACTCCTAAGCAGACCTATAGAGATAGATAGACTTAGATCTCAATGACCAATCAAAATGATCAGAAACCTGGAAAAGGGAAGACAAAGAGGTTAAATCTCCCCAACGAAGCTGCCAATTTTGTTGTGAAGGTAAATCCCCTCTATGGATAGAGGCGATCTCTCTAGCCCTATAGTGGGTCTAGCAATTTATGAGACTATCTAATGCAAGATTTCTTAGCCACTATCCAAAAAAAGATGAGAAAGGAAACACATTCGGGGAATTTTGAGGTCTAAAATGGGCCTCCTAAGGAAATTATAAAATAATAGTGGAAATAATAAAATAATATTTGATTACATCATCAAATTTTAGAGGGAAAAAAGAAAAAAACTACTTTTTCAACTCATATTTTCAACTTATCTCCCAAAGTTTTTACTCAAATTTCGAGCAGAAGTACTCGTTGGATGAACAATTTAATTCAACATCCAAGGAATACCCATGTTGGATACTTTCGATGGATCTTGCTATACGAAAAATGAGAAATACATGAAAAATGTGATTGCATTCACATGTTTTCATGTAGTTCTCATTTTTCGTGTAGCAGGGTCCATCAAAAGTATGCAACATGGGTACTCCTTGGATGAGGAATTAAATTTTTCTTCCAATGAATACGACCACTCAAAATTTGAGTTAAAACTTTGGGAGATAAGTTGAAAATACGAGTTGAAAAAGTATTTTTATTATTTTATGATTTTTTAATATTTTTACCCTTTTACTTAAAAAATGGTGAATCATTCCCCATGGTTGAAATCATCATCTTGAATTCTATTGGCTCTTATAAAGTTTATTTTGCTTGTACATTTCTCTTAGGAAGCCCATTTTAGACCTCAAAATTCCCCTAATGGGCCTACCTCTTCCCGATGCTATGCTCGAATGCTTTGATGATGGCCTCGATCCACAATCCCTTAGGCTTGCTCCTTGCTACTAGTTGCGTACGATTACGTACAAGAGATCAACAGAGAACAAAAAATGTAATCCAATACAAAACAAAAATTGAATATCAACTATCTAAAAAATCAAGGAACATTAGAGTATTTGTGTAAAATATTAGACAAATATAGAAATAAAACACTAGATGTTTTATTAATAAATATGAAAGAGATAGCTTACAATCGTGGCCTTGATGTTGGAGGCCTCCCTTTGGTGATGTCTGAGTCATTTAATGAAGCTCTTGAAGCACTCCTTCTCCCCAATAGCTTAGGCATTATCACAATACATGGATACAAGGAAATTAATGATCATACTAGCCCAGCAATGACCAACCAGTAGTGGAAGGATGGGGATCAATTTATAGGAAGGGAGATGAATTTAGGAGCCCATTAAAGAGGGAGGAAGATCCAATTTTCAAGGGATAATCCCCCATTGATAAGATCAAAATCTCTAAATGAGAGAGCGTGACCCTATCTCCACCGAATAACATCCAGCTCATCATCCTAGAAACTTCTAGAGGTCGAAGATTCTTCTCCATTTGAGGAAACACTTCCATAAAGTGTTTAATACAGTTTTATCAGTTAAAAAATTGTTGATAGCGCTAGTTAAGAACTGACAACCTGCGATTAGCATGGGCATGCAACTAGAGAAGTGCGTTGACCCATAAATTTAGGGTTTTAGCTAATTTTTTTCAACAATATTTCAAGGACGCTTTCTTTTAGTGTTTAGAGTATGTATTTATATATTTTCCCCAGGTGGATATATTGCACATGATCCGTCACAAGGAACTTCAGGATCAGGGACGAGAACTAAGTAGAGTGACAAATTACTGTGTAACAATGATCTTAACCAAGCTCATGAGTCAAAATTCCTTCCTAAGTTGTTTTTTTTATGATGGAACTCTATGTGTTATGTGGTGTCCTATCTATAGGAATTGGATGTGGATTAGTGGGAAGGAGCTTTATGACCTTCAAAGTTTCTTGATGATTGAAAAAAAGAGGGTGGTGATGGATATTAAAGCACAGAGGCCAAGGAGGTTCCAATATATTTTGAAATCTCAATATTTTCCAAAGAAAAATGTGTTGGGGTGGGTCTAACAAGGCTTGGTTTTGGGACTAGACTCACAGAGTTGATGAACAAATGATGCACACACACTTTCTGGTAGGAATTAAATGGTTTAGAATGTCTTTTGGAGGTGAAAATCTATTTGGAAATATTAATTTTTTCCAAGAATAAGATCTCGGGGTGAATCCAACAAGGCTTGGATGTCAAGACTAGACTTCACAGAGTTTGTGTTATGAGTGACACACACATGTTTTTTGGTACGAATGAAAAATTTGAGTGTGTATTTTGGAGGTGCGTGTCCACTATGACATTTTAGGAATCGTCTTAGGTTGAATTTAACTACCTTTTTACTTCCCACTTATTCGGAAAGGTCCTATCACACTTGGATTTCTAGGGATAACTGCAATTTTTTATGGAACATGATTTGGTCGTACACTATTGGATCTCTTTGTAAATACAAGTGTAATGCTACTTTCAATCAGGAACCATCCCCTTTCAATGAGGAAGCACATTTTGTAGCTGAATTTACAAGCAATTATAATCCAAATGAAAATTATTAATCATGAGTAATTTTATTGCATAGGGAGCGTGTCCAAGTAACTAACATGATCAAATATATACCACGTGAAATTTATACCAATAAATAGAAACCAAAAAATGATCAACCATTTCTTCAGGGATTAGTTGTCCTTAACGTATTTTTACACAATATTGCTAAATTATCTGTATTAATTGAAATATAGAATCGCGTATAATTGTTAACATGCATTCCATTACCTGTCATTTTTCAATGAATGGAGATATGGAATTATTCATGATTGAAGGCTTAGATTCAACACCAACTATTTCACCACTAGAATGTTGCACTCCTAAAGAATATCTTTTGTTAGTAGCCAAAGAAAGGGTCGTGCAATAGTGCAGTTTTTCCTTACAGTTCCAATGTTGACATGCCCATGAAGTGAACCCTTTGAAGTAGGTGATTGGAATTCAACACTATCATCCTATTCTTCATTTCCTTTCTTTTAAATTATAAATGTACCCTTGCTACATTTTTTTGTAATATTTTTTCTTGGATATGTGCCCTGATTCTAAAATCTTGGGTTTATGATTAGAGGAAATGCATTTCCACTACTCATTCCATTTTTGGGTGTTTTAGGTTGCTTGAAATGATGGTTAGGTGAGAATATATCTTGTTGCAATAAGTTAGTGGAACACAAATCCAAATTCATCGTAACTTTCACGAGCCTAATAGTTTTAAGAGATTTTTAAGTAATATAAGTGAACATGTATAAACTATATAGTATAAGAAAACAAAAAATACCTTGTTGGAAGTTCAATTCTCTTCATTTTCGGGGTTGGATTCATACATCCCTTCAGTTATCACTTAATACTTACGTTTCTCATCCTATGATTCCTCATTTTTGTTGTTGTTGGCTTCACCCATTGGTGTTTCTTTAAAAAAAAATCTCTTTGTAGTCCCGTCAAATTCAAACTTTTCCAACATATCCACTTTTGTAATGTGTGTTCCTATATTTGCATCATAAACCAAATTTTCCTTTCCAAGCTTCCCTAAGTTAGAAGAGAGCTGAGAGACAAAATCATCAAATAAGGAGTTATTTTCATGATAGTCATTCCCACACTGAACCATTGCATTTTTATTTTTGTGACATGCACCTTATCCATTCATAATTCTCTTAGAAAAGTCTCCAGTGCTTACAACTGCTTGAATAAATCCCAATTCAATCATCTTTGGAGAAATGAATTTAAAAATTCAATTCACTTGTTCCCAGATCTTCTTGCAACATACAAAGCTACACAATCAATTCAATATCCGTTCAGCCTCTACCAAAATTTTCTTAGTAAATGTTTTGAAGATAAGTTACCACACATCGAATAATAACATTTTCAGCAAGTAACAACAAAAACATGCACATTGTTTCATTGAAGTTTTGCACAGTCATACAACAATTAGAAAAACATTGAACAATCAACTTGATCATTAGGAATGAAAATTGAAATTGAAATTAATATTCCTTGAATCTCATATCTTAAAAAATTAAGCAACTGGCAAGTACATATGTCATACTACTTTCAAAATTGACTAATTCCTTACTATCACTAAAGGCAGTAGTCCATTTAAATTCAATATCTATTGTTGTACACAAAAATTTTAGCAAGAAAAGGGCACTAAAATCCATTCACTGCTATCTTTTCCTCTCCTTCACAGTAAATGAAAATTTATTTGTTGTTTTCAGTACATGAATGTGTCAGGTAAGTGAAGGATTAGAGCTTTGTGGGATGGTTTTATCCTTACATTTTTGGGCCTTTTTTGAATGAAAACATAATTTTTTGCTGGTGAAGGATGCAGCCCCAAGGTACTCAAATGCACTTGAAATTAGGGTTTGGGTACCTATTTCGGTCTGCCATCCCCACTCACCTGCTGGGAAGATCCCGATTTGTCTCAGTTCATGAGATGAAGTCCCCATCCCAAATCTAGGATGGGAGACAAGAACTTGGAGCAGTTTTGGGCACCCCTTGACCTGGGTGCAAATTTCCATCTAACATATCATTGGTCCTTGGAGGTAATCCAAGGTGGAAAATTGTAGAAGAAAACTAAAATTATTTCCAACGAATAAAATTTGTTCCTTAAATTGAAGAATAATCAATAGGTACTGACATACAAAATCTTTAGAGACATCATTGGCAAGTTATTTAGTTTTCCTATGCCATAGAAGCATAGAGATTCAAAACATAATTAAAATTGGAAAACATGATTTCCCACCATTTTGGAAGAAAGAAGGCTTCTTTAAAGCTTCCAGATCTTTCATTTAGTAGAAACAAATTAAAATTAATTAAATATCAGTAGAATTTTATTCTTGTCCACCATATAAGAAATGCACAAAGGGACAATCCCACTAATCACATACAACTTCCAAAAACAGTCTAGAACCTATACATTTACGAATGATATTGCGAGATAACCACACACGAGGAACAAAAAGTTTCAAAATTCTAGGTGAGAGCCATTCAAATAGTGGAAATTTCTGGTTGGACAGTAAACTTTAAAATCAACCACACATAACGAATTAGACTTGTGCAAGTCCATGGAATTTTGAGTATACAATTGTTGTATTCTTAATCGTCAAGAGAAATCATAAATGTTGGCATGAAGTAGCACATTTTTCCAAGTAAAGGGGAGAATCATGGGCTTAATTCCTTCTAGATGCAAGGGAACTGCACATATCCATTAATTATGGAATGAGAAGTATGAAGAATAACAACAAACATTTGAAGAATACCAAACTTTTATTTTATTGAAAGGCTTGGTATTATTCAATTAATCAAATTATGATAACAAGATGTCAAATTATTATCCATAATACAACCTAACAGACTTTGTGGTGGTTGGATGATATGGGAGTTAGATGCCACTAGGAGAGGTAAAACACTTGAAAATGAATGAGATTTCATTCCAATGCTACACACCAACTCAATGAATTATTGGACAAGATATACAATGTGGATTGTATCAATGTACATATGGTTTTACAAACTTGAGAAATCATTTGTTGACATTAGATCTCTCAAAGAATACTATTGATTTGCAAACAAATGCTAGGGTACATCCAAATCAATTAACTTGGGATCACATGTATGCATTGATCCGGATTTATGTAGGAACACAATAGAATACACATATAACCACAAATACAAAGATGGAGTGGAAGTAACACTTCATTTCATTAATATCAAAGAACTGAAATTTGCTTACAGACAGAATGGAAATAAACTAGCTAGGGTGCTGGTAGCGAATCTCTAAGAAGAGATGTGACAAATACAGACCTTTGAACTGTATTAAAATGAGTCCCAAGGGCCTATTTATTACTGAGAAACAATGGATAACTCTAAACGTCCAAAAACCTAACTCTAGGAGATGAAGCGCCAAAATTATGGGCCCCGTTTGGGTAAATTTGTGTTTCAACTTCCTGGGGACGTAACTTCAGCATGTGATCTCTGTTTGACGCGTATGATACATAATTACAAATATCTATCCAAGGATTACAATTTTTTCCGCAAATATCAATTTCAAAACGGAATCATATTTGCCGAAGGAACGATGTCCAAAAAATGTCATTTAGGGCCTCAAAACGGCTCCGAAAGTTCAGGACCTGAAAAACTGCTAAAAATAGTAAATTTTTATGCAACTTAAAACTGCAAGAACTGATGGTGGGGGTTCAAATGGAATATGTGGTTTTCCACCAATATCCACCTAGATCATTAAGGCCCCAAAACGGTTTCGGGAGTGGTGGACCCGAAAACTTGCTAAAAATAGTAAGTTGTGCTGAATGTGAAAAGCTGCAAGAATTGATGGTGCTGGTCCAAATGGAATAGGTGGTGGCCACCGATATCCACCTGGATCATGCATCTTTATGGCTTGCATGGGAGAAGGAGAATCTCCTACGAGGAAAAAAGAAGCAACATGTTTTTTTGCAGGCTAATTGTAGCCCCTATTTGGATAAAGGAACTATGTCTCATCCCTACTGCTTCGAACTTGTAGGTGACATGTAAAAGCTAATTAACCAAAAAATATCACTCTACTTATTTTCAGTTTCTACATTTTTTCTTAGCATTTCTTCTCTTGCAAAGAAAATGCACCTTCTATGGGAAAAACCACATGACCATAGGTACTACCAAAGCTCCAAAAGTCCCTAAACAAAAGGGGTAATATATTCTAAAATCTCATCCTTTAAGAAGCATATGTGATACCATTATAAGCTTACTTTATAGTGTACCATTTATGGAAGGGATTGGTAATAACATCTGAATAAAAAATTCAATGTAGTTGAAGCATGACACCTAGCGGGGAGATCCCTTTAAATCACATTACCAAGCCTAAAAAACCATTAATTCCATCCACATGGGCCGTTCCCAAATGATGTCTTGATAAAATATACCATGGGGCTCCCGGTAGATATCCCTTACAACTCACACTGGGACAAAATGGCTAATTAGTTACTTAAGAAACGACTAAAATTTTCATATAAACAACTATTTTTTTGTATGTGACCAATAGTAGCTAATTTACAGTATCTTGTAGCGCGTCCAACTTTTAGTTTTTTTTAGCTTAGTCATTTATTAGTTGTCTCGAATTTATGTCTAGTATTATATTTATTCATAAATTTGGTCATTAATTTATTCATTGATTTAGTCATTAATTGTCACATTTAATGACCAAATATAGAAAAAATATATTACTAAATGATCACCCGAGAAAACTAATTAATGACCAAAATGTTGGTCGTGTTATAAGATATTGTACATTGGCTACTAATAGTCATATATATGTAAAGTTTAGTCATTGTTTGAAACCAATTAATGACCAAAGAAATATGACAAAAATTTGGTTCTGTTATAAGATACTGTAAAACAATTGTCAACGTTTCGAATCCATCCTGAAGATGCATCCCTGTTGGGATTCGAAACGTCGAAAATTGTTTTATAACACTGTTTAAAATCCAGAGATTTCTTCAATAAGAGATAACCACAGAAGCTTGAAAACCATTAAGATATTGTAAATTAGATACTAATAGTCATAAATATGCAAATTTAGGTCATTGTTTGAAACCAATTAATGACCAAAGAAATATGACTAAATTTTGGTCGTGTTATAAGATACTATAAATTGGCTACAAATAGTTGTATATATGCAAAATTTAGTTCTCATTTTTAATCACAAATTTATCATTTGTAGCATTTATTGATATTTTTTTGGTAGTTTTATATTCATTATATTAATGACTACTTTAGAAGTTTATATTCATTTCATTTAATTTCATTAACAATTATTATAAGAAACTAATTTAGCCGTATATTCATTTCATTTGTGTTTATTAATAAACATAAAATACTAATTTAGTAGTTTTAGATTGATTTTATTTGTTAATTATTAATCAGAATAAAGTAATTAGTATGATTTTCCAACTAAATTTAAAAAAGCTGGCATACAATGTACATGTTCATCTAATATGAAAACACAAAGTTACATATGTTAATTACAGTACTAAATAATATCAAGTGAATATAAACAATTTCAACCACATAGATTATATTATATAAAATATCAAGTATTACAATATGAGTTTCCAACTTAATATTGGTTGGAGTACAATTTACACATGAAATATTGCTTCATCACTTGAAAACATTATCATTGTGTTGTCAAGGCATTGCAGATAAATTCACCAACTCTGAAGACTTGACCATCAATATCTATTTGTGTCCCTTATGTGGGATATTGACTCTACATGTACCACTAGACTAATTCTCTTCTCTTTCTCTCTAATTTCAATTTTGTCGCTTCATTTCTATTTTTCTCCTCTTTCTTCAATTCTTGCTTCTTACCATCAATACTGAATTCCTTTTCTGAAAAATAAAGAAGATACAATGCATAGTATAAGACATGAAAGATGATGAACACTAGAATATAAACTAAAGTAGGCTATTAAGGATTTATATGATATATAACTCAACATCAACAATATTTTCAATGCCAATTTTCCCCATAAAAGCAATAAACTCAAACTAGTTTTGTTCAGTTGGGAAATAATGGCTTCTATGTGGCCAAATGACCTGTATAAGATAAGGAAATAAAATGTCACCATAGAAAATAACACCTTTGTAAAATTAGCATTAAAAATTCAAGGAAATATTAAGCACAATCATGCCAACTAAATTACATGCTAAAAATATCAATTTGTACATTACTTATATAATGTGGGAGTGCAAAACAAATTCCTGGATAATGCCAAAGCTAAGTCTAGAATAAGATGAAATGAAGTAAAAGGTATACATAATAGCTTAGCCTCTTATGCATCTATATAACCGGATAATGTAGAATACTAAGTGAATAAGTCTAGGGCTAGAGGTTTATGATGTAAATAATTCCCAAGTATGATGAGCATTTCTTTAGATAAGAACTACTATTTGGGTCCATTATCACATATGGATACGCCAACTAGTCTATATCATATTATTATTGTTTTGCTTATATTTATGGATCACTACAATATAAGTGGATACATTGCAAAGAAAATACCCTTACCATTGTGTTCCTCACTTGTGGCACAATATATTAGCTATGATTTGGAGAAAATTAACAACATCGAAATCTGTAGAAATCACCACTAGTAATCCCCTGAAAAGGTTTAATTTGGAATGTAACTTTCAGATTCGAGTTGCTATATGATTCTTGAAAGGAAAATACACATTGAATTCCAACACCAGAATTCCAATTTGAGGGAACACCTGTGGCCATCCTCAAATCACTCAAACTCAAAACATTAGTGATCATTACAATGAAAAGATAAAATAAGATTAGTTTTGATATGTTTTTTAGATGTACATGAAAAGCACCAATAGTTTACCATACTTGTAATTTCCAAGGTATAACACATTGATTGATATTTTACACCAAATAATTGATTCAATACAGACAATAATTTAACGTATGACAACAATACCACCCATGTTTGATCCTCAATTACACTTTAAGAAAAAAGGAAATTGGCAAGGGTCAAAAAATGTCACCATAAGCTCATTGGTAATGGTTAACAGAGCCTCTGTCACCAAAAATTGAACATCACCAAAGGTGGCATCACCAAAAGTATAGGTGTTGTGATGAAATTCAAGGTCTGTCCCCAATAATGGTTTATAATGACGGATAGTGACCATCACCATTTCATATGAGAAATGGTGATGGAACTTAACCTCCGTCGCCAAAAAAATGAACGTCGCCAAATGTGGCATCACCAAAAGTATAAGTGTTGTGGTGAAAATCAAGGTCCATCACGAATGATGATTATAATGATGGAGAGTGACGGTCACAATTTCATATGAACAACATCGATTTATGGTGATGGACCTTTCATGGACATAAATATTGATGCATATATATGTTGGTGTTCATTTACCGTCACCATTTCATATTTTGGTGAGGGTCAAAAAATGTCACCATCAGCTCATTGGGGATAGTCAAAAGAGTCTCTGTCACTAAAAACTGATCGTCTCCATTCCATATGAATATCAGGGAACAATGGAGTCAAACCACTAACCCTCTTCTTGTAAATCAGGTGTTGTTCCATTAAGATAACACCCTTTAAAGAATTAGGCATTAAATAAATAAATCTTGAAACTTTATAAATTGTAAATTCTACAAATTTCAATAAATGATAAGACTTTGTAAAGTCTTGGAAAATATTATACTAAACAAGAAAAATAGGATCGAATTTTGCACCTAATGGTTATGGAAGTTATGAAAAGTGGGTGAAGGGAAAAATATTCATGTATAAGATACTCAATATGCTTAGCTAAATACTCAGTTAGAAGTGAAGCTTTAAAGAAATTGATAGTCTATAAATGACCTACAATTATAAAATATAAAATATGAAATTACACCAAATATTGATTTCTCACCTTGTGAATCATGTAAATATGTTGTGAAGGCATAAAAATTTTCCTCTAAAAGATTCATTTGCATGCCAAAAAGAAACAAAAAATGAACATATATGATGCAATTATGAATAATGAGTTGCATGCTTGAATCCTACTAGCTATGGGGTTTAGAAAACTAATTGGGATGGTTCTCTTTATTAATTAATTAAAGATTTCAAAATACAACAATAAATAAAAATGATCCTGAAATGTAACCACTAAAAAGATGCTAAAATTTATAAGTACAAATTTTGGCTAATATATGTTACACAAAAAAAATATCAAAGGGGCATTTAGACACTTCCGAGTCCACACCAAGCATGAGTATCCAAAGTTTTAATTGTATGGATTCAAGGAAAGCACTCTCTACATCTCAACGATAAATATGTCCTCCCACAAGTACTTCAACTAGCAAAGGGGTGTGAAGACAAGCACCTCAAAGAAAAATAAGTTACAAATTACAAAAACACACTTCATCCCTCATCTACCTTTATGGAGTAGATCTAGGCGAATAAAAAAAATATCCATAGAGAATAGGATCATAGTGGGAAAAATAAAGATGATAAGAAAAAAATAACCAACAATGAAAATCTACTAATTTGAACATGTTTAAAGTACATTAAACAAATATGGAATCAACATTGGTCAGTTTTGGGATTGGTCAATTGTCAACTATCCATAGTGCCACCAATCTAATGAACTGTGATAGGATATTTTCCCATTAATGGAGAATCATGTTTAAATATCAAACTTTTTCTTGATAACCATTGTCTTTAACTGAAAACCATGCATATTTATAGTGAATAACTGCAAAACATGGACAAAAAAAAGCATAAAGTGCAAAAGCCCAATCTACCTTCATGTATAAAAACGAGAAATTAAAACTTACCTACAATGTAACAACCATTGAAATGATATAAACATGAAAGAAAATATAATGATACTTCTCATCAAGAAAAAAAAAATCATATCACCTGAAATGATGAATTTATAAACCTTTTTCAGAAAATGGTGTTAATACACTAACTATAGTTGATTGACAAAAACAAGTCAAGGATATATATAGTTGGTTGGAAAAAATTCATCATTGAGGAAACCAAGCCTATACTAAAAAACTTAACCATTAGAGAGTACCATTTAGATATGGGATTTTTCATGTGGTGGGTCACTTGAACTTAGTCCAATATTTGAGGAAATAACCAAGCAATGGAGGGTACACAATTGTTTTTTATTTAACTATATTAGATAGATCATCTAGTAACTTAAAGAATTTCCTACATCCAACCCATGTATCTTTGCTAATAATACTTGAACCTTAGAATCATCAAGAAAATAAGACAATATGATCAGACAAGAATTTTTCAAAGAACCTATCTCACTGGGGGTATAAAGGGGAAACCATTGAAGAGCAATATTCTTGAAGAACCATGGAACCCCCATTGTACTCATTTAAGATACTCTTGTAATTGAAATTCTAAGCTGAAAATTCCTTTACCTTTATGTTCAAACGAAGATCTTCCCTTTAAAACTCCTTTTTCAGGTAGATATGCATCTCATCATTCCATCAAAAAAGGAGGAAATTCCAATCCATTTAACTTTACAATTAATGTTCTTACATATGCATACATGCAAATAGTATCTCCTCAATTAGGACCTCCAACATGATTAACACACTAAGGCCATAGATTTTCCTAGGGAGACTTGATATCTTATCCATGTTGATACAATATTGGATTAGAGGGGTCATAGGAGATTGAACTAGATATTTTATCGACAAATTTCCAGAAGGAAAGAATTCCTTGAGGGATTAGGGAATATTGACCTCTTTTTTTCAAGTAATCCCAATTCCTGTTGTCTTTTATAGATCTGCACCTTCTAGCAGGAACCTACCTCTTAAATATATATATTAGTATGATGAGTTGATTATACAAAGAAAAATAATTTGAAAATAAATAATTCGATATTACTCCACATCCCCCCAACCCCCACCTAGTCACATAGCAAAACTAAAGAATAAGAAAACACAAAAAACTATGTGCCACACATTTGTGGTTCTAAGTTATAATTTAGTATATTGAGTTTAACTTAAAGGCATATTTAAAAAATCCTTGAGATATAATATATTATGCGTTGAGAAAACTTGTTGAACAACTTCTAGACAATATATTACAATATTTCTTTCAATTTTCCTCTTATTACAAAAACAAGGGATATGTAGGGAGACCATACTTATGTAATTTCTACTAAATATCTGAAACATATTATAAATTTTCCCCTCATTAATCATTTCTAGAAACTTATTAGCCAAGCATTACCAAAAATGATAGTTTTAAGCATTTTAACTATATACTTCTTTGAAGTAAATTTCAGAAATATAGATGTTACCCATTCTATTAGATGGGTGAACAAAAAAAATTGAAGTATTTTATCTACACTTCAGCATATGTTGTTATCACTTTTAACAATGCATTTATAGAATATTGCCATCACTCAAAATTTAGAGATGCTCCCAAGTAGAGAAACAAGTCTTTTTGTGGATAAAGTTATTTTATTTGGGCTTCATTATTGTGGGTGAATGATTGTGGCATAGTTTACAGTCTCAAGGTTCAAGAACAATAATATAATTTTTATCTTGTTCATTTCAAGAACACTACTCAATCATACATGTCATGTTGTAGGAAAATAAATTCAATTTCTTAAAAGAAAATGCTTCTATGTCTCCACAAAAGGAAAAGTACAAAACTTCTTAGAAAAAACTACAAAAAGGTTATAAGCCACAAATCTATCAGTATATTCAGTTGAAAGAAATGAAATGTTTTTAAATCCTAGAATCTTAGTATACTCAGTGTATTTAAGAAGAATACATAAATAAAGCAAATTGTAAACTATGGTATTGTGATCCTAAGAAGTGAACCCACAAAAAAAAAAAAAAAAGATTGAGGGGTTAATGATCATAGAAAAATACTCAACAAACCATAGGCCATCACGCAACAATAAAGTGAGCTATCTCCAAATGTGATAAAAATCTTACAATATGGTGGCTGGATGCAATGTATTCTCAATAGTTTATGAGACAACCTTATAAACCACTATTATGGTATATGGATCTGGGTGAGAAATCAACCATAATCATTTAAGCAACTGAATGTTCAAATGAAAATATCTTTAGCAAGCCATATTTCCTTCTTCTATAATGTTGAAAAAATATTGTGTGTGTTTGAATATTTTCCTTTCCCTCAAAAAATTATGTTGCTCAAGAATTTGGTTAAACAGATTTGTAAATAGCATCAAATTCGATGCTTCACTTTAATTGGAAACTAATGTTCATTGTAATAACCCATCAATAGTAAATATCATAGTCACCATATGAACATGATGTCATACAATGGGAATATCAACAACAAAGAGAAATTACTTTTTGGCTAAGGTATATAATGGCTTAAAAAGTTGCTATCTAGAGGAAAAGTAACTTTCCTTTGTATATCGTTTATTAATCACCATAATTCCATACATTTCTTAACCAATTTAAAGTAATATAAATAACCATTGCTGCCAAAGAACATGTACATATTCATTCCTTTTGACCCCATGCTCAGTTATGCTACCCCGTGTAATACCCCTAATTTCATACCAGGATTTTTTACTTTTATTTGTTCTCAGGGGACCAGAACTATTGTGCCTCCTAAACGATATTGATACTTGCCTCAATGATATTCTAGAAGTAGAGAACAAATAATATGATGAAAGTGGTATTTTGTCTCTAGTTCATGTGTTTGGAGGGGACCTAAATCATAATCAATTGTTACAAAATAACTACCATCAAGTACATACTAAATAATTTAGGGACATTGTTGACTAGAGCCATCCTTGACCTCTATATCATGAGCATTAGACTCCCCATTGTGACTAAAAATACTAGATACACCTCCATTTCTAGCATCTGTATCATTATAAACAAGCTTCAAAGCTTGTACAACCTATCTCATAAATGGTTAATGTGAAACTCCAGGCTAAGCACACATGGAAGCAGTAGTTTCAAGTTTGCTGATGAAGGGGAGATTTTCACCCAATGTAGGGTTCCCTAATGATTCCAAGCCAAATTTTATTATAAGGAGAGGCTTATCTCATGTAACCATGTTTTCTAGCCCAGGTGGTTGTGACATATCAATTAGTTTCCTTCTAGTAACACTACACCATAACTATATACATTACCCTTCACAATCAGATTCCCAATTATTTCATATTGAGGAGAAACATAACTGCAAAAAAATATAATGACTAATTATCCAACCTTTAAGAAAAAATTGAGATGGAAGAGCTTATTTGGAATAAGAAAAAGTAGACCAACAAATATTTGTGTAGATTTTTAAAATTACTAGAGCTTCCTACAAATTGTGCCAAATATTTTACAACTACCAAGCTAGATCATTAGGTCATTTGAAAATATAGGGAAATGGGTAAATTAATAACAATAGGTATAAGAAAAATATATTTTAGACAATTAAAGGTCATATATAGAGATATATCAAGAGTATAACATCTAAAAATAAACCCTTTCTTAATTTAACATTGCCACTATGCTGTAGCGGTGACCAGCTGCCTCAGCAAATGAAAATTGCTACACTAATGCATGGTATTCCCTCTCACCCAAACATTAATACCATGGTTGCAATTCATTAAGAGAATTTTGAGGTCTAAAATGGGCCTCCTCAGGAAATTATAAAATAATAGTGGAAATAATAAAATAAGATTTGATTACATCATCAAATTTTAGAGGGAAAAAAGAAAAACTACTTTTTCAACTCGTATTTTCAACTTATCTCACAAATTTTTAACTCTAATTTTGAGCGGGAGTACTCGTTGGATGAAAAATTTAATTCCTCATCCAAGGAGTACCCATGTTGCATACTTTTGATGGATCCTACTACACGAAAAATAAGAAATACATGAAAAATGTGATTGTAATCACGTTTTTAGTGTATTTCTTATTTTTCGTGTAGTAGGATCCATCAAAAGTATGCAACATGGGTACTCGTTGGATGAGGAATTAAATTTTTCATCCAATGAGTACTCCCGCTCGAAATTAGAGTTAAAAATTTGTGAGATAAGTTTAAAATACGAGTTGAAAAATTATTTTAATTATTTTATTATCTTTTAACTTTTTGACCCTTTTACTTAAAAAATGGTGAATCATCCCCTATTTTTGACATCATTAGATTGAATCTTATTAGTTCTTATAAAGCTTATTTTGGTTGCACATTTTTCTTAGGAGACACATTTTAGACCTCAAAATTCCCCTAATGAGACCCTTTGTAGCTACTGATCCACATATCCATTATAAAAACTCATGATTTTATAATTGATTGTAAAGAGTGTGTATTAGACAACGACATTCAAAAAATAATTAAATGAGGATACTAATTGATTCAAGGGATGATTAAACATGCAAAAACTCCCTTGCAGATTCGTGACCTTAAGGTATTGTTGAAAGCAGGGATAGACATGTGTGATTATTTACATATAATAGACTCAATGTATGCCAATATGGAATAAAACTCCATTGTTTCCAATCTTCCATTCTTGATTTATCATGCTCATTCCTTAACCAAAAGGACGCACACATTGTGAAAAAGAGATGTTATCCTTTATTCTATTCAGAAAAATCCTTTAGAATAGGATTTATAATAATGGTGTGAAGTTTGAACATCAATGGAGGAACAAGAATAATATATTCATGTAATCCCATTATGGCCTTGGGTTATAACTACCTATCACTTATAATTGACTCAAAATAGGATGCCTACATTTTTCTACTCCAAGGCACTTGGAATATAGTTGGCTCCATCATTTATCTTCAATCAAGCCAAATTTTCAATTTTCATTGAGTTCACCAACATGTTAGATCAAGCTAAGAGGTATGAAGCCAATATCAGAGAGGTTTGGGAGGGTTTTAATTGTTTTTTCTAAGAAATTTTTCCACATATCGAGGAAGTCCTCGAGTGTGTTTGCAAGTCAATTTGACAAAACCATTGCACCAGTATACTAAGCTTGTTGGAAGAGGTATAATGTTTAATAAGAAACTGAGATACATTAACCATCCAAATTCCTATTTTTAATGCCAGGTGCCATATCATCATGTCAAGGAATGCTATCATAGAAGAGTGTCCAAATATGATCAGACTAGCACATAAAATTCTTCAGAAAAGGTGGCTAAAATATCCCAAGGGAAACCTAGTTAGGTCCAAAGGTAGACATGTCCAGAAGGAAAGAAATAAGGAAGTTTTGATGATTGCTGATAATCATAAGGAGAAAATAAGTCCAAAATTTTTGAAAATCATGATGGTTTTAATATGCAATAAAATGGTAAAAGGAAAAGTTCTAACAATGGAAAAAAAGAATCAATCATCCTCCCAAATATTCAAATATGGTGAAGAATATTCCTTACAGTAATGCAATAACCAACGACACATGGTATGGCCAATAAGTTGTTGAGTAGATGTTGATCAAAAATACATTTGAGGCATTGAACAAGAAAGGTAAAATTGCAGGATGAGTCTTACTTTTTTATCTTGGAATGTAAAGGGTATAACCCTCCCCTCCAAAAGGCTCTAATTAAGGCTTTCATTGTAGACAAAGAGTTGATGTCTTGTGTTTGTAGGAGGTCAAGACTACTGACTTTGATATTTTCAACAATCATCAATGGAATTTTTTGGCATGGTTCTTTCTAGGCCATTAACCACGAACGAACTCTATTTATACTATACTTGGATTAGCACCTCAATTGAGTTCAAAATTTGTACCTCATGGTATGGATTTGAATAATAAGTGTGGCTTTCTAGGTAGGTGAATAGTTTTTTTTCCATTTATGACGTGTCTCTTGTAATAGATTGTAGATGGTTATTGTATTGGATTTATAATTTACTACCGGTTGTTGAATGAATTCTCTTCAATGACTTTGATATGGTAAATTGGTAGGGAGGAAACAAATACAATTTTTTGTTTTTCCTCTCTAGAGGAGTAAACAGAACATGTTCAAGCTGTAAATCCAGATTTTTAATATTTGATGTGAACTATACATGAAAACATATGGATTTCAAGGGCTCATTTTTCTTCTTATAATAGGAGGGATATTAAAAGAGTGTAAGTTATATTATATGGGATATATTCTCCAAAATATGAAATAACACTTTATCACCATAGTGGTTGGAGTGACCTTCCAATGTCTCTTTCTTTCAAGTTGAATGTACCATATATTTACGCTAAACACTAATGTACATTGATCACAAATGTTTTCAATTTGGTTCCTAGACCATGAGATAATGATGAATAAATACTATGGTGGGAGGAAGCAATTTGAAGAATGGTCATGTTCCTTCATGGATGGAAGAGAATGGTTGCTAGATAGAAAAGAACACATAAAAAAGGGAATATGAGAATTAATTAAGATGTGGATGCTTCTTGAGGAGGATATTCCTAATTTCATGGTCACCCTACAGGAAAAGATGACTAAGGAGGACTGTATACTCAAATGCAAGGAATAATATAGAGCCAGGGGGTCAGAATAAAGGATCATTTACAATGGTGAAGGGTGATTAACCCTCCAAGAATTTCTCAAGCACAAAATAATATTTAGAAAGAATCACAAGATCAATAATTTAGAGGGAATTTTGATTGAGGACCTAGAAAATATC
Organism: Pinus albicaulis; assembly: GCA_034641835.2. Classification (NCBI taxonomy): domain Eukaryota; kingdom Viridiplantae; phylum Streptophyta; class Pinopsida; order Pinales; family Pinaceae; genus Pinus; species Pinus albicaulis. The sequence continues at coordinate 329,572,576 of CM076584.1, forward strand.
AAAGATACATTCACATTCCACTTAGAAAATATTTATGTAGAATACTCCCTTGACTTATCAGGTTAGTGAGGTTTAGCCCTTCATATATGAGGAGTGTTATCCCTGATAAGTTGTGGACTAGTGAATGAGATATGCTGGGAGAACATATTAGAAGAGAATTTCCTCATAGTAATTAATGGGATGAAAGATGAGAAATCCCTAGGAAAGATGGCATTCCCTGTGAAATTTTCAAGATATGAAGGTTATTGGTAATGACATGTTTTGCATGTCTTGGCCGTTGGGAACTGTTTAGATTCTAAAATAGAGGGATATGGAATTGCAATGATCAAGTTAATCATAAAATATTCATATAGCTAGACCATTAGGTCCTAGCTCCTAGAAATCAATTGCTTTTCTTAATGCCTCATAAAATATTATAGGAAAATCCTTAACCATAATAATTCAGTGGGTTTCAACTTTTATTGACCCAAAGTAAATGGGTTTTATTTAGAAGAATTTATTTTCGATATAGTGATTTCTTCATGGGAAAGTGTGGAATAGGAAAATGAATCCACACAATAGATTCTTCTCTTGAAAGTAACATTTGAAAAAATAGATGACAAAGTCGATCGGTTTTGTGTACTGATATTCTTTCCTAGTAAGGGCTTGGTACACAATTCTAAGTGCAAACTTCCATGTTCTTATCATCAATGTTGGAATATCTTATATAATTTTTTAGGAAATTGACTCTTCAACTCAATATTTTGATCAGTTCCATTCCAATGATTCTCTAACCCTCATTCAACTCAATTGTCGATAACTTTGTTCCCATTGACATACCCCTTTGGGGATTCATGTGCTTATACTTTTGTGATTTATTGTATTAATTCTTACAATTAGGCCAAAGTATGTGCCTTTAAAATTTTGGCATACTAAAATCCCCTCTTCCTATGGTTGATTAACCAAAGGTTTCTAGATTGATTGTTACCCTCAGGTCAACCTTGTCAAGGTCAAGCCAAATTACTATAGAGAGTAAACCATCTTGGTGATCATGGAGTGAGGAACAAAAGATTTACATCCTTAGATCTAGAAACAACATATTATCTTTCAACCTATGGTTTGATGGAAATGTAGAGCAGTTGTTGTGACAATGAACCAAAATTAAATCCAGCCAGACATACTCCTCCTTTATGTGGGGTTTACATGATGTGGCTATTGAATGATGATGTAGCCTTTGAGAAAAATTATTAATTATGGCTATAGTGATGGAAATGTGCCACTTTAAGTGTAGAAATATGAGACATGATTTTATTGTTTGGCATTAGCTTAAAAAAATTGGTAGGCTTTAAAAAAATTTAAGTTGATAAATTTTCTAACATTGCATTGGTTCATTGAAGACATTAACATACTCATGTGCATTATAAGCCATGTATAAGGGTATCATTATTTCCATGATATTTATTATCCATTTTTCATGAATTGAATTCAAATAAATGAGACTTAATGAAATTTCCAAACAATTTTGACGAGACAACTACCCCTCAAAACTGGTAATTAACCCAAAGGAAATCTGTAGTTTGTAATACAAGCCCCCTTGGGAAACTTTCTTGAAGTTTCAAAAAAAAAATTTATTTCAGTGGAAGATTCCATTTCCTGCAGAGTGGGAAGCTTCCCCAACCCGACTTGTTCAAATTGAAAGGAAGGATGAATAGATATGGTTTTCCTTGATTACTTCATAATCCTAGCGAACACACATGAACTTCAATAACTGAACCGATAAATTTTCTAGAGGTACATTGGTTCCGTGGAGAGGTTAGCATACTGACGTGGCATGATAAGTCATGGAAAAGGGTCATATTCTTGCATTTATTTGTCATATCCATGTGGCATGAATTTCATTTAGAGCAGTGGTACTGAATGAAAGTACCAATCAACTTTGGCTAGAAAACTACCCCTCATAATGTCAACTAAGCCAAAGGTAATCGATATTTTGCAGTGTAGTCCCTTGGAAAGAAAACTAAAGGAGTTCTAAAAATAATTTTTTATTTCATTGGAATATACCATTTCCCACCAAGTGTGAAGCTACCCCCAACTGGCTCGTCTGGATTCAGCGACCCTATCCCTACATTGGTGCTAGTGAGTTTATCATCGAGATAAAAAACACTTTTTAGATAATATCATATTTCCATTATATTTTCAACTAAACCCTAAGTGTAGTAAATTCAACCCAATTTTTCCTCAGTTTTCTCTACCGAGGAATCTAGATTGATATTTATATTCATCATGGAGTCATGTTAAAGCCAAAAATAAAGGCTTCATTTTCCCACAATTTGGATGAAAGGATTAAAATAGAGTTTTACTCACAAGGAAAAAACCAAATTGAATTTTTATTCATGGAACCCAAGCAAAATTATGTTTTACTAAAGGAAACCAAGCACAATTAAGATTTCAATCAGGAAAAACTGAGGCGAAAATAAATTAGGATTTTTTTACTGACCACAAAATAATTATTTTACAGAAATTATGTAATAAAATTATCTGCAAGTAAAAATATCCGAGATGTAGTGTTTGTGCATGGAACCTTAATGTGGATGTAAAATTCCAACCCGAGATGTAGGGTTTGTGAATGGAACCTCAGTGGGGATATCAAATTGCAAAAGGTTATTTGGATCAAAATCTCCCCTCGCCATTGTAGCAGCCTTAATGTCTCATTTATTTCAAGCTTTCTACTTAAAATCAATGGTTTAATCTTTGTCATATCAAAAAATACAACAAAAAAATCTCATGGCATCTTCGTGAGCATTCTCTTTTTGAAATCCTGACGAGGAAATGAATTATCATCTTCTGTTCTACGTAGAGACGACTTAAAATATAAGTTCAGATACATAAACGTACCAAAATAATATTACCTATATATGGAGAAACGTAATAAAATGTTGATTATGTTGAGCTCAAACTATCTTAATGTGAAATAAATTATGTGGAGCTTAATAAGAGCATTAAATGGCTTTAGTGTTTTTATAGCTCAATAAAATATTTAGGAGGGAAAATGAATAAAAAAACACCATTTATCAATTTTTTAAATACTAAAAAATAAGGATTTTAAAATTGGAAGTACATTCATAAAATGTGTAAGGGTTTGCATTAAACATTTCACTAAACAAGCATGATTATGAGTTTATAGGTATGGGGTAGATATCAAGTAAAAACTTAAACGCTTAAATATTTAACATTTTTAATCTAATTTACCCCTAGTTAAAAATCAATTTAATTATCACTACGTATAAACACACCATAAATTTAAAATATAAGAAGGGTTACCAAGGTGAAGATTATGGGAAAAATATCATTTTAATACCATGGTCTAAATACCATGGGCCAAATACCATATTTATAAAAGATGTATGGTAAATAAATAAATATAAAATGGGTATAAAGAAGTATGGTAAATAAACAAAAATATATCAAATAGGATTAGAAATCAACATCTAATTATATACCAAGTCTATGAGAAAAATACCATGGCAAATAATAGGGGTATGGTAAATAAATAAAATATAAATAAACCAGAAGTAAGGTAAATAAATACAACATATTTTTATATTTACTCCATAATCCTCTTTATATTTATGGACACTCAAAAAAGAGGCTTTATTTAGGTGAATCCTATGAACCAAATACCATGGGCCAAATTTGTATTAATACCATGAAAAAAAAATTATTAACCATGATATCAATATTAAAATATTAATATTATTATTATTATTATTAATTCTAATATTCATATTAATATATTATAATATTAATATTATTAAATGTAATAAATTTGGATTAATACAATATTAAATATGTTATATTATAGTATATATTAATATATCATGATATATTAACTCTAGATATATATGAGAAGGAAGAGCAAAGACATAGAGTGATAGAGGTGGAGAGATAGGGGGAGTCACAAGGGAGAGATGAAAATAAACTAAATGAAAGAGGAAATAAGGAATGGATAGAGAGAGAGAGAGGGAGAGGAGTGAGAGAGGTAGAGAAGGGTAAGAGAGGGAGAGAGTGACACAAAGATGGAAGGGGAATAGAGGGAGGGATATAGTAAGAGGATTGGAGGGTAGGGAGAGAGAGAGAGATGGGGGGGGGGGGGGGGGGGTAGGAGAGAAAGGGAGATAGAGGATTTGAGAGAGGAACCAGTGTCATAGAAGAAATAATATGTGACCAGATTAATCTATAGGAAGATGGGAGATAGGGGCACCCTACCTACCTAAGTAAATATATAAACCAAATGTGGTGTAATCATATGTAATAGTGGTCAATTATATGAGGTGAGGATTTGACGAGAAGGCACTGGATTTTTAATGTGATATGAAAAAAACAAGTACCGAATCAATTTCACAGTCACCAATGTTCTCTTTACATGTGCTATTTTGGTAGATTTGTAACATGGCACAGGAGTCATGTTTTTTTATCACCTCCCACGATGATTCACCCATTATGAGAACAAAACACTTGTGGTTGCATCTTCTAAATCATCATCACTTCAACCAACACCTCATCCAATAATGCTAGTATAAAAGGTCTCAGGCTATGGGTAGCTCAAAGGAACATAATGCATGTTCCCTCAATCTCTTCTACATACTTGTAGCTCTCCTCCCAAAACAAAGCCACTAGTGTTGTGTGTTCACTTTGCCCTAAATCTTGTGAAAACATCCCGAGGTAAGGAACTGTTACAACAAGGTATGGATCCACTATGTGTGATATCCACTAAAGGAGAACACCTTCCAAACAACAGGTAGATTCTCACAACTATCCCTCTATGGGATATTGATAACTCCAAAATTCCACATGCTCATTAATGAAATATATAAATTGAGAACTTTCATACAAGGCTTGAAGTCATACTAAACTTGGACCAAAAGGCTCAAGCTTTGGGTAGCGCAAAGGAACATCTACAATATGATTTGTACTATTCTCATCTAGAACATTTTTCATGGATATCTCTTGGAGTTGAAATGCATATTCCAGGTTCCAATATAGAAAATATCCCATGGAATGCATGTCGATGCCCTTCTCTTCCAAGAACTTTTCTATAGTCTCCCTAAACGTTTTCATAGAACTAGGGTTGATGGTCCCAACAAGGTGAGGGTCAATGATTTTTTCAAGCTTGCCCTTTTTCTTCCAATGCATTTCCCACTCTTCTATATTTAATTGTTCTATGGGAAACACAATATTAAGAGCTTCCATTGCACACAAGACCTCCAGTAACACTACTCCAAAAGAATAAATAGAAAATTTCTATGTAAGTTGTTGTGTTTTGAAGTATTCAGGATGAAGGTACAGAAGGGAAAAAAATATCTTTCATTGCAGTGCTTACATGATTCTAATCCAGGGTGGATCCAGTATTTGAATGTCTAATGTCCTCCACCTTTTCCTATGAGCCTGTTATCATGGATATATCTGAAATTTAGATCGTCACAGAGGATTCATGACAAGGGAATGATATTTCTATATTGACTTGATATTGGAGCTTCGTTGGTATCTCGCTAGTCAAACAATTTGCCAACAAGTTGAGGGAGTCTAAATGGGTGCAGTTGAATATGAAAGGAAAGATTTTTCTGCCGAGGCCAAATCCCATGATGCTAATCTTGAAAACCCTCTCATTATTGTAGGTCATACCTTCGAGCTTTGAGATGGTCATGTTGCAGGGGTTTTGATCTTGTCTCTGATCCATGGTCACACCTTCGAGCTCTAATATGGTGAAATTGCAGGGGTTTTGATCTTGTCTCTACTCCACTGCGTGAGATTGGGTCCATAAACCTAGAACCATTTCCGTTTAAGGGGCATTATCAATATTCAGAGATTAAATCTCGATAGAGAAATGGAATTATGGAGACATTGGATATCATAAAACTTTGGTTTCCTTCGTCAATGTATCAAAGTCAACAATCCTCCAAAAGGAGCCTTCTTCCCATTATTTACTCCAAAAAAAGGGGTCATTAGTGCTTCCATATATGCTAATAAACCCCCTTCACCATCTACCCCATCTGGAAATCCGAGCTGTCAAATAAAAATGCAAAGGTCAAGCTCTCCATCATTGAGGGTTATATGGCATGTCTTTTAACTGTACACTGAATATTCTTTTCAATACATTTCCAAATGGTGGTATGATTCAGATATCCCATTTAATGTTGCTCAAACACCTTATTACCAAGCTATGTGGGACTCTAGTATAGCTACAGGAAAGGGCTTCAAAGTCCCTAGTATTCATGACTTGAGGGGAGCTCTTTTGCGAAAAGAGATTTAGTACTTTGATTACTAATCAAATATAAAACCAATAATATTGTTTTATTTAAAGCTTAATTTGATATAATCATGTAAATTATGTATGAAATGAAATAAATATATTCATTGGTAAAATTCTCATAGAAATTGAGAAAACTAAACATATTTATCCATTATTACACAATAAACCATACTTAATTTTTTTTAATTACATATTTATAATCATTAATAAAGCTTTATATATTATTTAAAAATTAAATAAAGTTCATACCTAAACAATTAACAAGATTTCATAATACCATTAAAAATTAACCTTGGTTCATATCAAACAATTAATAAAAGTTCATACAGAATTACAAAATTAATTAAGGTTCATATATAAATTAAGAAAGGTTCATACAATACTCCCTAATGGGGGTGAGGTCTGAGAAACATGTGGAAGGCATCTCACACAAGTAAATACAAGTGGAACGAGGGTGATGGATGGTACTCTGGGTCCCTTCACCATAATGCATGCAGCGGGAGAGGTACTAGCTTCACGTTGGCAATTCATGTGAAAAATAAATGCGCATTAGAGTTCAGTGGTAGTGAAACGATAAGGCGAGGGAGGATGAGGGAGCCCGACATTCGAATTCTCACTCTGGTTTAGTGTTGGTCCTGGCGGTGGCCTCTAGAGAGGAAGCGTAAACGTCATATGAAGGTTTACAAACGGAGTGGCTTGTGTGTGCTTGTCATGGACATTTTTCTGTGTGGTGTGTTCAACCAGTACTTGTGGCTCAGTTTCTTAGCCATTTTCTGCGTTTGGGTTGAGGATAGGAAATTGAAGGGAATTGATCTCAATTTCCATTTTTCTTGGCTTCCAGTGCACTTTTTTTTTCCGTGCAAAGAGAGGAAGCTAGAATCTGTAGTGCAGGAAAGCTGAGGGTGGTGGCGGAAAACTAGTTTCTTTTCCTAATTTCATGTCCTCCAGCATGGGTGTGACGATGTTTGGTGGATTGGTGTGTGGTCTCTGTGTGGAGAATTTGGAGGTTGGTTGCTTCCCTGGGGAAGTTATGCTCATGCATCAGCTAATTTGTCATCGTTTGTTGTTCAATTTCCTGTGTTGGTTTGGTGGGTGATGGTATTTGGTTTTCCTCGTGGTGGTAGTATTTATTTGGTAGTGGGAGGTGGTTTTGTGCTTCTCTGTTGTGGTGGGCGATGACATTTGTCTCCTTTGCTGGTGGTATTTTTTTTCTATGGTGGGGGGTCTAGTCTCTAGACTTTACACATGGTGGGGTTCCTCAACCTTGGCGAATTATGAAGCCCCTAGTGTGGTGTGGGAATTTTCCCTCCCCTATTGTCCGTCACCCTATGGAGGTGGAAGTCTCAGAAATAATCATGGAATATCCACACCAAGGTGGAAAGACTACGGGGCGTGCATGGCTCGTTAGTGTGGCTGCACATGGAGGCCATGGAGGAGGTAAGTAGGGGGGTATAAGTGGTGGGGGTTCGAGGATTCAAACATAGTGTCGTCAGGACAGAGGATCTCATGGTGGCAAGGGGAATTGTGGGTCTGATTCATCTGAGGTAAATGAGGGGCAAGTTATCCAGCATTTATGCCTGGTGAAATTTTGTACACTTATCAACAACCTGATGGAAAGAATGAACACAACTGAGAGAGTTTGTCATGAGGAGCATGCAGAGCATATGGAAACATTGGACCAAATGCACTATTTACAGTTCCAAGTCCGGGAGAGACTGGTAGTGGTTTGGCGAGGCCAAAATTAACTCACTGAGAAAGTAGAAAAGTTGGAGACTTGGTTGGTGCACTTTGAAGGGAACGTTCAGTGTAACTTCTGTCCTCCACCATCTCTAGGAACAACCCTGGAAAACCCTGCATCCATCACGTCGGACGACTAGTATTATATTTGGTGATCTTTATGATTTATATGTGTTTTGGTGCCTCTGGCCCAACTATTTATAGACAATGTCCCTAGTCTCTCTTTTGTATGTTTGTCGTCTGGTGAAAATTTTGGTCAACAAACCCAGTCTCGGTGAGACCACCTGTTTTGTAAGCATATATATGTACTCCCTATTTCCTACATGAATAGAACATTGACTTAGAAAAAAACAAAGGTTCATACATCATTATAAAATTAATTTAGGTTCATACTTAACTTAATAAAGGTTCATACCTATTTACTAAATAATTCTATAAATATATGTTTTAGGTTTATCTATTTATTAAATGTAAATATTAATGTTTAACCTTAGATTTAAAAGAGCTCACAATTTTAACATAAATCAATGAAGTTTAAAAACTAAAATTTATGGCCAAAGATTAAATATAAATACAAATATTAATTTGACTCTATAAATATTACCTTTACTAAAATTATAATGAAGGAATTAGTGTAAACTCGATAGATGGTACATGCAATTATGTTAATTGTAGATGAATCCATATGCAATGTTAACTTTAGAGACAAAAGGGTATTCAGAATTTTAACACTGTAAATTTAGAGACTCCTTTATCTCTAAATTTTAACACTGTAGATGGATTCAGAGATACCTATAGTGAAATGTAAAACTTCAGTACCAAAATTTCAATTTTCTATTTATGGAGCGACACAATAAAAAATTACTGACATAAATGACTAATTCATATACTTGTTGTACTTTTTATTTGGTCATATTTTTATTCTTATACTATAATAGTCATTTACATTAATTATTATTAATTTTTTCACTTATTATCAAGTCATATATTTTTATCCTAGACTAAATTAGTCGTTTAAGTTAGTCACTTTTAGTTTAGTCACTTATTACCTAGTCATATATTTTATCCCTAGACTAAATTAGTCATTTAAGTTAGTCATTTTTAGTTTAGTCACTTATTATCTAGTCATATATTTTATTCCTAGACTAAATTAGTCATTTAAGTTAGTCATTTTTAGTTCGGTCAATTACAATTTCTCAAATTTATTAGTAATTCAGTTGAAATAATTGTGGCAGCTAATGCTTTTAGTCACCTAGTCATTAATTTAATCATTTATTACTAGTGTCATTTACCTGCAAATAATAATCCTTGTGAGCATGGATCAGTGTGCAAAGATGTAAACACCCCAAACCCGTAGAGATAGGATTATTTCTTCCCATGCTTTCCTAAAGAAAGCTTTGTTCTAAAATATATGTCCAGTTGTAAGGAGTTTATTTATAATTCTCGAGGAGTAGAAGAGATGTCCATATGTATAGAGTTTAGAAGAATTTCAATTGTGAGGAGCCTATCCATAATGGTAAGGTCTTAGCAACTTCATTTTTGAGTCTTATAGTCAAGCCTCAGTTATTTTTTTAAACCATGATTAATTAGTAACTCATTGGAGTAATCTGGACAAGCCTTAGGATCAAACCTTCTGGCTGTCAGTATAACACCAAGAGTATATCCAATAACCTATATGCCAAATATACCAAGAACTTATTACTTGGAAAGAAATGAGATGTCTCTTATTGATAACAAAAAAAGTGACTCCTTGAGGCCCTCTATTCTTCTAGCCTCATCACAACAAGCTTAACATGTCATTTTTGGGAATCAAACTTGGGTGGAAAGGGAGTTAACGTCTTGTCTTAACCTCTTAGCCCACCCTTATTTGAATGAGTTACTAGGATATTAATACTAATATAGATATGAACATAGAGACCCATTTTTAAGAAAATAGTGTATACAATACCACTAAAAACAACATATATAGAATGGTGCACAGAAATTTGTGATAATGTGATACTAATTCTAAACAGATTCCATGGAGAGACAAAGTGTCAAAATAATCCTATATGATAAAATAATATTTAAACATGAAGCTATTAGTTGGCAGGCATATGCATGATGAAAACGTTTACACAAGGGGAGGTAATAGTTGGGCTTGTCACATATCTAGTTTAATTACATATTTTTTTTAGCTGTTGAAGTTTCTATGCATGTTGATTTATGTTATTTTTTATGGGGATTTATCTGAGATTAATTTAGAAAAATCCCATTATATATATTCTATAAATGCATTATTTAACCCTTTTGGGTATGGATCGATGAAGGATCCAAGACATATCCAAGAAGGATCTAGATTCAATAGGTATTGAGAATATAATGGGACAATGAGATAAGTATTTAGCAACATATCTTCAATATTACCTATTATCTATGTCTATATCTCAATAAGGAAGGGGATTTCTTGATTCTTGATTATTTGTCTTTGTTGAGTAATTTTCAATTGTGAGATGCCTCTGAAAATAGTTTTTCTATCTGACATAATAGCTTCTTTGTTTCCTCATTTAAAAAATATTTTTCTACAACAACATAGGTGTTAAGGCACTACAAATTTTTCTCCATTGACTTACAAAACATTTTTCTACAACAACATTGGTGTTAAGGAACTACAAAATTTTATTCATTGATCTTTGAATTGCTTTAGTGTTAGATTGAGTGCCCTACAAGATGGATGTAACTGGCCACCAAATCGCTAGGCAACATAATATCCTTAATATGGGGCCTTGAATATATCCTACTTTCAAAAAAGTAGAGAACCTATAGTTATATCCTAAAAGTGAGGTGGCGAGCGATTTCCTTTTTTAAGTGGATTTTTAAAGAGGAATGGTTTAAACGGGTTTTTTGTTAACTCCTACCTAAGGTAAGGTATTAATATACTAATGGTATAAGAAATTAAGAAGAACAAATTGTTTTAGGATGTGTAATGAAGACTCAAACAACCCTCTCATAGGCCTAAGTATTTATATAAAGCTCAACAAGGGAAAAAGTTACACCAAAGAAGATTATTTTTCTTGGTTGAGTATTTTTCCATTTTGCGGGATGCCTCTGGAATAGGTTTCCTATCCAATATAATATTTTTTATGTTTTCCTCATTTATAATATTTCTCGCTACAACAAGATAGGTGTTTAGGTCATAGGTACTACAAATTTTCCTCCATTGGTCCCTTGGTTAGTGTTAGTGATAGATTGAGTGATTTACATGGTGGACAAACGTAACTGGCCACCATACTATTAGGAAGTAGAATATCCTTAATCTAAGGCCTTCAATACAATTTTACTTTATCAATTAAGAGCACCTGCAACTATATCCTAAAAGTGAGATGTCAAGGGATAACCCTTTTTAGATATAACTTTGGATAAGAATGGTTTAAATGAGCTTTCTATTAACTCTTACCCAAAGTTGAGGTAGTACAGAAAAATATACTAATTTCATGATAACCAATTGATTTAGCATGTGTAATAAAGCTTCAATCAACCCCGACATAGGCCTTAAAGATCACCTGAGAGCTTTACTCCTTGGTCCATCCAATACATTCCTGGGGAGTAATAGGAATGTCTAAGATAACCCGACCTTGATCACGGGGCTTCACTCAATGAACCTATGAAATTTTGCGTGCATTCATGACATATTAAACAATACCCTTAATTTGACTACATATTGGAAAATACCTCTAAAAATCACATTATTTAACCCCTACTAATATGAACCCAATACACCTTCCCAATTTAAAAAACCCTTTCTTTCACTAGATATTGTAGGTATCCATTCTTTCATTAGCATTTTTTATAGCCATTTATATTTTTCATTAATTTTGAACTCCATTTTTTATACTTGTGTATTAAAACCCTTTACACCCTACATATTCCCCAATATATTGTGTCATTTTCACCTCCATATATCCCCCAATATGAACCACGTGTTATGATATTGCTCCCCTAGTGAATCCTCTATGACCTTGATGAACCTAGGTTGCTCTTGTCTTATGATCGTGGAGGCAAGTATGTTAATTTAGTTTCATAAAACTTCTAGGATCTTGAAAGGGACCTCAAAGAGAGTGAACCTATAATTAGCCCCCTACTTTGACGTTGATGAACCCACAATAGTGTGACAGAAAAAGTGAAATAAAGAGTTAGAAAGTGAAAATTTAATTGGAGATACCAAAGAATCCCAATTCCGGAGAATTTCATCATGGATAAATAATAATTAGCCAATTTATAACATTGGACTATAGGCCTACCTTTAAAAAACTATGAGGAGCATATTGATTGCCACAATAATCTTTGAATCAATCCTTCTTTCCTAGAATTTTAATCCGAGAAAATACTAGTTGATTAGTCACATACCTCATCCATGCCCATTTGTTCTCATTGACATTCACAAAGTGTTGAGGAAAAAACCTAATCCACAGGAATGTAGGTATAGGTTCCATTGATTAATCTTAATACAAAACCAATATAGCCAGCCATGACCCCATGTATAAAATAATGAGCAAGCATAGTACAATACATATTATTTGTAGAATTTTTTGGCACATCCCTGACCATATAATTTGGGTCAATATATTTCAATGTAAACACCTCATTCGGGTGATTTTTCTTTCACCACTATTTCATCTCACTACAGAGCCAAGGGAAAACATCCAAAATCACAGTATTGCCAAATTCATCCCTCTTCTGTTTTTCATCAAGGATCCAAGGGAACAACTTATGTCTAGATCCCTCTACAATTATACAGACAAAATGGCCATTCTCTTCCTATCGTTGCTCCAAAAACTCAAAAAAATCCCCTTCACCCTTCAAGTAAAATTATATTTCAAGTAATAGACAACAATCCACATCTCTGCTACTCAACGTTGCATGGAGTGCAATATGGCTTGCATTGCGGCCCATTATGTTAGGGCCCTATATTACTAGTGTAGTCCCTTATTGTTGTTAGTGCAGCCCCCTTATTATTGTTGTTGTACCCCCATAGTCACCATATTATTATTATTATTGTGCCCGATAATATCCCACTATTGTTATTGTTTTGCCCTTACATTATTATTGTTAGGTTGGCTAGGATTATATTTTGAGTCTTGACCCCATGGACTCCTATGTATAGAAAGGAGGTTTTGTCATTTGCATCATCCAATAATTGTTTATTTATGTAATGTAAATGAGTTCCCACCCCTCGAAGAGGCTAATTTCTAAGTCATTGATCTGTATTTTCTTCTATTTTGTGAGATGGTTTCATAACATTTGGTATGAGAGCTTGGATTCTAGGGTTTTGCTTCTTCATACGGGTCATTGTGGAATTTTCTCTATAAATTTTTTTTATATCAAGATTCAAAAGCTAATAAAAGAACCTATATGCACCGAAATCTGAAGGAGCTTCATGGAAAATTTTTAGATCTTCGTTCACAATATTTTTGGAGATATGATCTGTGGAAGTTAGAGTATTTGCAGGCTCCCAAATTTCATGTCAAAGAGGTGACCTTAGGAGAATCATCATAACTCTCTCTTTGAAAATCAATTTGGAATTCTATAAAAATTGGTCGGTAGTAAACAAACTTTACTTTCCTGTTTATTAATTTCATAGCTGAAGGAGGAAAAAGTGACATGTGATACAACGTACAAGTTTTCTCTACTGAACCAATCCATAATTAGGACATTGTGGAATATTGGGCATAACTTTGCCTTGAAGAATCCAAATTAGTTTAGACCTATGGTACTAGAAAGATGATTCAAAGGGATACTAAATAACTGAAGATTAAATATTGGGGATTTGAAATTACAAATATACATCAGTTTCAATATCGAGTTCCTCAAAAGCAAGAAAAAGGTGTGTATTGTTTTTTAAAATTTTCATAATTCTTGTTTGAAAAATCAGTTTGAAGTGATTCCAAGGGCATATTGAAGCATAGATATCAGTATTGGGTTCTAAAATCCCCCCTAAAAATAATTCAACACCCATTAAGCCCTCATAAAGCTCTATTATGACTCGTGAATAGGAAGAAGTGCAACATGATATATCAAAATTACAAGACCAAGTGCAACAAATTTCGCTCTCGCAAAGAGTAACAAAAAATGAAATGGAAGCTAATATGGATGGTTTGAAGAAAGGCGTGGAAGCTAAGATGGATGGTTTGAAGAAAGGCATGGAATCTGAGATGGACGGTTTGAAGAAAGGCGTGGAAGCTAAGATGGATGGTTTGAAGAACAACATGGAAGCTAAGATTGATGGCGTGGTAGCTAAGATGGATGGCGTGGAAGCTAAGATGGATGGAATGGAATCTAAGATCGATGTTATAAAGGAAAACATGTAATATTTTAAGAAATACATGGAAAGTTTGAAGGAAGATTTGGAAAAGTTACTATTGTTGAGATTCAACAAGATGATGATCCTAGTGAAAATTAAGCACCTACACTAGGTTGGGTCCGCAGGCTATTTTTAGGTGTATGTCTATTTTTAGAATTTTGAGAAAATTCTATTTATAACAGGATTCTATTTTTAGAATGGTGAGAAAATTCTATTTATACATGAGTTTCTATTTTTAGATGCATGGCCGAAGTCTATTTATAGATCACATGTCTAAAAATAGAATGCATATCGGTTATTATTATCTCTTAATAATAATTGGACAATAAATAATAATCTATTCTCTTCAAGCACTTGATTTCAGTAAAATGATGTGGAAAACCAGTTTACTGAAGGAATTACGAGTTATAAGGTTGGTTGGTGGGACATGCAAGTGGACTTAGTTATAACTGAGTGATTCGAAGTTGTAACAGAGTTGGATGTGTAGTTATGTGAGTTGTAAAGTAGTTCAACTCAGTTAAGTGATTTAAACTCAGTTGTGCTAGTTGTAACTAAAGATACACTAGTGAGAGATCGGTGAATTAAATATTAAATTAATTCACAAGGAGTGATCTCACATGCAACTGAAGATTTACTACTATTAACTACGTGCGTGTCAGATCCAGTGGAGACCTAGTTGAGAGATAGGTGAAAGGGATAGTTTGACTATCTGTTGTGAAATTAGTGGGTGCACTCATGCAACCACACACAAATTGGAGATGCCAATGAGTATTTTGCAGTTAAGGAAAGGTAGTATCTCATTCATTCATGGATTTTGATCAACAGGGGTTGTGCAGTGGAGGCAAGCTGTCAAGAGGCAGTAAATTGGCGCATGTATTTTTCAGTTTTTGTATGACAGTGTGAGACGATTGTATATTGTACTGAGAGCTCTTGGATTAGAGTTTTGTATGAGATTTTTTCATGTTCCATGATATATAAATAATATATGATAGTGGGGGTTTTAGCTTTATTCTTTCCTGGTAAAAACATTTGTGTTATGTATGATTTATCTTTCTTCATGTGTTTGCAATTGGCGATTAAATTTCCGCAAAGATTTTAGTAGAAGGATTATGTATTTAAAAGTGGAATATAATTGTTAGATCAGGAAAATCCAGGCAATACATAATTTTATTAAAATTTCTACATGGTATCAGAGTAAAGAAGATTGCAATATTGAAGTAGTAGCTGAGTATGTTGGTGGAAAGAATTTGAATTTTCTGCAATAATTTCTTGGTGCGACAGTTGAGTAAACATCGAAATGGATTTCAATGGTTTGTGGCTAGAGTATGCAATCGAGGGCAAATCAAACTACATTGCATGGAAGGACAGGATGGAAGTGGTGCTTGAAGATAATGGCTTGAAGGAATTCATTGACAGTGATGTTCCTAAGCCCACTTCGACGGATGCTGCACTACTTGACGCATGGAAAATGAAAGTAGCAAAGATGAGAAGGATTCTGTTGGAAGGTGTGCGAGACCACATTGTCTCAAGCCTTCATGGGAAATCCACTCCATATTCTATGTGGAAGGCTTTGACAAATATTTTCCAAAGTAGCAGCGACCATAGGAAATTGGCACTGAAGGATAAACTCAGAAATATCAAGATGGAGAAGGGCGAAAATATTCCTAAGCATCTCACAAATTTTGTCCAATTTCAGGATGATTTGGTGAGCTTGGATCTCTTGGGACTTCATAAGAGTTGGCACAGTTATCAAGACTCTGTCAACGGACAGGAAAAACCGTTGTATTGGGAATGACTATGGTCGAATCTAGTTCAGGAGGAGTTCAGGCGGAACACCAGAGATGGCTCTTCATCAAAGCATGATGATGATGAGGATTGTGTTTTGGTAGCCAAGGAAAGGAAAGGGAAGGGGAATAAATTCCACTCAAAATCTGAGTCTAAAGGAAAGAAGCTGGATTTTTCCAAGGTGAAGTGTTTTCATTGTCACGAACATGGGCATCTCGCCACTAAATTCCCACAGAAAAAGAAGAACAAGAAGGCTATTGGAGTTCCAAATGGTGAGGTCCTTGCCTCACAATTTGAACTTGATTTCTCTTTGATCGCATTATTGGTTTCAATTGCAATGGGATCAGTGTGGTATCTTTATAGTAGTGCTTCCTTCCACATTATGGGAGATAAGGAGCTTTTCAATGACTTGGAGGAGAAATATATCCAAATGCATATAGAGATGGGCGACGATGGATGATATAGTGCAACCAGCATTGGTACCATTACCTTTGAGAGGGAGTCAGGTAAACCATTTCTATTGAAAGATGTTATCCATGTTCTAGGTCTGAAGAAAAACTTGGTCTCAGTCGCGATGTTGGAGGATAGAGGCTATGACATTGTTTTCAGTGATGGAAAATCTTTCCTGCAACATAAAACAATGGGTCAGGCCAAGAGGATAGGGATTCGAGTCAAGAATCACTACAAGTTGGAGGTAGAAGGCTACGCTTCCATGATGGGCAAAGCAGAAAAAGTGGTGAGCCAAGATGAGGGTAAATTATGGCATAGGCGATTGGGCCATCTTCATCATGGAGCTTTGAAAGTCATGCAGCAAATATTTATTGGACTTCCAATGGGAACACTTTCTTAGTTAGATCAGTGCAAGGGTTGCACCATGGGGAAGTATGTAAATTCCACCTTTCATGAAAAGGATAACCGTGCTTCGGTGATCCTTGAGAGAGTTCACACAGACGTGTGTGGACCATTCTCAGTTGCTTCAACAAAAATACATAGGTATTATGTTATTTTTGTTGATGACTTTTCATGTAAATGTTGGATATTCTTCATGTAGAAGAAGGATCAAACATTCTCAAAGTTATTTGAGTTTAAGGCATTGGTTGAGAAAGAGTCGAGGAAGCAAGTAAAGTCTCTGTAGAGTGATAATGGTGGAGAATACATCTCAAACGAATTCAAAGACTTCTATAGCAAAGAAGTAATTCGAAGATAACTCATAGCGCCTCATAACCTACAACAAAATGGGGTTGTAGAGAGGAAGAACAAAATGATAGTGGGTGTTGCATGAGCGATGTTGCGTGATCAGGGCCTACCAATGCATTTGTGGGAAGAAGCATGCAACACTGCGGTTTATGTGCAAAACCGTTGTCCTCATAGAGTACTTGGCATGAGTACACCTGAAGAAGCTTTTACTGGTAAGAAACCAGATGTTTCTCAATTTAAGATTCTTGGCTCATCTGTTTATGTGCATGTGACCAAGAATTCCAGGAAGAAGCTAGAGCCGACTGTTGAAGTTGGAATATTTTTGGGGTACATAGAAACACCCCATAATTATTGTGTCTATTTACCAAATAGTAGAATGACTGTGGTGTGACGGGATATAAAATTCAATGAGGAGAAATCCATGAATTTGTCGCTTGAGAGGGAGCTAGACTTACATGCAGAGGAGTAAATTTTGGTTCCCAAATATGAGTCTCTAGATGTGGTTCATCCATAGGAGGAGGTTCATGGAGTGGAGGAGTCAATTCATGCAGAGCCAAAAATCACAACTAGCAAAAGGCATACCATTGAAGTTGAGAGGCTTAAGCTTGATGTAACAAACAATGTAGGAGTACCTACTTCACAACGCAGATAGATACAGACTCCTAACTAATTAACTGGATACATGGCTCTCATGATGAAATGTATTGTGACTGAGCCATCTTCCTTTCAGGAAGCAGTGCAGGAACCCACATGGGTAGATGAAATGGTGGAGGAGTATGACTCCATTGTCATAAACAATGCTTGGGAAATTTTTCCAAGGCTAGTTGATAAATCAATCGTAGTTTCAAGATGGATCTACAAGGTAAAGCAAGATGTTGATGAGAGTGTTGAGAAATACAAGGCCAAATTTGTGGCTGGGGGCATCTCACATATCGAAGGGATTTATTATGAAGAAAACTTTGCACTTTTTGCATGGTATTCTTCCATAAGGACCATCCTTTCTCTCTCAGCGCAGGTGGGTTGGAACATTCATCAGATGGATGTGAAGACTGTGTTCCTTAATGGGAACATTGAGGAAGAACTGTACATTGAGCAACTTGAAGGATTTGAGATCTTCAGCAGCGAGTCACATGTGTGCAAACTCAAAAGAGCATTGTATGGGTTGAAGCAAGCACCCCGTGTTTGGTACACTTGGATTGACAGCTATTTCACCGAACTTGGCTTTAACAAGAGTGAGGCAGATGAAAACCTATACCAGATTGTGGTGGAGGGTAAGATTTTAATCATTGTTCTTTATGTCGATGATTTAATATTGATTGGTGATGAGAAGTTGATACACTCATGCAAGGAGGACCTTGCAAAGGAGTTTGAGATGAAGGATATGAGCCTCCTTCATTATTTCCTTGGATTGGAAATATGGTAGCGATATGGTGAAATTTTTGTGTCTCAAGGCAAGTATGCAAGGGAGATATTGGGTAAGTTTCACATGGAGGGATGCAAACCCATGGATACTCCTCTTCCAGGAAAATGGAGGAAAGAGGATGCTATGTCCGGAGAGGTAGTGGATACTACTTTCTATTAACAGTTAGTGGGTTCGCTAATGTATTTAGTAAATACAAGACCAGACATATGCTATGCGGTGAACCAGCTTAGTCAAGAGATGGTTAAGCCTACCAAGCTCTTTTGGAAGGCAGGAAAGCATGTCTTGAGATATCTCATGGGCACATATGAGTATGGCTTATGGTACAGACAGACGGATGAGGTGAAGTTGCATGGATTCACGGATGCATATTGGGCGGGTAGTCCAACAGAAAGAAAGAGCACATCAGGAGGTGTCCTCAGTATCGGATCTACAGTTGTTTCTTTGTACAAATGGAAACAAAGATCTGTGGCACTCAGTTCAGCAGAAGCAGAATACATGGCAACAAGTCAAGCTGCATGCGAGGCTATTTGGATGAGAAATTTTTGTGTAGGTAAATACCCTCGATGGACAGAGGTTATCCCTCTAGCCCTAGGGTGGGTCTAGCAGCAAGAGGAGATGCTAATGCGTCAATTCCTAGTTAATGAATGAAACTGAGTCGGGATAGATGTCCTGCCTTTTTTCCAACGCAGTTGTCGTATCTGTGGCATCAGTCTCCCAATCATCGTTCTGACACGTCGCGGTCCTTCAGCGGTGGGACTCAGATGCCTGCCAGGGATAATTTTAAGGATGGAAGATTATCTTGAAGTTTAAAAAAATGGCGAATCTCACTAGTCCCTAATATGCAAACTATAAAATGTTTATTGATGTATTTGTAAAATTATTCAAATTTATAATGATAGTATATATATTTTATATATAATGTTGGTGATTTTTAAGGTAAAATAATTTTATATTGTAAAATTTGGGCGAATAATTTTAATAAAAAAATGGAAATTGGCGAATCTTTTTTTTGGAAAAACCATGGAAAATTAGCCCACCTGCGAATATTAGCCCCTAAAATTTTCCATGATGCCTGCACAAGGATCAGAGGATGATAGCAGGATACAAAACAATACTTTCATTCATAACTATCTAATTGGTCAAGGAGAATTAAATGTATCACACAATATTAATCATATCAAGTGCAAGACAGGAACCAAAACATCAATCATATATTAATAAGAAGAGAGAAAGAGTTTACAACCAAAAGAGCCTTGACATTGCGGCCTCCTTCAATGGGTCTAGTCAAAAGGTGTCTCAAGCATTCGTCAGGGAATTGGAATTGGCGAGGAAATAAGCCTAGACTCTCTCTCGACAATAGGTCTCTCTCTGCTCTATCTCACACCAGCTATATCAGACTGTTGAGCTATTCAACCATTTCATCTATTGTACAAAATGTTCAGTTAGCTGCAACAATGTGAGAGAGATGTATTTATAAGAGAGGAGGAGGAGGTTGGGATCCCTCATATGGTGGAAGGGAGGCCTTGTCATTTTTGAGGTTTCTCAAATGTAGGAAACAAGAATCCAAAGGAGGATGTTCGACGTTATTCAGTCGAACAACCCATGTTGACTCTGCTCATGAAGTGGTTGGGAATGGAAACTTCGCTTCTATTTAAAAAAAAAAATCCATATACAACTCAGCACAGGCAGTGCACTAAGACAGAGCTCCAATGGGAGCGAGGCCCAGTGCTCATTTCTCTATGGGAGCGAGGCCATAACTACCTTCCAACGCCAACCCAAAATCATATGTTTTTTATAGTCTGCTTTAGGACTAGTCAAAAGAGGAAATGTTCTTTTCATGGAAAGAGATGCAATGACACTTTTTGCAAGGGATGACACTATATAGAAGTCACAAAAATATTCCTCCAATGTTTGGGATGGGGATTGCAGGGACAGTGACAAAATCTTGTGTAACAGATGTGCCCTAAATCATGAGGTTCAAGAGAGAGGGAGGAGTGAAATGATTTACAAGAACGTGTTCAAACCAAACACTGTCGTCAGAAGACCTGCAAGGAAAAATACAACTGATATATTTGATACATGAACATGTGGCATGGATGCATCCATCCATAATGGAGTACATATAAAACTAAGACCTAAGGTATGGACATAGCCATCTAGCAAGAAGGACCAATAAATATACTTACGTATGGTCGCAGCCTTCCAATCAAAATATTCATGCATAAAATCATGATAAACCAAAATATCCTGTAGCCTGGATTTTATCAGACAAAACCTAGGGTCTTGCGCTCCATCTCGACCCGAAAAAGTACATATTCAAGTATGCCAATATGTGAGCTGAAGTCAAACACACAATAAATTCACCTTATTACCAACCAATGATGTAAGTTGTTAATAAGTACGAGAGAAACCACCAATAATGAAAATGGTTCTGAAGGTACAACTAGTACAATCCAAAAAATGTGAACAGTTATTTAGTGTTGAACACCTATAGAATCACTTTATCGAAGGCCAATGATGAGGACCTATCATTGAATGCGAGGAACTTTCCATTGAGTTATGCAAGCTCCAAGGTACTGGAAAGGAGTCTCTAGATCAACTTCCTGGATAATGAGCTGAAGTCAACAGGAAGTGACCTAGTCGAAGGAGGGCCATAATGTTTCCCACATCATTGATATGAGACAAAGGAATAAGATGATAGTGACTCAGGATAGAATAGAGGATAAGAGGTTGAAAACTCTAGAGGGAAACTTCTCTTGAACATATCGCCGACACGACTTAGAAATTTGGTAGTATTTGACATCAAATAATTTGAGGTCATGATGATGCGGAAAAGAGTAGATGAAAGGTCAAAATAGATTACCCAAACCGATGGAGGAAAAAATGACGAAATGAGATGTCCCCAACCCTACACAAATGCAAATGAGTGTCATGTTCAAGAGCGATATACTGCCGATACGACTGAGAACTGGTTCCATTTTCCCCCACCATTACTGGTGAGTACCCCAATTAGTTTTGGAAACAAGCTTGAAGGGGATAGCATGTGCTTTTCATGTAAGTTTTTCCTTCAGAAAAATTCGTGCTAGTACTTTTTACGAGCCCTAGGAAGGAGAAACTCGGTTACGTCATGGTGATGGTTTTCGATGTCATTTAAGCTTTAACGAGTCTGACAAAGGAATAACTTGACATATTTTCATATTTAGAGAGTTTGAAAGAAGCAAAAAATAAAACTCCAATAGGGCCCTTTTCGTAGGTAGTCTCACAGATCCGAAAAGGTAGAAAAATGTGTCTGAGAGAACCTCTTAGTCGTGATAGGCTAAGGTATTCCTTTTTCGTAAATAATATATCCCAACCCAAAAAAGGAGTAAACATATAATGGGTAGATATCATTTTGCATCCATTTAACAAGTTCAAAACGACAAGAGTCTCGACAATATTTTCAATTTTCGAGAGTCAGAAAAGAGCTAAAATATGACTCCAGGAGTGACTTTTTTTCTGTTTTTACCGAGTCCTAAAAATTATAAAATACAACTTTTCACTTCATCATGATCATGTTTTGGACCTATCGCTGCACAAGAGATGCACATAAAACCCATTTTTCGAAATAACCTAGCAAAATAATCGAAAAATATGATTTGAAACCTATTTAGGGTTCTGAAAAGTTTATAAAAAGCCAAAAATGGTAAAAAATAAATTACTTTTCACTTTTACCTCTTGTGAGCAATTTGTTACGCTTTTTCACTTTGATTCTGTGGAGCTGACATTGGGCAATACAGAAGGCTAATAAAAAATCCATCTATTCCAGGTAGTAACTCATATCGTTCCTTTCATTTTGATATTACTTTTGTTTCCTGCAACCCATTTTGTAGATATATGGGGGGATTTTTGGAAAAACTAGGGCACAACAGTCGGCGCAGGTATCGGGCACAGGCTCGCGCCAACCGGCCTTAAAATCAAATGGGGGTGCGCCAACCATGGCCACAATTTTTAGCTTGCAAATTTAACATGTAAGCCTTGTTTAAACATTTCAAAAGAATTTTATTTGACTAATGAAAACCATATGAATGTTTTTTTAGGTGTGAAAGAACAAAATGGTGATCGAATGGAAAGAATGAGAACATAGTGAAGAAGATGAGGAAGCCATGGGCAATGTGAGATGCATGGATGTTCTTAGGGACTGTGGGCTCAAGAAATTCTTCATGGCACCATGTCTCAGAGCTCAACCAGAGTTATTGTAGTACTTGATCACTGTCTCAGACATTGATCAGGAAAGATTCATTATTCACGATCAGGAACTCGAGAATGAAGTCTCAGATGTTTACTTCATAACCGAATTGTCGCGGAGGGGGGCAGTACCAATCCTGACAAGTATTCGGCCCACAATGGAAAACATGAGCATGGTTATCGACAAAGTTCGCTGAGGAGCACAGAAAGGATCCAAAAGTGGGAAGGTGGACATCCAAACCATTCCCGATCTGGCACTCAGATTAGTGCTACACACCATCATGCGAGGTGTTGGAGTTCAGGCTCCACATGAGGCCACAAAAAAATAGTTACTTCTTACAGTGGATTGCTCGCACCAACTCTCTACAACTAGGTACAGGCAGTAACAATCAACATAAAATTCTAGTTGATAAAATGCAAGAATGGTAAGTTGAAGCAGTTTGGTTACGGGTCCATCTTGGTGCCTTTCATATTGGAACGGTTACCAATTTTCCAACGTCAGGAAGTGATAGTTCCAATACCACCATCCCAGGAGCCATGGATGGTTCGTTGGGCGGCTTTGATGCCAAGATCAGGGGGCGGTCAATAGATGTCCTGGAGACCAGAGTTCTTTGAGTGGCTTTGCCGACAGTTGATTGTCATGGAGGACTGGCCCTATTCTAGCATGTAATTTACTGACGATGCGGATCTCCCACTCCCAATAGGAGAGGAATTGGGTGAAGCATTGAGTAAGACTCATTTTTTTGTTTTCGATGAGTATTATGATTTTTTTTTATTATGCATGTTTTGACATAAATCCATCTATTTTCATATGTTGGCCCATAAATACCTGCAGGTATGTCCCTAATAGCACAGAGAATTCTGTGTGACTTTTATGTGGCCCCTCATGGTGAGGGAGGTGAGGAGGAGGAAATCATATGCAACTTGGAGGGAATCACCTATCGGATCCCTAACTATGTGAGATTCGATGATGTCCTTCACGCATACCAAAAACACACTGCAAGGGTGTCGAACCATTTTCACCACTTATTGAGGAGGATTGTATGGGCAGTGACGTTCTATCATGAGCATCACACTGACTAGACACCTAGGTTTTTATTTCCGCAGATTTTTTGAGAGACATGATGTCTCAGGATGTAATCGAAACATACATATTTTTTGAAATTATGATGCACATGGATGAAAAAAATTGATATATATATATATATATATATATATATATATATATATATATATATATATATATATATATATATATATATATATATATATATATATATATATATATATATATATATATATATACATATATACATCTATTTTCTTGTTATGAATCTTGTCATGTGATGATGATGTTTTACAAATTACGCAAATTGCTATCTAATACAATATTGTCTACTGTATCAATTAACTCATTCATTCTTCTAGGAATATGTTGATATGTAATGTAATCAAAATTTATTTCTAGTAAACGAACACGCAAATACAACCTTAATATGTGAGGATTTCTGACAGAATAATGCCCATTAAGCTGAAGAACAAAAAGCTATGAGTCTAGGTTAACAATCAATGCACGAATGTCGAGAGATATGGCCTCGGTTAATAGTTCAATAAAAACACTATATTCAGCGACATTGTTTGTGGTTCGTTCTAGATAGATACCTCGAAGGTTTGTCAACTCACTAGCAGGATTATAAATCACCCAGGCTACTGAAGACATGTTTCGGGTACTGCGGGAAGCATCATCCGCGAAACTAACATAAGGGGTAATAGACATCTACATAATAAGTAGTGATCAAATAAGCAGTAAAACGCTCGCAAATCATACCAAACCAAAAATGTACGAAAATTAAAGAACACCTATGTACAAAGAAACATGCATGAAAAACTGATGCATAGTACTTTTTAAGATACATCTCATTTTTGGGCGGATCTAGAGGATGACCTTCATAATCAATAAGCTCATCAGCCTCGTTTTGCAAAACACACTTAACAATGTAGGGTCCATGCCACATGGGTTGAAATTTTTCTACTTCCAGCTTATTGTGAGCTTGGTCGTAAAGGAGGATGAGGTCTCCTTCTATAAAGGAATGAGGGGAAACTCACTGGTTAAAATGAGCTTTGACCCACTTTTTTTGTGCTTCTATGACAAAAGAAGAGAAGCGACGAGTTTCATCAAGCCTCTCTAAATATAGAAGACGCTCTTCTTCTGGCGAAGTATTTAGCAGTAATTCAACAGCTATTTTGAGAGAAGGAATTTCACATTCAATCAGAAGGGTAGCTTCCAGACCATAGACAAGTTGGAATGTAGTGAATCTGGTCGCATCCTTCACTGAGGTTCGGTAAGCCCAGAGAGTTGAAAACAACATGAGATGCAAGTTTGATTTGTGCATTTCAATCGTACGTTGAAGCATAGTGACGAGAACTTTGTTCACGGCTTCAACCTGGCCATTCACCTAAGGATAGTATGGTGTTGAGCTGTCATGACGTAGACCCAACTTAGATTTCAACTCAGCCACCATGTAATGTCGAAAATGAGAACCATGTTCGGTAACAATGGCTTGAGGGACACCAAACCTAGAAATGACATGATTGAATAGAAACTGTGCTGCTGTCTTACCGTCAGATGTAAGTGTAGGAATTTCTTCAGCCCCTTTTGTGAATTAGTCCACGACTAAGATAATATAAGCACTCCCCCCAGCTAAGTGAGGGTTACATGTCATCAAATCGATGACCCACTTCGGAAAGGAGCCAACGGTAATGACAAGATGGAGGTGGGAAGGCATCGCACACATATTACGCTGATAGATATGGAAATCATGGAACTTACAGATGGAAACAATGCAGTCCTTAAATATGGTGGGCCAGAAATAGCCAGCACAAAGACTCTTCTATGTAATAGAATATCCAGACATGTGACCACCACAGGTGCCACTGTGACAATCATTCAGGACCTTTTCAGCCTCCTCGAGAATCAAACACTAGCAAGAGAATGGAATAAACTCCAATACAGTAGAGTGTATCTTGGACTATGTGATAGGGTTTAGATTGATGATGGATGTGTTGACGAGAAACCTTCATCAACTCAGATCAGAAGGTGGATGTCTAAATATATGCGATGATATCACCGTACCAATGATCAAGAGTTCTAATCAGAGAAAGTGTGTAGTCTGTAATGTGTTCCTCGAAACCAGATATAACAGAATCGGAAGGGAGAGAGGAGATCAAATCGGTGAAGAAAAATGACTTCTTCGACTTGGAGGTAGTGAACTGCAAATTGAACTCTTGGAGGATAAAAATCCACTTCGAGTATTTTGCCCCCAAAAATTGACGAGTTAATATGTAAGTCATAGGGTTGCAATCAGAAATCACAGTCACTATGCACAACAAAATGTAGTGATGAAAATGTTGAATAGCTTGGACAATATCCAATGCCAACTTCTCGACATCTGCATAGCGTGTTTCATTATTGAGAAGATTATGAGACAAATAGTAAATGACATGCTCCTCACCATCATCATCGTCTTGTACCAGAACCATGGCGATAGTGATAAATGCAGAAGCCAAATAGAGGGAGTAATCGCGATGATAATTTGGAAGACGCAAAAGAGGAGCATGTTAGGAATATGTAATTTATTAGCAAGATTGGCAGAGTTCAATTACAGAAACAACATCGTTTCAACCAACTTTGGGATTCTAGGATCTAGCCCTCCTGAATCCGGAGAGGGATCTCTCCAATAAGTGCAAAGATGGATTTGTCTTTGAAGTTTGGGGTAATAATATTAGGCTAGTTATGAAGTCTAATGGTTTTGTTTGTTTTTGGATGGTTGAAAATGATTTCTGTTAGAGGTGACAAGTCCCAAAGGTAAAGAGGTTCAAAAGTGAGAAGTTGCAAGCAAAAGAGTAAGTTTTAGCCAAGATGAAAGATAATTGCAGGTTTTCAGTCCATTGGGCTATGGAGTCATAAGAGGATTTAATTGGAACAGCAAGAGACAAGAGTGATCCATGGGGAAAGTCATCTATGTCTAAGGATCTCTCTCAGGTTTGATTTGTGGAATGAAGTGATACAATAAGAAGGGGAAATAAACAGATGTAGAACAAAGAGCAGCCCAGGATCTGGTAAGTACTTTGAAACTAGCCAGCCTTTGACCAGGCACTTAATAAAAACATGAAAGAAAACTAGGATCTAGTAAGTACTTTGAAACTAGCCAGCCTTTAATACACTTTCAATAGAAAACATATAAAAACTAAGGGAAATTTGAAGGCAACCTTTGGAGTAGAGACTAACGGGTCAGGCTCACCACAAATCCTCTCCTAGCTTTTCTTTACTTAGTTACTTTCAAGACTATCACAGAGATAACACAAAATGGCCTAAGATCTGGTAAGTACTTTGAAACTATCCAGCTTTTAACACATTCTAAGGGAAACAATCAAACAGCTATGCAAACAAGACTGGGACCAGGGCTCACCATATCTTCCTCATTTCATCTTCACACAACATATACTGAAAGTAACATTCAAAAATAATATTAAGCTAAGACAATAAGATGAGGGAACGCCAGCATTCCTATGCTTAAACTGAATTAAGTCGTTTTCAAATAACAAAGTTGAAAGAAAACATTTAAATAAAGATTTTTCAGCCAGAGAAGGTTACTGGTATATAGTAGGTCCTAACACTGTTTAAACTGTTCTTTACAGAAGAATATGAGACATAATGAGAACAGAAACAAAATCACAAGTTACAATAAGAATAACATCACCATCAACATAGACCAGGATGCCATAAATTAGCTTGTATTGATGCTCCAAACCAGTTACAATCTTCAAGTCTAGTGTGTTAATTCATCTTTCTTTCACAACCTAACTTATCTGTTACAAGCAAAGCTCCAAGAGCCAGTGAATCACTATTTACAATTAGAAGTCTTCAGCTCAATTACATTACAATGCTTCAGCAATTACATCAACAACCAACCCCTCAATCATCTTCTAATGAAGTATTTATAGAAAGATGAGGAGGTGAGATCCGATAAAAGATCTCAAATACAATTAATACAGAGTTAATGTTTTCTTGGCCCTTGGGGGGCTCAATGAAGAAACTGTACAGGTGTTTCACTGTATTAATTGGTTTACACTTATGAATTAAGCTCGGTGGGAGCTTTTGTTGACCTTTGAGGCTCTGTGTGATGCTAGGGTTACTCTGTAGACATTCTTTCATTAAATTCCTAGCAGAAGTAACTCTTCGGCTGTGTCGAGGCAAAATCTCTGACCCTGCTCAATAAATTTTGTTCTTGATTGAATACTTTGAGGCACAGGTGTCGCTTTAGTCACTAGGAGGAATAAATTTGCCCTAATTTGTGGCGGTGGAGGTCTTCTGTCAGTTAAAACACTTCAGGTTTTCCTTTAAACTGTGTTTTATATTGGGGATTAGGCTTTTGATAACTTTCTTAGCCATAATCCCTGCTAATCTGTCTATTAATTCTCTGTTCTGGTTCATCCTAGTCTTTGACACTGATAACCTTTGACTGTTCCTGTTTCATGGTTTTCTTGCTGTAGTGTCGGACTGTGCAGGGTTTATAAGGCATCAATGCCTCAGAAAACATGGATGAAACGTGCATTCCAATCCTGCGGGTGATTTCCTTAGATGAATCGAAGATGGGAGGGTCATCACCTTCCTTCCCTGAATCTTCTTTGGAAACCATGAACAAATGATTTAATCCCTGCAAAATGTGAAAACTCATTTAAAAAATCCTGCTTTTATAGGTTTAACTGCATCGGAAGGTGTGTGGAGGAGCGTGGCCATCGGATGGCATCATCCGACGGTCAGGATTGATCGGGGGAGATTATAGAATAGGTGGAAGAGGATCAAATCTGATCCGTCGATCTGCAGATCAGATCGACGGTGGAAATGTGATTTCCGTTGTACGATAGCTTGGTTATCAAGAGGGCACTTTGGTTAACCATCGGACATCTTCGGCAATCAACAACCATTGGATGAGTGGGCCCAAATCGGGCAGCTGTGGTAAATTCCGCTGCATGCCCTAGCCCGAACGTTAATGCACGAAGGATAACTTTAATGCGCGGGGACGGTGGTTTTGGAAAAGGTACAGGGGACGCGTGGCGAAAAGCGTATGGAATCACTGCCGATTGGGAGAAAACCACCTTTTGCCCAAAGGTAGTGCGAAAAATACCACGCGGCTTTGGAAAACAGCGTATGGATGGGGGGGGTCCACAGGAATGGTGCGCTCCGCACTGTCTGATCTGGGGAGAAGATTGATGGTGAAGACTTAAGTTTGAACGGCGGGGACCACACGGTAAGTCGGAGTCCGCATCATCCGATCTGCGGAGCAGATCGACGGAGAAGATTCATTGAAAATCCAAACTGGCGGAAAATTTTTGGAAATAAATTAAAAACCCAAAAACACGAATTTACAAAGGTTTTTAATGTTTTTGGGCGGAGAAAACATTGGAAAGGATAAGTGCCCAATAGGTTTAGAATTTGGTTCTGGCGCTCGGGCGCATGGACAAAAAAAGGGTTAGAGGCTTAGCCCGAGGGGGCTTAAGTCTGATTCATAGAAAATATACGTTTTTATGGTTTTTTCAAAGGAAATGAAGGTTCTGTTAAGGCTAAGAAGGGGTCTTAGACCTTATAAATGGATTTTGATGAGGGGAAATAGCAGAAATGTAAAAATGAGGGATTTTCATGGGGAATGGAGGGATAGAAGAGGAGGTTAGTTTTGAGGAGAAGGAAGGGGAAGAAGGGATCTGCAGTAGTATTTTACTTTGGATTTTTTGTAGGATTTAAGAGGTTTTTAGGATGTGAACATCAGTATGAGATCTGGACAGAGGCATGAGACCTTCAAGAGTCTTCAAGAGCCAACAATTTTTTATAGGGAAAAATTGTTCCTTGAAGGCTCAAAACAAATTTAGCCACCTTGGGTATAATCAGATTTTACAGGTGGCTAACAGTGGCTCCACTTGGGGATGGTGCCTTCTTGAAGGCATCAAGAATTCAGACTTGATTTCTCTGGGAGGCTGACTTGTGCCTGATCCATTATTTTCTCTGAGATGCTGACCATGTGCCTCATCCTTTGGATTTCTCTTATTTTGCTGGATGATCTTGCATTTCTCTGAAAAATAGTATCAGTTATGAAAGAATAATGGACTTTATCAATACAACTTTCTACCTACCCAATCCTACTGATCTAACATTTTTTCTTCATCAGAGTGCACTTGGATTGGAAAACTCTTTTCACAACATTTTATTCTTTTGAAAGCATAAAAACTAATCTAATTCTACTCCTTATTTCCCTCCCAACTCGTGACAAACAATGAGCCTCTTATACTTTCATTTGGAACTATCGTCTCATGGGATTAAACTGTCCAACAGATTTTTACTCTCTACATTCTACAACATAAAGTCAAAACAATAAGTCAAGATTAAGTCATGTTGATTCTCCGTAATGGATCTACATGGCATAAAAACAAGTCAGCATACATAGATTATTACTCTTACAGGCATATCAAAAAAAAATCAAAATGGAAGGTTTAAGATCTCAGCCCTCATCAAGACCTTCTTTCACTGCTTTTTCTTTTGTTTGAGTTGTCTTTCTTCCTGGTTCAGATTTTGAGCTTGTTTGAACCTTCAATTTCTATCCTAATCTATCTACTGATAGGCCAATATTGAATAGTTTGGCAAATCGAATTCACTATCTATCAGCAAAAAAAAAAATTAAAGCCAATTAGTCAAGATTAAACAGTTTGAATAACTAGAAGTGTGTTTTTGAGGAGTGGCATTTGAGCTTGCACACTCTCAGATTTGTTTCTCTTTTTTGGCATGGGGCTTTGCCTTTCTTGTTTTCATTTTTGCCCTCTTTTCTTTCTTTTCTTTCTTTTTTTATTTTTGAATTTTCATAACTTTGAAAGCAATGGAGGATGGAATATTCATAATGGGAAAAATTATAAAAGAAATGCTTCAAAACATAAAATGGATCAAGAGAATTAATGCTTAAGCATCCTGCCATTGACAGGACCCCCAAACAATCCTGTTCCATCCAGTTCCTGTAAGAAAAATGCATTATTACCAGAAACTGAATGAATAGAGTAAGGGCCAAGCCATAAGTTGTCAAATTTTCCATGCTTGCCCTTTTCTTCCCTCCTTGAGTCCCACTTTAGAAATTTGTCCCCGATCTTGAAATTGCTGGCCTTTATTCTTTTGTCAAAAATATTTTTTATGTTTTCCTATTTCTGCAATGCTTTATTATACACTTCCTCCCTTGTTTGTTGAAGATGAATGGTCTGATTTATTCTTTTGGTCATGTCATTTTCTTCAGTGTGCAACTCTTGAATCAAATTCATAACTGGTACACCAAGGCTATTTGGAAAAATTGCATCAGTACCATTCACAAGCTGGAAAGGCAACATACCAATATATTTCTTCAAAGTTAATCTGTCAGCCCAAAGTGCATAGACCAACTTTGTGTGCCAAGACTTTTTATTGTCCTCCAACAGTTTTTTGATTATGTTCACTAAGCTTTTGTTTGAAGATTCTGCAAGTCCATTACCTTGAGGGTAGTAGGTTGTGGAATGCCCCAATGTTATTTGGTATTTATGACAGAACTCAACCATCCTCTTTGATCCAAATGCTGTTGCATTATCTGTGATGATCTTGGTAGGACAACCAAATCTGGAGAGAATGTTAGTCTCCATAAATTTTATGATAACTGAATCATTGGCTTGCCTACAAGGAATGGCTTCTATCCACTTAGTGAAATAGTGTGTGGCAGTAAGAATCCACCTATGCTAGGTAGAAGATGGTGGATGGATTTCTCATATGAAGTCAAGTCCCCACTGTTGAAAAGGAGCTTCAACAGTGATTGGATGCAGAGGCAGGGGTAGCAGTTTTATTTTTCCCTCAAATAGTTGGCACGTATGACAGGCAATGATCATCTTGTGTATATCAGGAAAAAGAGTAGGCCAATAGAAACCAGCCCTCAAAATTTTGTTGGCTGTTGACTTCCAGTACAAATGACCCCCACACTCTCCTTCATGGAATTCCTGCTTAACCTTCTCTGCATCAAACTCAGGCAAACATTTAAGCAATATACCGCTTGCATTTTTCCAATAAAGACATCTATCTATAATGCAATAGTTTACTGCTTTCAGCTTCAAGAACCTTGCCTTTGTTTTTGTCAAACCAGGAGGTGTATTTAAATTGAGAAAAACATAAACAATATCAGCATACCAAGGAGAATTCATAAAATGGTCTTCAACAATGGGAGTTGAGAGTTCTTCTTGGTCATCTAAAGCATTAATCATATGAATATCAAGAACTTCACAATTTGATTCAGCCATTAATATAGCTAGACCTTGGCCTTTGATGAGCTTAGTGGGTTTTATCTCTAAATCATATTCAATAATAACAGCAATCCACTTACCTCTCTTACCATCTGGGTCCTGTGTTAGAATGTCTTTAACAAATGAATTTGGGACAAAGGCAATGATGTGTGAGTGAAGGATGTATACCCTGAAATCTTTTAAAGCTTTAACCAAGGCAAAAGCTTGCTTTTCCATAATGTTATACTTCAATGGGGCATCCCTCAATGCCTTACTAAAGAATTCAATAGGCTGCTCTTGTCCTTGTGGATTTTTCTGTAAAAGGACAACAGCTATGGTATGTTCTGATGCGAATGAGAAGATATAAAAATCCTTTGAAAAATCAGGACTTATCAGAACCGGTGTTTTGTTTAATGCTTGTTTCACCAGCTCAAAGGATGTCTTTGCTTCCAAGGTCCATTTTACCCCTTGCTCCTTCTTCAACATGTTTGTGATATTCCTAAGGAGCTCAGCCAAGTTGGGGATGAAACTTCTCAAAAAGTTAATCTTTCCGATGAAAGACAGCAACTATTTTATGTTTCAAGGATGAGAGATTTGCAATATGGCCTCAATCCTCTTTGGATCTATCTTTATACCCTCCTCAGAAATAATGTGCCCAAGAAGTTTACCTTCTTGGAGACCGAATAGTGTCTTCTTATGGTTTAAGGATATTCCAAACTTTCTGCATTTCTCGAGAACTGTTCTCAAATGTTCTAAGTGTTCTTCATCTGTTTTTCAAAACACAATTACATCATCAAGATAGATAATGATGAAGAAGCCTAGTTCTTCCGAGAATGTTATGTCCATGGCTCTCTGAAAGGTTGCTCCAGCATTCATTAGACCAAAAGTCATTTTCACATACATGAAAGTGCCCCATGGTGTAGTAAAAGCTGTCTTTAATTGATCAACAGGGTGAACTAAGATCTGATTATACCCTGAATAGCCATCAAGCAAAGAAATTATTTTAGACCCTACCACCCTTTGTAAAATATGATCCATCTTTGGTAAAGGGTAGTTGTCTTTTAATGAAGCTTTGTTTAAATCTCTAAAATCTATACAAAGCCTGATTTCTCCAGTCTTCTTCCTAACAGACACGAGATTAGATACCCATTCAGAATATCTAATAGGGACAATAATACCAGCATCATACATCTTCATGATTTCCTTCTTGACCAAAGGCAACTGTATTGTGGGTTTTTCAGACTTCAAGGCGGCTGCATTTGATTATTTTTGGTTTTCTTTAAGAGGGATTTTGTGCTGTATTATTTCAGTGTCATAGGACTTAAGATCTTCGTAACTCCATGCAAAAACATCAGAAAATTCTTTGAACAACTCAATGTATTTGAGTTTAATAGGAGCTGGCAAATTTTTGGACAGTTTGATCATTTTCGGTTTCTCTTCACTGCCAATATTACACTCTTCCATTTCAGTCTCTACCGGTTCCAGTTTAGGTTTTTTGGCCACATCATTAAAATCAAACAACTCTTCCAAAGGTGTTAGACCCCTTGGCAAACTTTCATCTTTAGAATGCAGAGTTTCTAATTCCTCTGTTTTTTATTCTGCGCTCAATTCTATTTTGTTTCTAAGTTTTCTAGTCTGAAGGTTAATATTGACAAGCTCAGGAGAAGGTTCTTCTTCACCAAGAAAATTTTGTTCACTGCAGTATGTATCATAGTCTGAATCTGAACTATGCAGTTCAAATTCATTTCTGAATTGCATGAAGTCTTCTATTTTTTTATCTCCATCAAACACCTGCCAATATTTTTTATTATCAGGCACAGCTGGTCTAAATTTTATCTGAGCTAAGCAATATTCGGTCTCATATGGCGTTAGACATGTCCTAGCTGCAAAGGCTAAATTGTGGGCTATAAGATTTCTTTTTCTCGGGACAAAACTCAGTTTGGGCTCCTCAAATTTTTTCAAAAGATCCATGACATCGTTCCAATGGGCCCTAAGTCTGGGATGATTTGCATTATACTCCCCATTGACTTGCCTAATAATTAACTCAAAATCCCCATACACATCTATTTTCTTAGCTCCTAACTTTTTCAGCAAATGTAAGCCTAAGAGCAGGGATTCGTACTCCGCTATGTTGTTAGAACACTGAAAGTTTAATTTGCATGAAATACATTTTGTGTGTGTGCTTTCAGTGTTGTAGATATAGACGCCTGCACCAGCATTAATTCTAGTGCAGGATCCATCGAAATACATACTCCATAGAGGATCATTCTCAGTTTCTTCTGCTTGGTGAGTGTCCTTTTCAACTACTGTGCTTTCGGGTATTTCTTGGATATCAACACTTAGTTGTGTTTGTTTTAAATCCTCAAGTTTCTCATCAGGTTGAGGATTGTTCTCTTGAATATCAAGATTTAATTTTAATGGATTGATGACTTGTAGTTCAAGACCTATGTTTGGTTTGCTAATGTTTTCAAATACAGAAAACTGCTTAGACACTTCAACATTATGTTCCTCTTCCTCCCTTTTGGTCACTAATTCCGTTAAAGTGATTTTTTCATTAAGGATTTCATCATTTAACATGATAAAAGAATCAAGGCCTATACTCACATAATACAGAGGAAATTTTTGAGGCCTGTCTTGACTTGTAACTGTGTATTGCATATGGGACTCCATGTAAAGTCTTCTAGTCTGATTGAAAACAGGGATAGTCGCATAGGTCATGTCCATTTGCATGGTCCCCTGTAACTTAGCCCCCCAGGATCTTGATAATAACATTCCATACTTTGGGGGTACATCAGCCACAAAAATATCCATAACTAAAGACTTGGCTGGAATCTGGGCTAAGTTAACACAGAGGTCTTTGATTAACCCTAGACATTTTACTCTGCTTTAATCAAAGGAGTAAAGGTATTTATAAGGTCTGGTGATTTCAAGACCCAGGCTCTCCATTACAGCTTTTGGCATTAAATTATGAGAAGCCCCTAAGTCATGCATAGCATTGTGCAAAATTTTTTCATGAACGTTCAAACTTACATAAAAGGGAGGAACAGGTCCCTCTTGAAACTTACCTTCAATATTTGGACCAAAAATAAGCTCTGGTTGGTCATTATTAAGATTGAGAGTGTCCTTGTTTTCTCCTATGTTTAAAGCCTTCAAAATTTGGGTCTTATACATGATGGGCAACTAACTCGGTTAAGGGAACATAGATTTTAATCTTGGAAATTTCCTGTTCGAGGCTGAAAGGAATTTGGTTCTTCAAAATACTGGTTTCAGCCTTATTATCTTTCGTTTTATCAGCAACAATAGCTTGCTGATTGGTTCTATTTACACTTGTCACAACATTTTAAACAGGAGTACTAGCTGAAGTGTTAGTACTACTAATGTCTGCACTCTGTTTTTCCAGATTTTGAGTGCTTTTCTCTTTACCTTTCCTAGGATCAACAGCCATTGTTTTGTCCTTTTGTTTGACTGTTTTAGGCTTGGTTTTAGTGTTGTTTTGTGAATATTTGTCAGAGGTTTTGGTATTAGGGGTTTGGTGACTAGATTTACTTCTGAGTTCATATTCTTTTGAAGGTTCTGTGATGGCATTTTCCATGTCTTGAAAACAATTTTCATTATCATCTCTTTTGTCATCATAAGGTGTGTAAAGACCCTTTCTTCTATCATAATGAACCTCGAAGTCATCATCATCTACCCCAAATAGGTTCATATCATCTTCCTCTGTTATTTGATCTGTTTCCTCAACCTCACTTACATAGTTTTGATGAAAGGGAGGAGTGATCTGCTGATCATCTTCCCTAGGTCTGTTAGGAGGTTGGTTCCTTCTAGCATTCTGATTCTGGTTTTGGTTTCTGTTTTGAGGAGCAGTTTGGTTTTGAATTTCTTGTGCTCTCTCAAGAATGCTCATTTTCTTCATCATTTCTTCCATCATTCTTTCCATATTTGAGTTTGAGGTAGTAGGTGTGGATTCCTCTCTAAAAGATACTCTCTTTTCAGCTTTCATCCTTGCTCTCTTCTCCATTAGGTTGACTTCCACAGAAAGAGCACCTCTTTGCATGTCTTCAAGGGTTGCAAAATCTCTCTCTCTGAGTGAATAGGTCATGTCAGCGTCAAACCCTTCAGGAAACTTGTTTAAGGCTGAGCCTTGTGGAGGTTTTAATTATGGGGAAAGTGCATTATACACACTGTTAAATCTAGTACAATAGGCTTGTACACTTTCCTCGGGGTTTCTATGGAGATTGTTGTAGTCAACAAGGACTTGGAGAGGATTCTTCCTCACTTCCCATTTGTTTAAGAAGGTTTGATGGAAACCTTGGAGATCATTTATACTATTGGGGGTTAAGATTTTAAACCATTTTCTTACTTCTCCCCCCAGACTCTGAGCAAATAGTCTAATCTTGACAGAATCATTATCAATTTCATTTCTGTCAAAGTAGTCATTCATCTTATCCACATGTTGTGATTCAGTTATCGCATTGCTAGCATCATACAATGGGATTTTGGACTGATAGTCCTATGGAAGATTGACTAATGGTACAGGAAGGACTAAGGGAGCATACCATGCTGCCATGATATGTGGTGGAGGTGGATTGACAAGAGGAGGGGTGGGCTGAAATGGAGTGGTTTTAATAGTGGATGAAGGATGAATAGAAGTGGATGGAACAACAGTAGATTGCTGAGCTGATCTTGGATGAGAGACACCCAGATTATAAAAAAAATGTAAATCAGGAGGTGTTGTTTCTCTACTCCCAAGATGTTCACTTGTTTCAGGAGATGAAAGTGAAGACTCAGAATCTAGCTGATCTAAATCATCAGGGACCTAGTCCTAAAGGGATTAACTAAGTCAGCTTGTGATTGTTGTAGAGCTGAAAGATTTTCAGGGACTGAATTAGTTCTTAGGGGTGATATGAAAATAGTTGAATATTCTATCTTAGGAGACTTCCTAAGGATTCTTTCTGGGTTATCAACTATCTCAGGTGGATCAGGGTCAGGATGGGCTCTAGTGTGAATCTTTCTAGGAGCCACTATGCTGTGTTTTTAGACCCAAATAACAAGAAAATTTCAACCAAGTATGACAGTCTTTAAGAGGTTTAACTAATCTGTTTTCACAATTTTAATCCAACAGTCCTCTAACTGGATTTGAATGATATTATAATGATAAGGGTTCTTCCCAGTGGAGTCTTAAGGTCTATTCAGGATTGTGGAGTCGCCAGGTGGAAAGTTTAGAATGTTTTCTAAGTGGTACACTGTCCACCGCAGTTCTTGAGAAATATCCTTTTTCAAGGATATCCGGAAACACAACAAACTCTAACCAGAGATTGACTAGGAGGGCATTCACCAGATATTTCACCTCTAAAAGAGGATGAGATCTGGAGGCTACCTAGACCTTTCCAGACTCTGTCTAAGAGTATAAGGTAAAACACAACAAAGGAGAGTGAAATGTAGGAGTAAGTGTTTTACCACCAATTTGAAATGTTTTTGGTATTTTCTGAGTTATTTTTTATTTGTGTGGTTTCTAAGAATGTCCTAACTTTGTTTCAAAACTTAGCTATGGTTGTGAGACAAAGACAGTCTACTCTTATGGCTAAGCTAGCTGATTTTTCAAGGTTATATAAAGCCTTATGAGAATCCTAGGGTTGACCTAGATTGTCACTGATTCAAACAAGTTTCATCATGATTACCCTTTCTTGGTAGTGCTTGAAAAAGCTGATTTTTACTCTCAAAAATTTTGTATGAAGATAAAAGGAAAATAAGATGAAAACTCAACTCATTCCCCAGTGGAGTCGCCAGAAATGTTAGGAATCTATAATTTATTAGCAAGATTGGCAGAGTCCAATTACAGAAACAACATCGTTTCAACCAACTTTGGGATTCTAGGATCTATCCCTCCTGAATCCGGATAGGGATCTCTCCAATAAGTGCAAAGATGGATTTGTCTTTGAAGTTTGGGGTAATAATATTAGGCTAGTTATGAAGTCTAATGGTTTTTTTTGTTTTTGGATGGTTGAAAATTATTGCTGTTAGAGGTGAAAATTCCCAAAGGTAAAGAGGTTCAAAAGTGAGAAGTTGCAAGCAAAAGAGTAAGTTTTAGCCAAGATGAAAGATAATTGCAGGTTTTCAGTCCATTGGGCTATGGATTCATAAGAGGATTTAATTGGAACAGCAAGAGACAAGAGTGATCCATGGGCCAAGTCATCTATGTCTAAGGATCTCTCTAAGGTTTGATTTGTGGAATGAAGTGATACAATAAGAAGGGGAAATAAACAGATGTAGAACAAAGAGCAGCCCAGGATCTGGTAAGTACTTTGAAACTAGCCAGCCTTTGACCAGGCACTTAAGAAAAACATGAAAGCAAACTAGGATCTGGTAAGTACTTTGAAACTAGCCAGCCTTTGATACACTTCCAATAGAAAACATATAAAAACTAAGGGAAACTTGAAGGCAACCTTTGGAGTAGAGACTAGCGGGCCGGGCTCACCACAAATCCTCTCCTAGCTCTTCTTTACTTGGCTACTTCCAAGACAATCACAGAGATAACACAGAATGGCCTAAGATCTGGTAAGTGCTTTGAAACTATCCAGCTTTTAACACATTCTAAGGGAAACAATCAAACAGTTATGCAAACAAGACTGGGACCAGGGCTCACCATATCTTCCTCAGTTCATCTTCACACAACATATACTGAAAGTAACATTCAAAAATAATATTAAGCTAATACAATAAGACGAGGGAACGCCAACATTCCTATGCTTAAACTGAATTAATTCATTTTCAAATAACACAGTTGAAAGAAAACATTTAAATAAAGATTTTTCAGCCAAAGAAGGTTACTGGTATACAGTAGGTCCTAACACTGTTTAAACTGTTCTTTACAGAAGAATATGAGACATAATGAAAACAGAAACAAAATCACATGTTACAATAAGAATAACATCACCGTCAACATAGACCAGGATTCCATAAATCAGCTTGTATTGATGCTCCAACCTAGTTACAATCTTCAAGTCCAGTGTGTTAATTCATCTTTCTTTCACAACCTAACTTATCTGTTACAAGCAGAGCTCCAAGAGCTAGTGAATCACTATTTACAATCAGAGGTCTTCAGCTCAATTACATTACAATTATTCAGCAATTACATCAACAACCAACCCCTCACTCATCTTCTACTGAAGTATTTATAGAAAGATGAGGAGGTGAGATCTGATAAAAGATCTCAAATACAATTAATACAGAGTTAATGTTTTCTTGGCCCTTGGGGGGCTCAATGAAGAAACTGTACATGTGTTTCACTGTATTAATTGGTTTACACTTATGAATTAAGCTCGGTGGGAGCTTTTGTTGACCTTTGAGGCTCTTTGTGATGCTAGGGTTACTCTGTAGACATTCTTTCATTAAGTTCCTGGAAGAAGTAACTCTTCGGCTGTGTCGAGGCAAAATATCTGACCCTGCTCAATAAATTTTGTTCTTGATTGAATACTTTGAGGCACAGGTGTCGCTTTAGTCACTAGGAGGAATAAATTTGCCCTAATTTGTGGCGGTGGAGGTCTTCTGTCAGTTAAAACACTTCAGGTTTTCCTTTAAACTGTGTTTTAGATTGGGGATTAGGCTTTTGATAACTGTCTTAGCCATAATCCCCGCTAATCTGTCTATTAATTCTCTGTTCTGGTTCATCCTGGTCTTTGACACTGATAACCTTTGACTGTGCCTGTTTCATGGTTTTCTTGCTGTCGTGTCGGACTGCGCAGGGTTTATAAGGCATCAATGCCTGAGAAAACATGGATGAAACGTGCATTCCAATCCTGTGGGTGATTTCCTTAGATGAATCGAAGATGGGAGGTTCGTCACCTTCCTTCCCTAAATCTTCTTTGGAAACCACGAATAAATGATTTAATCCCTGCAAAATACGAAAACTCATTTAAAAAATCCTGATTTTATAGGCTTAACTGCATCGGAAGGTGTGTGGAAGAGCGTGGCCGTCGGATGGCATGATCCGACGGTTAGGATTGATCGAGGGAGATTGTAGAATAGGTTGAAGAGGATCAAATCTGAGCCATCGATCACGCGTGACCGACGGTCGGGAGCGGAGGTTTGAAAGTCAACGGAGGGGAATCGTTGACTGGGCAACGGAATCGGGCGATTAAATATGGACCATCGATCTATAGATCAGATCGACGGTGGAAATGCGATTTTCGTTGTATGATAGCTTGGTTATCGAGCGGGCACTTTGGTTAACCATCGGACATCTTCGGCGATCGACAATCGTTGGATGAGTGGGCCCAAATCAGATGGCTGTGGTAAATTACGCTACATGCCCTGGCCCGAATGTTAATGCACGAAGGATAACTTTAATGTGCAGGGACGACGGTT
Source organism: Pinus albicaulis (assembly GCA_034641835.2). Lineage (NCBI taxonomy): Eukaryota > Viridiplantae > Streptophyta > Pinopsida > Pinales > Pinaceae > Pinus > Pinus albicaulis. The sequence goes on from CM076584.1 coordinate 329,613,268, forward strand.
TTGGAAAAGGTACAGGGGACACGTGGTGGCAAGCGTATGGAATCGCTGTCGATTGGGAGAAAACCACCTTTCGCCCAAAGGCGGTGCGAAAAATACCACGTGGCTTTGGAAAACAGCGTATGGATGGGGGGGGTCCATAGGAATGGCGCGCTCCGCACTGTCCGATCTGGGGAGCAGATCGACGGTGATGACTTAATTTTGAATGGCGGGGACCACACTGTAAGTCGGAGTCTGCACCATCCGATCTGTGGAGTAGATCGACGGCGGAGATTCATTGAAAATCCAGACTGGCGGAAAACTTTTGAAAATAAATTAAAAACCCAAAAACACAAATTTACAAATTTTTTTAATGTTTTTGGGCAGAGAAAACATTGGAAAGGATAAGCACCCAACAGGTTTAGCATTTGGTTTTGGTGCTCGGGCGCATGGACGAAAAAAGGGTTAGAGGCTTAGCCCGAGGGGGCTTAAGTCTAATGCATAGAAAATATAAGTTTTTATGGTTTTTTCAAAGGAAATGAAGGTTCCGTTAAGGATAAGAAGGGGTCTTAGACCTTATAAAATGGATTTTGATGAGGGGAAATAGCAAAAATGTAAAAATGAGGGATTTTCGTGGGGAATGGAGGGATAGAAGAGGAGGTTAGTTTTGAGGAGAAGGAAGGGGAAGAAGGGGTCTGCAGTAGTATTTGACTTTGGATTTTTTGTAGGATTTAAGAGGTTTTTAGGATGTGAACAGCAGTATGAGATCTGGACAGAGGCATGAGACCTTCAAGAGTCTTCAAGAGCCAACAGTTTTTGATAGGGAAAAATTGTTCCTTGAAGGCTCAAAACAAATTTAGCCCCACCTTGGGTATAATCAAATTTTACAGGTGGCTAACAGAGCATTTACCAGCAACGTCTTTAGTGCATCGAAGGAATTTTGGGCAATATCATCCCAAAGGAACAGGATCCCTTGCTTCAGTAATCGCGTAAATCATTTTTACACTTCAACATAGTTAGGTATAAAATGACGCAGGAAGTTAGCTTTTCCCTGCAGACTCTGGAATTGATGTAAGGAAGAAGGAGATGGGAGAGTAACAATAGCTTCAACTTTGAGGGGGTCGAGATGAATCCCATCTTTAGAAACAATAAACCCTAAGAGTCTACTAGAGTCAACGCAGAAGAAACACTTATGGAGATTGAGTCGAATGTTATAACATCGACAACGAATAAAAATATGGCGGAGATGATCAGGATGGTCTTTATGCTTAGCCGAATGAGCCGCAAGGTCATCCAGATAAGGCTGAACAATGCACTTGATATCGTGGAAAGCATATGACATTACATGATGAAATGTAGCCCCAGCATTTTTAAGACCAAAGGGGAGCTTTTTATAGGCGAAAGTACCCCAAGGAAAAATAAAGGCGGTTGTATGTTGATCAAACGAAAGTATATTAATATGGTTATACCTAGAAAACCCGTCCAAGATGGAAAATATCTCAGTCCCAGCACATTCATCAATGACCTGGTCAATAAAAGGAGTGGGATAATTATCCTTAGGACAAGCACAATTGATATCACGGTAATCAACACATACCCGAATAGTACCCTATTTCTTATCTACAGGAACAACAGTGCAAACCCATTCTGTCAAGGGAATCAGATAGATAAAACCAGCTCGAAGAAGTTTTTCAACTTCACCTTTGATAGTGGCTACCTTTCTAGGGTGCACAGGACAAAGACGTTGGTGAACAACCTTTGCACCAGGATAGGTAGGAATCTCATGCACCACTATACTTAGATCGATGTGGGGCATTTATTCGTAAGACCATGCGAAAATGTCGTGGAACTCACGAATGAGACTAGTATAGATCTAGATCTCATCGGGAGAACAGGTCCTCAATATGGATGTTCTTGAGAACACCTAGTTTAACGGAGATGTCGATAGGCATCTTCTATGTTATTTTTCCCAATTTACCTTCCGCAAATAATTCATGTGTTAGGTTGGGTGTTTGAATCGGAGGAGAAGGAACTTGAGAAGCGAACCTCTCGAGACACGTAGACATGGCCCCAAGGCCAAGAATGAATGAGGAACGATGATGACTATCATCCCAAGGAGGATCCTCAAGAGACATAGTTTCCACGATGGCCTTATCAGATGGAAATATCTCACTTAAGGGATTGGGCAAATCAGAATCTCCGAGGCAAGGGGATTGCGAATAAGTGTCAAGAGACATACTCAAAGGAGCATGATCAAAGGGCGAAGTATCCGAAGCTGAAATAAGTTCACAATAATAAATCTTGATCGGAATTAACGACATTGAATCTCCAAATGAATCAATATGATCAGGTGAAGGGATGATCCATGGATCGAAATACCTAGAGATCATGTTAACCTAAAAAGTGTTGGGTAGAGGAAGAGGGAAAATACCCATGAGGGCAGGATCTTTGAAGAGACCCAGCCCTACACTCTCATAAGGTGTAGGAATTTTATCGACGTATGGAATGTTGCCCTCAGAAGATGAAGAAGTGAAGAAAGACAACTGATCAACAGTAATGATCTTTCCTTCGTGCGGAAATCGCAAAACATGAAAGAGAGTGGAAAAAACGCACATCATGGCATGAGTCCAACTGTGACCGAGGAGAATATTGTAATTGATCTTGGCGTCTGTTATCACTTAGATTGAACCTCAGGTTGAGAGAGGCAATCTCGAGGTAACCTCAAACCACCTTAGCCAAGAAGCTAGCCCTACTAGGTCAGGAGAGGGCTCTCTTCATATAAATCACAGTAAAAATGACTTAGGAAAGAATATTTTAGGCTAGGTATAGTAGCTCAGGGTTTTGATTTTGATTGTATAGGGTTTGTTGGATCAGGAGGAGAAAAAATCTAAGGTAATGAAATTAGGTCAAAATTTGCAGGGGTCTGAGGGGCAAGGTAGGTAGAAGGTTTGACATTCAAAGGATGATTATGGTGAGGTGAAAATACTGGTGAGGAGTTATGAAGAGCATACAAGATTAATTCTCCCTAAACTGAAGAAAATAAATAAATTATGCTAAATTCCCCAAAACAAAGCATAAATAAATATGTATTCTTCCATTCAAACTTGAAATCTAGTATATTATAGACATGAAATGGTTTATGAATTAATAATACATTCAAACAAATTGATAACAGAGAGGAAACTATGTCTAAAACTCATAACACATGGATCCCAAGAAAATAGCTGCAAATTTCTATTAATGTCCAAGCCAAAGTGATATACAAAATGTCTCTTGAGATTCCAAAGCTCCAAGTGAATCCAACCTCAACAAATGACTGAGAAAATACATAAAATAGACTTCAAAACCAATATCACTAGCCTCATGGAGTCGAATGCATGAAAGGAGGAATTGTTTCACCTACTCCCAAACAAGAATCTGAAGGCTAGGAAAACTCAACAATTTTCCACTAAAAGAGAGGAAACTTATTCATTTGACCTCCTAGTAGAATTATCCGATGCATATACCCTAGATAAAAGTGAAAAAATTACATTTAAATCCATATTAACCATTTACATCAGTAATTTTCCCATTTACCCAATCAAAATTCAAAAATGCTGAAAATAGTGAAAATTCCCAACTCGTTTGAAAACATGCAGCGCCATGACAGAAAAAATAACCTGTCTTACAACCAACTTTTGGAGGCCTTCCCAATGTCAAAATGAGCTACATGATAGTTCATTGGAAAGCTATCTGTGTCTAGTTTCTAGATATGGTTTTATTTTCCAAAATGGTGTCCACCGGCCTAGCTAAAAACCTGTTCTCCCAAGATTGGTAAACGCGCAGTGCCAAGGCCAACAATAGGGCATAAAAATGATTGTTTGATGGTTTTTGGCCTTTTTGAGAGACCATTTCTACTCCAAATCTCCTGAAACCTTCTAAGGTTGATGTAATCATCACTAGGAACATGAATATTCTAACCATTTTCCATTTGGATGGCCCAAAAAAGAGCGCAACGCTAGTGGCGCTGCTCGTTTAGCCAATTTTTTGCATGCTAAACTATCAAAAAATAGAAATTTGCACAAAGTGTGCCAAAATTGGAATTTGGTTGCTGATCAAGGATTGGAGGCCTTGATGGACACCTCAGCAATAATGTTAAACTTCTCCTTCTCCTTTGACTCAGTCAAAGCCCGAACCTTTACATGGGCTTGTTTGAGCTTAACCCTTGCAATTTTGTTTCTCATGGCATAGTGCTTTGCCATCTTCCTCTGAATATCATTTTCTTTATTTTCCTTATATAGTAGGCCCTCTAGATGAAAATTGGCTCTCTCAAGCCAAGAATCTCTATCTTTACTAATCTCAATGGCAAGCAGCTCACTTGGAGTGAGTTGCTCTGCCAATTCAACCTCTTTCTGCCTTTCCCAAGCTAAAGCCTTCTTTAGCCCAATTGTCCTTGGTCTCTATCTCGAAAGCTAATCTTCCTCATCATCACTATAATCAAATCTGTGCAAGGTATCCTCTAGCAAGGCCTTGGTCTTTCCTGCCTCTCTCTGAGCTCTGATGGTCTTGACCTCATTGATGGTTTGCCTAGTTTTCAGTTGTTGATTCTCTAACTCAAGAAAGTCAATCACGTACTGTGCCCTACCAATATTATCTTGAAGCTCACTAACCTTGCCCTCCTTGCCTCTGATCAATGCATTGGTGATTCTAACCTCATCCTCATCATCAAGGTCAATCAACTGGAACTCCTACTCGGTTTCATGTTTGTCCTCTAGCTCAACGATGATAGGCTCTGTAGCATTTTCCTTGCCCTCATCTACCTGTTTTTCTGATGAAGAAGGCATGGCCCCTTTCACACCATGTGAAGCAAACACATGCCTGTGGCCTCTCTGATATGTCAAGGAAAATGGCTCAATATTAGTCAATTTGGTGAAAGTTGTCTCAATGCCCCTTTCACTGCTTGATGCTCTCGTATCATGATTTGATGGTGAAGGGTTGTAGAAAGGTCATGAGGTAGGATCAACGTGAGCTGAATGGATGTGAGTGGGTGGTGATGTATGAGCAGCAAGATGTGATGGAGAAGTGGATACGAGAGGATGAGATAATGAAGGAATATCCCGGTCATGATGAATATGTGGGGTAGTGAAAACCTCATTTGCAATGAATGCATCCCATGGAATGTTTTTTTTTTGCAGAAGTTGATGCATGACCACCATTTTAGTGAGTGAATGATGAAATAGACTCTACATTTGATGATTGGGGTCCCATTTTTGCACAATGTAAGCCATCTTGTCAATGCGGCAGAAAAGATAATAAGGCAAGTGTAGCATTCTAACACTAGTGAAATGCATGAGAAAACGGATATGGTATGAGTAGGGTCAGGTAAACCTCCCCTCACAAGTGAAATACTACATTATTATCTTCATCATGGGGGCATACCGGTCAAGGAGATGAGAGAAAGGGAAAATTGATTTCTTGTCATCCTTATACCTAGGTTTAAGGTATGGTTCATAAAAGCTCATATCCAAGTTTGCTTGTTTAAACTGCCTCTCTCCTACACTAGGGATCCCTATAGCAGCTACAATGGAATTAGTGGACATATCAAAGGTAAATCCATCAAGAATGACCTATTTGTCATGTATATTGGTGATGAACAGTCTTGTTAACTCCGGGTGATTTTGGACTTGCTACATTCTCTCACAGAACTCAAAGCAGCCCACATGTTTAAAACAAGACACAGTGAGAGGAGAGGGCATAGGTTATCTTGTAGTGATGGGTTCATACCTATTTATTTTCCCTCCCTTATGGTCATTTCTTCTTGGCATTTGTGTCCCAACAATGTCACTATCTTCTTCTTCTGACATCTCTAAACTCTGACTTATGAAACCCTAGGGTACAAGTGAAATGAGATGAGGGGGAGGGGATGAGATGGATAGCTTTGAAAGATAATGGAATGAGTGTAGGGAATGAGTGAAGGGGAAAACTAAATCAATGAAAACCCTAAATCAATGAAATTACCCTGTGTATGACTGACATTATGTTTAGGAGGATGAAACAAGTGTATAGAAAGTGATCACAAACTAAAATTAGGGTTTCTTTTAGGGTTCCACTTAAATTCATTCAAGAGTGACTAAATAGATTAGAAACAAGGCTTATGATATGTATTTAATGCTTATAATTTCTTGGAAGACTTTTGGAGAAATTTGGAAGTGTTTTGAACTTGTTTGAATGGCTTGAATACTCAGCAAAGTTCATTGTCTAGGCATGCAACACCAATGTGTGAGCGCGCAATGCTTGTCCAAATGTGCAGTGCCTCTGGGTAGGCATGCAGCACCTTCACAATTTGCACTAAAATATCTTGGCATGGGTGCAGCGCCACTAGGCAGGCGTGCAACACCAGTTCAAACAAGCAGCGCCAAGGCAACCATTCGTGAATGCGCAACACCATTTTAGCACTTTTTTGCAGACCACATTTGGAGGCCTTTCCGATGTCAAAATTGGGCCAAGGATAGCTCGTTGGAAATATTATCCTGTCTAATTTCAAAATATACCTTTATTTTTCTTTTTGTATTTCATTTTTCTTGGTAAAATTTTTATTTTCCCAAGACTAGTGAAAAAGTGTTGAATGAGGGTGCAGAAATGTAGAGTGTTGGTGAAGGCTACTTTTGGAGGCCTTCCTCAACTCTAGATTGAGCTCATGATAGCTCATTGGAAAAATAGATCTGTCTTATTATCATTTCACTCATCACATAAGTCATTTGGACACTCTCGCTATGAAAAAACTTGATTTTCCCAAGGTCACTCTAGAAGTGCAGCAATTCTCCTGTGGCACCTGTATTTTTGACATTGCTCTAAAACCATGACACTTGTGTAAAAAATGAAGGAGGTTTTTATTTATTGACCTATAAGGGAAAAAAACATATGTCACTTTTGTCAAATTCATCTCTGTTTGGTCGAAAACATAGTTTAAAGCGAAATTGTCCCTATGAGTGGCAAATGACTTGATTCTTGGAATGATTTCTTAAAAAATGATGGAGACATGATCATATGAGTTGGAATGGCCTCATACTTACTTAGATGACCTACCTTATGGTTATTCTGCTCATATGCCTCTTTTTCATAGCAAACCCTAGCTCAATGGGAGAGGAAATTAGGGTTTAGTGCTTATGAACAATGATGACTTAGGCACCCTTGGAAAAAGACAACTCCCTTTGACATTTGATCAATTTATGAAGTAGAAATTTTTTGTATTTGACACTTGATGTGTTGGCATGTGGAAATCTAAGTTGGCAGCCTTGGGAGACTGAGTACTTATTACATTTGAATTGACATAAAATTACATTAATAAATAAAAAATTACATCTTGCAATGAAACTCACACTTGAAATCAAAATACAATTTTGGAAACCATTTTAGAGATCATATTTTCATGTAAAGAGACATTATTGGGATGACTCTCATACTTTTCTGAGCTTATGAAAATGAAATTTTTGGACATTGAAAGACAAAACCCTAATGACCTAATGAGACTTTGAATAACCTAACTTCCATGAATGAGATTTTGACTTAAAATACTTCCTGGTGAAAAGAGACTTCCATAAGTGTTGTTATGCCCAGGGAGATATGAGAACGAGTCAGCATTGTGAATCTTGGAGGGAGAGTGAAGTTTATTGACAAGGAAAACCACCAGCGGAGAAATTTTATGTTATGACCTAACAGAATGATAAAAATTTTATTTAGAATGGGACACCTAAGATGCACATGCAAATGTGTTTTGATCCTTGGTGGAAGTATGCAAGTACTGACACTAACAGCGTCAACTGCTTCAACCTCGAAGTTAATTGTTTTCCCTTCTAAAGTAATCAGTAAACTAGAAAGAACACTAAGAGGTTTAGATTCTCTTCCATCAAATGCTTCTAGAACATTTGGAGATGAATTGAGATTTGGAGAACCGATGGCTTTCCAGTAGGCAGATGACATGACGCACGTAGACGCACCCTCGTCCACTACCACTCGATGGATGTTCAATCCATTAATCCAAACTTGGAGAATCAATGCAAGCTGGTGAGGGAGACATGGGACAAAATTCTCCAAGTCCAAAGTGGAAAGGCTTGAATCAGCTGGATCAACCCCACCGATGGCAGATAACAAAGCCTTTCGTTGAGATGGGCAACTTTGAAGTACTTCTAATGCAGACATAGCAAATGGTGCCTGAGGCAAATCCTCAACAATACTGTAACGCTGAGAAGCACATGCACTAGGGTTGTAAGAATACTTACAGATTACACCATTGGAAGGTTGTTGGACAACAGACTCAGTATTGTGCATTTCAATCTGTAGAGGGCCAGAAGCAGGCAGAGGAGGAGGACCATCAGCGATCTCTTTCCTTGCTGCCTAACGTGGTTTTGTATAATCTTTCGACTAGGTAGCAAAGAAACAGATTCAGGATTGTTCATCATGAAAACATAAGAGCCAAATGGGGCAAAGGACTAAGGTTTCTCTACCAACTGAGTCTGTTGTGATGGAAAAGGTTCTTTGAGAACAACCAGAGTGCCTTGGGTGCCTTTGAGCAATCGACTCACTTCGTCCCGTCGAGGACAGTTCTTGGTGTAGTGGTCTCCATCACAAATCAAACAAGGGTACTTCGGTTTGTGTGGTGAACCATCATCAACACGAGATTTATGAGAACCCTGTTTTGGGGTATCGGCTTTGGCCTTACCTTTACCCTTCTTTTTACCCTTGGAAGTTTTATCCACCAGATTGGCCTGAACAAAATTTACTTTTGTAGTTTTACCAGAATTCGAGATCAACCAAGAAGCAGTATCATTGGAAGGAGTATATTTTTTCTTCCGAGGATTCAGAGGAAAAGACTTCCGAGAAGTTGGAGACATGAAATTGTTGATACCGTCGACGGATAGTGTCGTCGGTGCTTTGGAAGTTCCAAGTCTTGGAGCATGAGGCGAGAGTTCGTACAATGTGTCAGACTGAGATTACACTAGATCAAGGTACTGGGCATGAGAAATGGCTTGTTCTTCAGTAACGTATGCCCCCATAGCAATATCCTTAGAAATCGGAGCAATGAAGGAGGTAGTGAACCAATCAGTTAGAAGCTGATCAAGAATCTCGAAATTGATCAAGCGACGACGATGCCTCCATTCACGAATATGATCAGAGATATGAGTAGCTCGATCTTGTTTCAAGGATGTGAGGAGGTGTGTCTCGGTTTCATACCGAACTGGTAATTGAAAGTGCGTGAGAAAGCCATGGCTAAAGAGTTGAAATCTTGGAATACACCACAAGATAATTCGATGTTCCACTTGGCAGCGACACCAGTAAGAGTTCGTTAGAAAAGATGGAGTCGAATAGAATCGTCAACCCAAGAGTTAGAGGAACAACAAAGATGGTAAGTCATAACATATGCTTGGGGGTCTTCTCTGAACTTTCCCTCAAACTTGGGACAATCGCCAAGAATTTTAGTTGGAACCGGAGGCCAGTACGGGTTATGAAGGAAAGGATCATTCGTCAACTTTGACACATCAAGAAGTTCCAACGTAGGAAGGAGAGGTAATTTAGTATTGAAATGAATTGTAGGTCGTTGATAAATACCCACATTCGGATTCCACCTAGGTTGAGAGACATTTTTCCCCCATATGTTTCGACCCAGAGGATTCTATCCATAGGAGTTATAAGCCTAAAATTTCTACCCATACGTGGGTTGAGGACCAGGATATTGATTCTGAGCATACCACTGAGGTCCTTGCTAAGAAACATATGGATTTTTTTGCAGAATGAAATAAGTACCTTGAGGTGCATTATACAACACTTGATTTTGACTTGGTGTAAGATACACAGGGCCCTGAGGAGCATTATATACCATCTGAGATTTACCTTGAGGGATATAATTAATGCCTTGGGGTGCACTATATACATCATGGGATTGACCTGGAGGAAGATAAGTGGTGCCCTACAGCTGAACAGGTTTCCCCTGAGGCACAGGTTGACCTGGATACTGAGCTTGGACAGGTTGTCCCTGCGGAGTAGGTTGGCCTGGTACTGAGGGCCACCAGGTTTCCCTTGTGGAAAAGGTTGGCCTAATGGTTGGGACGGGCCAGGTTTCCCCTGAAGGCGAGGTTGACCCAGCGCAGGACCATGGTTTTGTACTTATTTTACAGAATTTTGGCCTTGCTAAATGTAAGGTGAATGTTGTTGCACAAAATTTTGTCCCTGTTGCGGATATATTTTCCCCCCAGGAACATAAGATGCACCCTGTTGAACATAATATTGACCAACAGAACTGAAGGGTTGTCCTTGTTAGACCGAATGTTGTCCTTGAAATGGTTGTCCTTGCGGACCATTAGGTTGTGAACCGGAGGGTTGTCCCTGCTGGATTGAAAGTCCCTGTAAAGGTTTTCCTTGCAAGCTAGAGGTTTGTCCCTGTTGGTAAGTGAATTGGCTGGGATCAATCGAAGGAAAATAGGTGGGATTACCCTATACTTCATAATGATGTGGAGGGTTTCTAGAAGTTACTAACTGTTGAGAACCCTAAGGGGTATAATTCTGCTGCTGAGGACCTTGAGAGGTAGAATATTATTGTGGAATGGCCAACATATACTCATCGAATGTATAACCGCTAGGAATGGAAGTAGAAACCATAGGTGTAGTACAAGTAGGTGGGATTTCCACAATGCGAGGTTGTGATCCACTCACAGAGGGCCTAACAAGTATCATGGGATTGATAAAAATAGACATGTGGACAGTAGAAGACCCTGATGATGATAGATTCATACTAACAACCGTTGCATATGAAGCCACACAGATGATGGGTCAAAGAGGAACAGAGGTTACAATCATCGATGACATAGGAGTCGAGGGTGATGCCCCCCATATCGAGACAATTGTGCTCCCAGAGGGATTCGATGTATCAGACCATACTAGTTTCCGATACAATGATTGAACACCATAAATGATCTGACCCAAAGTTCTATAACCATGTGGGAGAGACACCGGTTGCGAGGAAGGTTGATCTGAGACATAAGGAAATTTATCCAGAGGGAGATAATAATCTCCTATAGAAACACAAAAATCTTCGCTACTAATGCGACTCGAAGAATCCATGTCATATGAAGACATTTTATCGTGAAAAAGAAGATGAACAGTGCCGAGTAAGGCAATAACTAGTAAAGGTGGTTCTGAAGTAAGAGGACGGAAGTCTTGCGTGTTCCCAAAACCAGACCAGGCATCTTGAGGTTTCTAATTGATATCAAATGGCTGTTCAAGAGAAGGCTAGGTAGTGAGAGGTGAGATACTCAGAAGGATAGACTGCCATAAATTGATAGACCTAGTGGGTTGAGATGCTTTTGAAGAAAATTCAGGAGAAGGATCACCAGTACCACTAGGAGGTAATGAAAAGGATGACGAAACTAGTGGTTTTTCCACTGTGAAAATGTTTCCAAACAGAAAGGAAATGAGATAGCCTATTTGAGGCTTCAAGACCAAAAACTAAGGAACTACTAAAAACAATCCAAGAAAATATCATTAACAGGAATGTGATTGTAGACGATTAATTTTATGAAATTGAAATGAAACTTTGTTGTTTCATGTTTTAAGAGTCGATAAATAGGAAAAATATGACTCTAGTCACTTTCAAATTGAACGAATGTGAAATGACAAGTGCTCGATGATATTTTCACTTTTAAAGAGTCACGAAAAGACCAAAATGACTACTCAGGTAATCTAAGCAAGAGGGTGTACCAAGTTTCCATGAACTGCAATATACACGTTGGTGATCAAATGAAAGAGAAATAACCAAGGACTTGGCGTACATTCAGGAAGTCTCCCTTAATGTTGCGTTCAGTGTATCACGGTTACAAGGAGGTAGACTCAGCTTCCTATGGATAAAGGATTGCAACCTATGAGGGTCTCCCTTTATATACGCGATGGTACGAGGAGCACAAGTCTGTGCTAGTGCTGTCTAATGCTAAATGGCGAACGACAGCTACTAGGTTTAACGACGTCGGAACATGTCACTAGCCTAGACCTCTAAAATATGTGCGTTAGGTTTCAATGTTTCCTTAGGTTGATTGAAGTCATTTTAAGGTTGATCTTGAATTAATGTTGTGATTTCAAGGCCTTACTGAATGTGATCTCGAATTCTTAAAGAAAACTACATGCAGAAGCAAATCAATTCCATTCAATGAACCCTAGCTAAGAGAAGGATAGGAATCTATGACAAAGAAGCAATCAATTGAAGCATAAGAAGAATTTCACTAATGCATCTAATACAACCAAATTAGAAAACGAAAACTCTTTCCTAGTTCGCTAAGAGCTACTAATGCAAAATAAAATTTTCATTTTCATTTTAAGCAAAACAATGCAAATTTTTTTTTTTAGATGAATGAGGAACACAATGCATTGTTACACTAAAAAGAAAAATAAACACTAGTTTTGAGCACTGCGAATGTAATGATTTAAAACAAAGAGATCAATGCAACACAAACATAAAACACATTCAAAAAAAGGATGCACTCTTCCAAGGAAACAAAGGGCTTTCGAAACGATCCAGCGAGCAATGTAATCTATGCTCAAAGTGACGAATGGAGAGCTAAACGAAAACAAAGGCGATCATTCAGCAAACCAAAGACACAAATAACCAAAAGAAATATTAAAACAATCACTCAACGAATTGAAATGACATTGATCAAAATGACTCGAACTCAACTCAGAAGGCTCAGTGAGGAGAGGGCTGAACAAGTAACACAAGGCACCTAGAAACCCTAGGGAAACAAACTACATTAATAAGATGATGGACAAAAAACTGAGAAGACCAAAACTACAGAGTCAAAACAATCTCAGTAGACCAATGGCAATGTAAAAAACCAATTCAGAGTCAAGAAATACTGACAAAACTCAAAAAATAGGCCAAAATTTAATCCTACAGGATTTGGCGCAACTGTTTAGATGTAATCCGCGCTAAACAGGGGTTGGTGCACCAGTGAAAAAAGAAACATGTGCCAATAAACGCGACTGTTCAAAGAAAATTAGTGCCAAGCTAGAAAACCATGGGAAAAAATAAAAAACAATGAGCAGAGGTCAGAATTGACATGCTGGAAATGAAGATGATGGTTGAAAACAGGTATATGTTGATCAGCGGTTGTCATTGATGTCAACCCAAGTAGCACCAGGGGATAACCCAATATTGCATGGGAATTTTGACCTACCAAATTAAGATATTATAGGTCAATAATTCTTTTTATCATTTCTACTTTTCGAGATGTTTCTGTTGATATATGGCACGCCATGTAATTCTTCACGGTTTCAGAGATATTCATGTTTGAAGTTTGTACCCCCAGTTAGTGGGCTAAAACCCCATGGGGTTGGGGCATGGGTAATTGAAAAGTCATAATTAATATTTTTTAAGCTCCTAAAATCCCTCCCACGTTCACTTGTTGAAGCCCCTCTCAACTTAAGCATTCATATAAATTGTGATCTTCATTTCCTCCTTATGCATGGGATTCAGCCATATGAAATAGGTCATCGTGGAATTTTTGCTCTAATTTTTTTTCTAAAAAGGTTCAGAAGCTGAAATTGTTATGAGGTGAAGCTGAAATCCTAAGGAAGCTTAAGTAAACATTTCAGATCAATTTGCGCAATATGTTTGGAGATATGGTCTGTGGAAGTAAGGGTTTTGGCAGGCTCCTTAAATTCATCTCAAAGAAGTGACCTTGGGAAAATCGTCATAACTCTCTCTATGAGTATTATATTGGAATTCCATAAAAAGTGGCAGATATGTCACGGTATGTATTTTTTTTTCTATTAATTTCAGAAGCAAATGAAGAAGCAGTGACACGTGGCACGTCGTACAAGTGCGCTTTGCTGAAACATTCCATAATTAGGGCATTGTGAGAAATTGGGTATAACTCTCTCTTGAAGAATCCAAATTGGGTCAGACCTATGGCATTGAAAATATAACTCAGAGGACTACTACAGGACCGAAAATTAGATATTGAGGATCTGAAATAACAGAGATACACCAGATTAAATATCGAGCTCCTAGAAGGCAAAAAAAAATAGATCATGTGTTGTCAAGGGTTGCAAAGGACTAGAATTTCTACGGCAGAAAAACAAAGAAAGGTGCAATAGAGGGTAGCATGACAAGAGCAGCAACCAAGGTGCATAACAACAACAATAATTTCATCATATGAAGTCTTCAAGTGGGCAACACTGCATACAATCATTATAAAGGTATCATTGTACTTAGTCATTGTAAATACATTATTATACAAATTGTACTAGTGTCTATCTGCCAAGGGTTGAAGAGGTAGTGTTGGGAGGTCTAGGATCATCATTAGGTGGTTGTGTCAAAGTTGGGGTTATGGTCTAGTATATCTTCTTCTTCTACATCATTCTATATCATTGTAAAGTGGACCATTTTCCATGGTATGGGAGTCCATTCTTCTTTTATTCTTCTATAGGGTGGTAGGGTGGTGCTAGGGTGAGTTGTAGCTCATTGGGTGTTGGGGCATCTGTTCAGTTGACTACTGAAGAATCTCGGGTGTTGGAGCGTCCATCCAGTGGGAGCTGGAGAAGAATTCTTTTCTATATTCTAGGAAGTTGGAGCTTTATTTTCAATTGGAGTTGAATATTAAAGAATTATTAGAAAAGCATTAGGTGGTTTTTGTCTCGGAGTGGGTTTCCACCTTAAAAACTGTGTGCATTTGTGTTCCTCTTGTTTTTTGCTATCATTGTACAAACACTGATAATAATTGAATATTAACTAATGCTCTAATTGAAAGGAATACTGATTCACCCCCCCCTCTCAGTATTTCCAACAATTGGTATCAGAGCTTGGTTCCTTCAATAGCAGTTTAACAGCTGGAAGGAGGTCATGGAGCATACCAAGAATGGTGTACCTATATTCAATGAAAATAATTATGCACTCTGGAAAGGAAGAATGGAGGTCTATCTCTTGGCGCAAGGTTACGAAGTATGGGACACTGTTCAAAATGGATTTACATCAACCGCGGATGAACAAGGTAAGAAGAATTTGGTAAATGATGTAAAAGCAAAGAATATTATTATCAGTGGACTTATTGAATCTGCTTATCATAAGGTGTTGGGTTGTAAAACCGCCAAAAATGTATGGGACAAGCTTGAGAATATATATGCGGGTGACTCAAATGTCAAAGAAGCAAAGCTTCAAATCTATAGAGAAAAATTTGAGCAACTCAGAATGAAAGAAGATTGCAACATTGCTGCATACTTCCAATACGTTGATGAAATAACCAATACTCTGGAAGGATTGGGAGAGCCAGTTGACAAGAAGACTATTATACGGAAGATTCTTAAAATGTTACTAGGGAGATTCAACCCAAAGGTATCAGTCTTAGAATACAGTGCAAATCTGGACAAACTCAGCAAGGAAGAATTACATGGAGTTCTCATAGCATATGAAATGAGACTTGATGAAGAAAAGAGTACGTCAAATCTATAAACTGCATTCGTTGCATCTAAGCAAACCAATAAGGACAAAAAACCTTAAATTGAAATGACATGCACCTACAAGTGTGAAGAAAAGGGAGATGATGGAGAAGGTCTTTCAGATGAACAATATGCTTACTTTATGAGAAAACTAAAACTTGGTAAGGGAAAATTCAAAGGTAAACTTCCATTGATATGTTTTGGTTGTGGTGAGGTTGGGAATTTTGTAGCAAAATGTTTGAACAAAAGTGATGGCAACTCAAAAGGAAAGAAAGGCTTTAATAAATTCAACAAGCAAGGCAAAAATAAAGGATCCAAAAGGAAATTTCTCTCTAAAGAAGATAGCTCCTCATCCGATGAAGAAAATGACAGAAAAGAAGAAGCCAATGAGAAATTATTGTTTATGCCCAAGCACAATAAACAAGAAGTATCAAACAATGAAGAAGAATGGTTGACCATAGAATAATTTTATGAGGAGGCAATCAAACTTATAAAAGAGCTAAATTTTGAGAAGATCTGTTCCAAAACTCTTGAAGAACAATTTCAAGGTCTCAAAATTGAGGTTGAAGAACACAAATGTATTGAAGAGTCACTTCAAAAGAAGTTGGAAGAAAGCAACCAAGAAAGGGAAGCATTAGAATCCGAAGTAGTCTCTCTACGTAAGGAAGTGAAGAAGGGAAAAACTGTCCAAAACTATGCCAACAGCTCAAAGGCATTGGAAGAACTCATCAACAATCAATGATATTACAACGACAGAACTGGCCTCGGTTACAAAGAAGAAGAAGTAGGACCTTCTACAACAAAATACAATGAACCTATGAGATCTGACATACATGAAGACTTCATTGGACAAGATTCGCAAGCACATTCTTGGAAGACGATTCCTCGACGAAGATTTTCATCCAGGTACCAACATATTTTTCATGGCTATTGTTATTCATGTGGAAAATTTGGTCATAAAGCTGTAGAATGTCGCACGTACCCTATGAACCAATACAATTCCAAGAGATTCTTCAAATATGAACCTCCCAGGGCTAAAAAAAACATCAATATATTTGAAAATTTAAGAAATAATATGGAATGTTACAAATGTCAGAACTTTGGACACATAGCCAGAGACTGCAGACTTGAAAATCCTCTAGAAGAATCTTTGAAGCCACATAATGAATGAACATGGAAGAAGAAGAAGACTGATAATTGTGCTCTCGCTCTCAAGGCTCAAAAAAAAAAAGATGTGTGGTATGTTGACAACGGTTGCTCAACACATATGACTGGAGATAGAAGGAAATTTGTATCTCTGAAAGAGAAGAAGGATGGAACCATATCCTTTGGAAATGAAGGATCTTCAAATGTTATAGGATCAGGTACCGTCACTCACGGAAGAAAAGATGTTATAGCCAAGAATGTTCTATTGGTCGAAAACATGAATCAAAATCTGCTCAGTGTTGGAAAAATGTGTGATCAAGGACACACAATGCTATTCAACTCCACAAAATGTGAAATTAGGAAAGGCAGGTATGGTAAAATTGTGGCTACAGCAAGTCGAGCTCCAAATGACATATATGTTCTAGATGAAGCAACTAAAGCATGTCTACTAGCTAAAGAAGATGAAAGTTGGTTATGGCACAAACGAATGGGTCACATAAACTTTGACAGTCTTGTTAGGATAAGCAAAAAGGAAGCAGTACGAGAAATGCCGAAAATCTCAAAACCTTCCAACACACTATGTAAGGCATGTCGGCATGGCAAGCAGAAAAAAGTCCAATTTAAAACAAAAGAACACTTTTCATCACATCCATTGGAATTGATACATACTGATCTATGTGGTCCTGTGAGAACAAAAGGCTTAGACGAAGAATTATATTTCATGTTAATGATAGATGACTATACCAGGATGACAGCCATCAGTTTCCTAAAGAAAAAATCTGAAGCATTTGAGTGCTTTAAAATCTACAAGGAGTTGGTTGAAAATGAAACTGATTTGAAAATAAAGTGTTTAATATCAGATAATGGTGGAGAATTCACTTCCAAATTATTTCAGCAATATTGTGACGAAAATGGAATAAAAAGGAAATTTTCAACAGCATGAACACCTCAGCAAAATGGAATTGTTGAAAGAAAGAATAGAACTATACAGGAAATGGGTAGAACAATGTTGAAGGACTCAAAATTGGATGAAAAATTCTGGGTTCAAGAAATTGATACGACAATATTCATTATCAACCGAAGTCTTCTCAGAAATAATTGCAACAAGACTCCATATGAATTATGGAAAGGAAAACCATCTAATGTAAAATATTTCAGAATCTTCGGAAGAAAATGTTATATCAAAAGAGAAGATAAAAATTTGGGTAAGTTTGAATCATGTGTTGATGAAGGTATCTTTGTTGGTTACTCACGCAAAAGAAAGGCCTATAAATGCTATAATATAAGACGAAAACAGATAGTGGAGAGCATAAATGTTACATTTGATGAAGATGGTGTTCTAGCGAGTAATGATGAGGATCTAGAATCTTTGAAACTTGAGACAGAGGCTGAAAAAGACACAGATAAAATTGTAGAACAAGAAGCAACTATCAACGAGAAAGAAGTAAACAATGATCATCAATATATACCAGAACAACAACAAGAAGCTCCTCCAAGGAGAACCAAAGAGTGGATTCAAAAGAACCATCCATCAAATCAAATCATTGGTGACATAAATGAAGGTCGACAGCTTCGTTCATCACAACAATCTCACGTTTCTTTTCTAGCAACCTTTGAGCCTAGTAGTTTTGAGGAATCCAGCCAAAATGAACATTGAGTAGCAGCTATGAATGAAGAATTGGATCAAATTGAGAAGAATAAAACCTGGGAATTAGTTCCATGACCAAAAGATAAAAATGTCATTGGGACTAAATGGGTGTTCAGGAACAAATTGAATGAAGATGAGCAGGTTACCAGAAATAAAGCAAGATTGGTTTGCAAAGGCTATGCACAAGTGGAAGGAATTGATTTTGACAAAACATTTGCACCAGTTGCCAAAATGGAAGCCATCTGAATGTTTCTTTCCTATGCATGTTCAAGAAAAATCAAATTCTACCAAATGGATGTTAAGTCAACATTTTTGAATGGAGAATTATAAGAAGAATTTTACATTGAACAACCTGAAGGTTTTCTACTATCACAAAAAGAATACTATGTCTGCAGGTTAAAGAAGGCTCTATATGGCCTCAAGCAGGCTCCCAGAGCATGGTATGCTTGTCTTTATGGATATCTATGTCAAGAAGGGTTCAAGAAAGGTACTGTTGATAGAAATATTTATGTACAAATAGATAAAGATAATTTAACAATTGTTTAGGTATATGTGGATGATATAATATTTGGTAGAAATGATGATCGACTAAGTAAGAACTTTTCTACAAAGATGCAAAGTGAGTTTGAGATGTATTTACTTGGAGAGCTGACATACTTCTTAGGGCTTCAAATATCTCAGCAGGAGAAATGAATATTTATATGTCAAGCCAAGTACATCAAGGAAATTCTCAAGAAATTCAAAATGGAAGATTGCAAACCCGTCCTTACTCCAATGGTAACAGGTTTCAAATTGAGCATAGAAAACTCATCTAAGGATGTGGATTAGAAGTTGTACAGATCTATGATTGGTAGTATTTTATATGTCACAGCCTCTCGGCCAGATGTTATGCAAGGAGTTGGACAAGTAGCAAGATTCCAAGCAGCACCAAAAGAATCACATATTATTGCCATCAAAAGAATTCTTCGATATCTAAAGGGCACAGAAGAATATGGCTTGTGGTATCCCAAGGGTAACAATCTCATTATTCAAGCCTTTACAGATGCAGATTGGGCAGGAAGCGTTGATGATCATAAGAGTACTAGTGGAGCAACATTCTATCTAAGTGGTTTTCTCGTATCATGGTTGAGAAAAAAGCAAACTTCAATCTCGTTATCTACAATGGAAGCAGAATACCTTGCAGCAGCATCATGTTGTACTCAAGTCCTTTGGATGAAAAAAAAATTGCAAGATCTTCAAGTACAATTCAGTGAGCCTATTCCCATATTCTGTGACAACTCTAGTGCCATCAGCATCTCCAAGAATCCTGTCATGCATTAAAAAACAAAACACATTCCGATGAAATATCATTTTTTTAGAGAAAAAGTCGCTGAAAACAATATCAAACTTGAGTATGTTTGTACAATAGAAAAAATTGTTGATATCTTCACTAAACCTTTAACTCGTGAAGCATTTGAATATCTTTGTCAAAATCTTGGGATTCTCCCAAGTTCTCATTATATTTTCCCTTTTTCAAGAATATAAAGCGGGAGTGGAAATGTGTACAGGTCTGTAGGATGATTGTGTGTCAGCAGGAGTGGAAGTGTGTACAGGTCCATAGGATGGTTGTGTTTCAGGGGGAGTTACCCTTTGCCATTGATGTCAAAGGGAGAGAGAATGTTGTAGGAAGAGGTGCCATGATCACAGGGGGAGTACTTGTGTTGCCACGAATGCCAAAGGGGGAGATTTTTGATAAACGGCTGTCATTGATGTGAACCCAAGTAGCACCAGGGGCTAACCCAATATTTCATGGGAATTATGACTTACCAAGTTAATATATTATGGGTCAATAATTATTTTTATGGTTTCTACTTGTCGAGATGTTTCCATTGATATATGGCACGCCATGTAATTCTTCACGGTTTGAGAGATATTCATGTTTGAAGTTTGTACCCCCAGTTAGTGGGCTAAAACTCCATGGGGTTGGGGCATGGGTCATTGAAAAGTCATAATTAATATTTTTTAAGCTCCTAAAATCCCTCCCACGTTCACTTGTTGAAGCCCCTCTCAACTTAAGCATTCATATAAATTGTGATCTTCATTTCCTCCTTATGCATGGGATTCGGCCATCTGAAACAGGTAATCATGGAATTTTCTCTCTAAAGTTTTTCCTACGAAGGTTCAAAAGCTGAAATTTTTATGAGGTGAAGCCGAAATCCTGAGGAAGCTGCAGTAAAAATTTCAGATCAAGTTACGCAATATTTTGGAGATCTGATCTGTGGAAGTAAGGGTTTTTGCAGGCTCCTGAAATTCATCTCAAATAAGTGACCTTGGGAAAATCTTCATAACTCTCTCTCTGAGTATCGGATTGGAATTCCATAAAATATGGAAGATATTTAATAGTCTGTAGTTTTCTCTCTATCAATTTTAGAGGAAAATGAAGAAGTGACACGTGGCACGTCGTACAAGTGCGCTCTGCTGAAACAGTCCATAATTAGGGCAGTGTGAGAAATTGGGCATAACTCTCTCTTGAAGAATCCAAATTGGGTCAAACCTATGGCATTGGAAATACAACTCAGAGGACTAACATAGTACCGAAAAGCAGATATTGAGGATCTAAAATAACAGAGATACACCAGATTCAATATCGAGCTCCTAGAAGGAAAAAAACAAAATAGATCATGTATTGTCAAGGGTTGCAAAGGACTATAATTTCTACGGCAAAAAAGAAAAGAAAGGTGTAGTAGAGGGTAGCATGACAAGAGCAGCAACCAAGGTGCATAATAGTAGCAAGAAGTTCATCATATGAAGTCTTCAAGTGGGCAACACTGCATATAATCATTGTAAATACATTATTGTACAAATTGTACTAGTGTCTATCTGCCAAGGGTTGAAGAGGCAGTGTTGGGAGGTCTAGGATCATCATTAGGTGGTTGTGTCAAAGTTGGGGTTATGGTCTATTATATCTTCTTCTTCTACATCATTCTATATCATTGTAAAGTGGACCATTTTCCCTGGTACAGGAGTCCATTCTTCTTTTATTCTTCTATAGGGTGGTAGGGTGGTGCTAGGGTGAGTTGTAGCTCATTGGGTGTTGGGGCATATGTTCAGTGACTACTGAAGAATATTGGGCATTAGAGCGTCCATCTAGTGGGATCTGGAGAAGAATGCTTTTCTAGATTCTAGGAAGCTGGAGCTTTATTTTCAATTGGAGTTGAAAAGAATTATTAGAAAAGCATTAGGTGGTTTTTGTCCTAGAGTGGGTTTCCACCTTAAAAACTGTGTGCATTCGTGTTCCTCTTGTTTGCTACTATCATTGTACAAAAACTGATAATAATTGAAGATTAACAAATGCTCTAATTGAAAGAAATATTGATTCATCCCCCCTCTCAGTATTTCCAACATCATACAAGTCAAGCAAAGCAAAAGAATGATGAAACGACCAAAGTCGACTCGATAAGAAAAATGCTCGACAAACAACTAGACGACAAACACACACTGTTCACCAGCGGAGTCGCCAACTTGTTTTGTAGGTAAATCCCCTCAGCGGACATAGGAGATCCCTCTAGCCCTAGGGTGGGTCTAGTAGCAAGAGGACATGCTAATGCATTGATTCCTAGTTAATGAATGAAACTGAGTCGGGATAGATGTCCTACCTTTGTTCTAATGCAGTTGTTGTAGTTGTGGCAACAATCTCCTGATATTCATCCTAAAACGTCGTTGTCCTTCAGTGATGTTACTCAGATGCCTGCACAAGGATCAGAGGATGATAGTAGCATAGAAAACAATACTTGCATTCATAACTATCTAATTGGTCAAGGAGAATTAAACGTATCACACAATATTAATCATATCAAACGCAAAACGGGAACCAAAACATTAGTCATGTATTAATATGAAGAGAGAAATAGTTTACAACCAAAAGAGCCTTGATGTTGCAGCCTCCTTCAGTGGGTCCAGTCAAAACGCGTCTCAAGCGTTCATCGGGGAATTAGACTTGGCGAGGCAATAAGCCTAGACTCTCTCTCGACAATAGGTCTCTCTCTGCTCTATATCACACCAGCTATATCAGGCTATTCAGCTATTCAACCATTTCAACTATTGTAAAAAATGTTCAGCTAGCTACAACTATGTGAGAGAGATGTATTTATAGGAGAGGAAGAGAAGGTTGGGATCCCTCATATGATCGAAGGGTGGCCTTATCGTTTGGGAGGTTGCTCAAATGTAGGAAACAAGAAGCCAAAGGAAGATGTTCGACGTTAGTCAGTCGAAAAACCCATCATGACTCTACTCACGAAGTGGTTGGGAAGGGAAACTTCACTTTTATTTTTAAAAAACCTTCCATAAACATCTCGGCGCGGGCAGTCCAGTGAGACAGAACGCCAATGGGCACGAGGCCATAACTTTCTTCCGACGCCGACCCAAAATCATATGTTTTTGATAGGCTGCTTCAGGAATAGTCAACAGAGGAAATGTTATTTTAATGGAAATGGATGTAGTGACACTTTTTCAAGGCATGAAACTATACATTAGTCATAGAAATAGTCCTCCAATGTTCAAGATCGGCATTGCAGGGACAGTGATCAAATTATATGTAACAGAAAGATCTCGGTTAGTTTGTTTGGTTCTCATTTATATCCTACAGTGGTTCATTGTGATAATTAGATTTTAATTAAACTCTCAATTAATCATGTGTTTCATGATAGATCTAATCATATAGATATCTAGTATCATCATATCAGAGATTGTGTGCAATGGAAGATCATGTTGCTTCAGTACATTCCTATGGAAGATCAAGATGCAGATATTCTGACGAAGGCGCTCACCAAGAGAAAATTTGAATACCATAGAGACAGGATCGGGGTGAAGGATAATCCCTTTCTTATTGAGAGGGAGTGTTGAGATTCAACAAGATGATGATCCTAGTGAAAATTAAGCACCTACACTAGGTGGGGTCCACAGGTTATTTTTAGGTGTATGTCTATTTTTAGAATGTTGAGAAAAATCTATTTATAGTGGGAGTCTATTTTTAGAATGGTGAGAAAATTATATTTATACATGAGTTTCTATTTTTAGATGCATGGGAGAAGTATATTTATATATCGCATGTCTAAAAATAGAATGCATGTCGGTTATTATTATCTCTTAATAATATTTGGACAATAAATAATAATCTATTCTCTTGAAGCACTTGATTTTAGTTAACTGATGTGGAAAACTAGTTGACTGAAGCAATTACGAGTTCTAAGGTTGGATGGTGGGACATGCAAGTGGACTTAGTTGTAACTGAGTGATTCGAAGTTGTAACAGAGTTGGATGTGTGGTTATGTGAGTTGTAAATTAGTTTAGCTCAGTTAAGTTATTTAAACTCAGTTTTGCTAGTTGTAACTAAAGATATATTAGTGAGAGATCAATGAATTAAATATTAAATTAATTCACATGGAGTGATCTCATATGCAACTGAATATTTACTACTGTTAACTACATGCATGTCAAATCCAGTGGAGACCTAGTTGAGAGATAGGTGAAAGGGACAGTTTGAATATTTGTTGTGACATTAGTGGTTGCACTCATGCAACCACACACAAATTGGATAGTCCAATGAGGATTGCACAGTCAAGGCAAGGTAGTGTCTCATTCATTGAGGGATTGTGATCAACATGTATTGCGCAGTGGAGGCAAGCTATCAGGAGGCAGTAAATTGGCGCATGTATTTGTCAATTTTTGTAGGACAATGTGAGACGATTGTATATTGTACTGAGAGCTCTTGGATTAGAGTTTTGTATGAGATTGTTTCATGATCCATGATATATACATAATATATGATAGTGGGGTTTTTAGCTTTATGCTTTCCCGGTAAAAACATCTGTGTTATGTGTGATTGATCTTTCTTCATGTGTTTTCAATTGGCGATTAAATTTCCACAAATATTTTAGTAGAAGGATTTTTTTTTAACAGTGGCATATGATTGTTAGGTCAGGAGAGTCTAGGAAATACATAATTGTATTAAAATTTCTACAGCTACAATAAAAGATTCCTAATGGTGAAAATGTAGTAGAGGAAACTCACGATGGGAACAAAAGAAATGTTAATCATGATTCCATAGACTTCAATGTTGGATTTAAGACCCACCATATTCCAAGGATAGTTATGAGGAATTTTGATGGAGAGGATCTGATAACTTGGATACTAAAAATGCAACAATACTTTTAGCTCCATAATACACAAAACACACAAAAGGTACGCAATGGAACTTTATTTTTAGAACAAAGTCAATTTGTATGGTATCCATTGCTTTGTTCTCGTAAACCACTGGTAACTTGATCAATTTTTATGGAGGAAATAATAGCACATTATGAGGATCAAAGAGAAACACCTTCTTTAGCCAATTGATAAATCTCAAACAAAAGGGTTCAATGATGGATCACACTAAGGATTTCCAAAAATTGAATATAAGGGTAAATAATATTCGAGAGGAACTTAGGATTTTTGTCTTCATAGGGGCTCTAAATTATAACATCCAACATGAGGTTATCCTTTGGGAACCTGATACATTGGAGAAGGCATTCAGGTTGAAAAGAAAAAATTAAATCAAAATTATGGTGACAAGGAAGCCTACCACTCACAACTATAAAGATGGAAGTGTTGCTACTCCTAGACCTCCACAACCTACAAGGTTGACACCACAACAATTGGAAGAAAAAAGTGAAAAATGGATTTGCTATAGTTGTGATAAAAAATACACTAAGGTCATAAGCATGCTGAGAATAAATTATTTTACATAGATTGTGAAGAGGAGGAAGAAAAGGCACACGAAACTTCAAAAGAAGAGGATATACATTAGGAACCAACCCTAGAGGAAGAAGAAATGAATCCAACCATATCTTGTAATGAATTGGCAGGAATTAACACTCCTCAAAATCTCAAGGTAGAAGGACATATCAAGAAGAAAAAATTAATAGTGCTTATTGATTCAGGTAGTACCCATAATTTTATTCATTTTTTTTCTAAGTTAGGTTAATCTATTAACAGAGGAAATAATTTACATCATGGCTGAAGCCAAGTCTTTGCCCAAACCTGTGGCAATCTTGACAAAAAATTTAGAAAAAAAAGACTACCCTCATAGGGGGAAACTAGCCTTGAACAATTTTCAAACTGTTGCACTGCTCTCGCAGGGGTACCATCTGTTGAGGCTTCTGAAGGTTACCTTGATTACAACATTAAAAAATAGAACTATAATCTGACACATCAAAATGAGCAAAAAAAAGCCCGATAGAATGGGCTGCAAGGCACAAAAACCAGACAATAAAAAAGCAGTTACTCATCAGGCAATTCTTCCACGATTCGGCACCAGAGTGCAGACGTGTCTCCATATTCCTTTAACAGGTCTGTGATGGAAGCAGCAACCAACATGGAAGGTCCTGGATCTCCTTACGTGATCTCCACTTCACGAATCCTGCTCGCTTACCCTAGATCTCCATGCGCCTCCTTGCCCTGCTTGTGCATCAACCCCACTTGATGGCCCGAAGTCTGGGCAACTAATTTACTCAGACCCGTCGGACCAGTGCTCTGTTCTTCCACCTGGGGCTCTTCATGGAAAACAACAGTAATTGAGGCAGTGACTCGAGGGCGGTTTAGAGAGAAATTGAATGAGAAATGCGCCGTATGAGGCGTGGGAAAAGGCAGAGCGGTGGGAATTTGAGGATCCGAGGAGCCCAAAAGGTGGCCAGTTCCATGAACACAACCCCTCCCACTTATGGTGTTGGGATAGTGGCCAGAAAAATAGTCACTGGAATGAGAAGACGATTCGGAGGTGGAGCTGGAAGGAGTGCACAGGGGTTGTCTTCTGGTGCTACCCCAGCGGCACCGTATCCTTTGGTGAAGGCGAGGCATTGGCTTAGTCTCTGTGGAGGACACGAGAAGAGGCAGAGGGGCAGGAGTCACAGAGGCTTGAGGAAAGAGAAAATTTAAAGAGACCAAGGCAGACAGAGAAAGGCCAGAATGAGATAAGTGCAGATTATCACCAAGGTCTAAGCAGCAGCTCAACGGGCTTCTTCTGCCAGTCACAGTGTGCACACTGGGGAGCCCAGCATCTGGAGAGCACCTGCAATTCATCGGCTGAGGAGCGTCTGAGAAACCAAAGCAATTCTCCATGTTATCAATCCGAATGAAATTTCATTGAAGAACGCCCAACATTAATCTCTCATTGATGAGAGCCAAAGGCCGAAGCATTGAGGCGCATGCGGAATCGCACAGGAGAATGGAGTTCAGATCACGAACAGCGCTAGAAGTAAATGGAATTGATACGCTGGCAGCATTTCTTAAATTCCATCCTCCAATCGTGACTTGGGTGGGCAGGTGTCTCCACACTGTGCCACACCCAAGTCCCATCGCATTAAATGCTTCCCTCTTCACCCACATCCGGGAATAATTTTATTCATTTTAAGGTAGCCAAGGAATTGAATTTCCTCCTATACCCAGCACCAGAGTGTCAAGTGATGGTGGGAAATGTAGGAACTATAAATTGATCTTAAAAGTGCCATAATATCAAGCTAACCATGGGGGAATATGTATTGAATAGTCCAATGATTTCCATTCCAATGGGTGGTGCTGATGTTGTACTAGGAGTATAATGGTTCCAATCTTTAGGGAGGATAGTTGTTAATTTTCAAAAACTTTTCTTCAATTTTTTTTAGAAGGAAAGTAATTCTAATTACAGGGTATCGTAGGGAAGCTAGGAAAGAGAATAATCTCTAATGTCATGAAAAAGCTTCAGAAGAAAGAACAGTGAGGCATATTTTCACAATTATTCTCACTAGAAATTCCAACATCAAAATCATCTATTTCTCCGGATCTCCAAAAAGTCTTGGACAATCATTCCAAGGTGTTGAAAAATACCAAAGGACTCCCACCTATTTGTGATCATGATCATGCTATTAATTTGATTACAGGAAGTGTTCCTCCAAACATTAGGCCTTACGGATATCCTTATGTCCAAAAGAGAGAAATTGAATGTATGATTGGAGAAATGCTAGAGGTTGGTATAATTAAACCTAGTAACAAAATTATTTCTCTACTCCAGTAGTATTGGTGCACAATAAGAATGGATCATAGTGCATGTGTCTGAATTATAGGGAGCTGAATAAGATAAATAATAAATATAAATTCCCCATTCCCATGATTGATGAATTATTGGATGAATTACATGGAGCAATTATTTCACCAAGTTGGATCTTCGTTAATGATATAATCAAATTAGAATTAAGACTGAAGACATTCTAAAAACAACATTTTGAATTCATGAGGTTCATTATGATTTTTTGGTCACGCTTTTTTGCCTTACCAATGCACCTTCTACAATTTAAGGGTTTATGAACTCCATTTTTAAACCCTTCCTTAGAAAATTTGTGTTAGTATTTTTTGATGATATAGTAATCTAAAACAAGTCTTGGAAGGATCATGTTCAACATGTTGATAGGGTGCTCAAACTATTGGAGGAGAAATAATTATATGCAAAAACCTTCAAATGTTTCTTTGGAGTACGAGAGGTGGAATATCTGGTTCATATTGTATCTTAGGAGGGTGTTAAGGTAGACACTAAAAAAATTAAATCCATTAAGGAATGGAAATTCTCCACAACCATAAATCAATTGCAAGGATTTCTTGTGTTAACAATTTATTATTGCAAGTTTGTTAATAATTATGGGAGCATAGAAACACCTCTAACAACATTATTGAAGAAAGATGCATTTTCATGGACTCCTAAAGCAACTAAGGCATTTGAACACCTTAAAGAGGCAATGTACCAAGCACCAGTCTTAGCTACGCCATAATTCACAAAAACCTTTATTGTGGAATGTGATGCCTTAGGAAATAGAATTGGTACTATTTTAATGCAAGAAGGAAGACCCATTGCTTTCTAAAGGAATCCAATCAAATGAAAGTATTTACAGAAATATATCTATGACAAGGAAATGTTTGCAATACTACATGCACTAGAAATGTTGACCTTACCTAATGGGAAGACACTTCAAGGTAAAAATAGATCATGATAGTCTTAAATACTTTTTGAAACAAAGAATATCTTCAGAAGAGCAGCAAAAATGGGTCACAAAGATGTTGGGTTATGAATTTGAAATCATCTACAAAAAAGGGAAGCTAAATGTTGTTGCAGATGAAATCTCAAGAAAGCAAGAGGATGTGGAAGCATTTCTTTGTGCCATTTATATTATACAACCATATCGGATAACCGAAGCAAGGGAGGAATGGAAGAATGACGAAGAAGTATGGACACTCATTCAAAATTTGCAGTAATATCCCAATACATATAATACATTTAGTTGGAAAAATGATTCCTTATGGTACAAAGATCGCTTATATCTTTGTAAGAATTCTCAAATAAAACAAAATATTCTTTTGGAATTTCACACCTCTCCCTTAGGAGGACACTCAGGATTTTTAAAAACTTACCACAGGGTGAAGAAAGAATTTTTTTTTGGATGGCCTTAAATATGATTTTCAAAATTTTGTAGCGGAATGTTTAGTTTGACAGCAAAATAAAGTTTAAAAAATTAAGACCTCGAGTCTGGTACAACCTTTATCCATTCCAAGTCAACGTTGGGAGGAGGTTTCCATGGATTTTATCATAGGTTTACTTAAGTCCAAAGGAAATAGTGTCATCATGGTGGTAATTGATAGAATTACCAAGTATGCACACTTTTCTTCATTATCTCATCTATTTAAAGCAAGTACAGTTTCTACTACAATTATGGAAAGAATTCAAAAGATACATGGAAACCCAAAGATTATTGTAAGCGACAAAGATCCAATTTTCACTGGAAATTTTTGGACGGAATTTTTTCTTTTTTGGGTACTCAACTAGCTCATAGCTCATATTATCATCCTCAATATAATGGGAAAACTGAGATAGTGAGAAAATGTTTGGAAGGATATCTTTGTTGCTTTGTATCTGATAAAAAAACACAATGGGTCAATTGGTTACGTCTGGCTAAATGGTGGTATAACACCTCCTTCCACACTACAACAAAAATAACCCCATTTATGTCACTTTATGGATATCATCCGCCGTCCATTATATCATCTTTAAGATAAAATTCTACGGTCCAAGAAGTGGAAGATCACATCGAGCATCAACAACATGTTCTCCAACTCTTAAAGGATAACCTAAATTTGGCACAGAATCACATGAAACAATAAGCAGATCAACATCGCAGACAGAGAAGCTTTGATGTAGGCGACTGGGTATTTTTATGGCTACAACTATACAAAAAAATGTCCATCAAGCAAGGTAAGAAGGATAATAAATTATCACCAAAGTACTATGGTCCTTACAAGGTGTTGCAAAAAATTAGTACTATGGCATACAAATTGGAGCTTCCTACATCTTCTCGAGTGCACCTAGTTTTCCATGTTTTATGATTAAAGAAGGTTATAGGTGAAACAATTATAGTTCAAACAATTTTTCCATAAATTGGTGAGGAAGGAAAATTAATATTGGAACCTGAAGCAGTCACGGAAACAAGAATTCGACAGCTACGAAATCAATCAATTTAAGAGTATCTCATAAAGTGGAAGAACTTACCCATTGAAGATTCCACATGGGAGGATGAGAATTTTATACAGAAGCATCCAGAACTACTAAAGTGTTGAGAAAAACACTTTTTTGAATTAGAGGGGCATGTTAGGGTCCTCTATTACTAGTGTAGTCACTTATTGTTGTTAGTGTAGCCTACTTATTGTTATTTTTGTACCTTGTACTCCCTATATTGTTATTATTGTGCCCAATAATAGCCCACTATTGTTATTTTTGTGCCCTACATTATTATTTTTAGGTCGTCTAGGATTATATTGTGACCCCATGGACTCCTATATATAGAAATAAGGTTTTTTTCATTTGAAGCATCCAAGAATTGTTCATTTATGTAATGTAAAGGAGAATGCCCCCTCGAAGAGGCTAATTTCTAAGTCGTTGATCTATCTTTTCTTCTATTTTGTGAGTTGGTTTCATAAAAAATTAAATTAACAACCCCCAATCCATTGGTTGAGCTCTTAACCTCCATATGGGATGTATTTACAACATTCTTTGAAGCCTCAATTACTTTCTGGAAGCCAAAGGACTGGTCAATAATGCCCAAATCGTTATCCACAATCTTCAGAACCCTAACAATGGAGATCATAAGCTTAGTCCTCTTGAACTAGAAGGCCTATCAATGGTTTTATATTCCCAGGAATCAAAGGAATGTAGGGTATTGTTGACTAAGCTATCATATTCTCTCAATAGAAGAGTGATTTCACTAAAAGAAGAGAATTTAAGTGTACCACTGGTGAAAATCCAGGCGGTGTCCTTGGGGGTACTCCAATTCAGCTTAAGAAACACAAACCCTCCTAGGGTGGAATGGATTCCTTCACCTCCTCCAATTATGGAAACCATGGTTGAGTGTGATCCTTGTCAACTTCATCTTATTCCTTCCGTGATGGTAACATTCTGCCTGAATATTTGGGCATGTTATTCGAACTCTGGTTGGAGACACATCTTTGCCATCATCAGAGGAGGTTTTAGGGAGGAATCAAACTCCTTCATCTAGCATAATGATTTTGATGGAACCATAAAACATGGGTACCATTCCTATATTTGGAATCAAATTATTTCTACCTCCTTCATTTCTATTCTTTCTTACACTTGACTTCCCATCAGTTAGTTTACAATCCTTCACTATTACGAGTAAGAGTAAGAAGTCTACCATAACACTGATATGCGACACACACTGAAAAAACCATTTTAAATTGGCACACTCAAAAAGAAAAAATATTTTAAATTGGCTCGTTGGATGGCAGCAAAAGAGGGAACGCCTAATAAAATTTTTTACCTTCTAATTTGAATCAAGGCATGTTGCATTCTTATTATCTACTTTTTCTGATTTTTTTCTTTTAATCTATATATTTCATAGATATAGTGTAATGGTTATCTATTTTATTTCATAGATATAGTGTAATGTTTATGGTATTATATAAGTAATAAATAAAGTGTAATGTTTATAGTATTTTGATGAGTCACTCACATTTTTAAATATAAAATATTCGACAAAAAATAAATATTTGTTGGATATCTAATGAGCATTCAACTATTGTTGAATCTGAATAAATTATGGTTATATATCTGATGATAAGAGATTTTTTAAAATAAAATATAAAAAATGCAAGTAAAATTTGACATTACAACCGAACCATTGGGGTACTAAGTCAAAATTTCCACATATATGTACTTGAAAATATCCATCAATATCAAATTTTCTAGTGATAGATATATATATCCATGGCTTGAAATTCAGTCACCCATATATATAATTAGTCAGCCTTAATTCCAATCACCGTGTTATGCCTATGCATCACTAGCTACAACTCCACATATAATTCTATAGGTTGAACTTTTCCAAGTAATGTGGGTGCATGTGGATTCCTTTTCTAATGCCCCAGTTTAGAATTTTGGTTAAGGGATCATATCCACAACTTATTGGTATTAATTTCTTATTTAATTTAATAATTCCCATAAATGCTAATTGGACCTTGGCTCACTAGTGGGATAGACAGAGTATTAATGCAAAGGTGTAATTTACATCATCTAACATATACTAAATATGCTTCACATGTATGACATGATATTCTAATATGTGCAACATCTAATGTTCGGGGAATAGCAAAATATTGATTGGTTTTGAAACAATTTGTTCCTGAGCCAAACATTTTAGTATAGGCCCTTCATAAAACAAAGAAATTTGTAATTAGGTTGATATTTTATGTAGTTGTGAAGCTGGAAAAAAAAACCTCTTTGAAACTATCAGATGGGGTGGTGGAAGCAAATTATATATATATATATATATATATATATATATATATATATATATATATAACTCTTAAATAGGTTACAACAATATACAGGAAAGAATACATATCTAAATCGAATATAT
Organism: Pinus albicaulis; assembly: GCA_034641835.2. Taxonomy (NCBI): domain Eukaryota; kingdom Viridiplantae; phylum Streptophyta; class Pinopsida; order Pinales; family Pinaceae; genus Pinus; species Pinus albicaulis. The sequence goes on from CM076584.1 coordinate 329,645,458, forward strand.
CTTAACCAAAATGAAATAACTATTAGCCATCAGAAAGAGGGTTTAAGGAAGTTTTAGGAAATTTCAAAGTCAACATAGGGTTTCTAAAAATTACCTAGGAATGTCGAAAAGTTCCAAACACTTTTAGTTGTTGAACCATAAGAAGAGTTTACTACCTTACTAGCCATGGAAAAACCTATCACATATTTAACTTTGAGATACTAAAATCAGAAATGCATAATAAGCTTCAATAAATAGGTTTTTTTCAGTGCATTTGAAAACTAGGTCACGACAAAGTATAAGAGAAGGGAAGCGTTGACCATAGTCAAGTCTAGTTAAAAATGTAAATTTTGGCAACTTTGAACTTTATGAACCTTTCAAGAGTACGGTTACGGTTTGATACCAATGCCAAGAAGTCCAATAATTTTGAATGCACTATATAGGAAGGAAAATTCACATTGCTAACAGAGTTCCATAAGATTAAATTAAGAATAATCTTCAAATAGGAATTTTTTTTTAGTGTGAAATGGGAGGTTTTACACATTAGTATTAATTCCAACAAGAAAATTTCATTCCTTTCAACTTGCACAACCCAAGGTTAGTAAGGCCTAAATACCATAAGGGAGAGGAAGGATTTCTTTCTCACGGAGTCAATATTTATAGATTCAAAGTTCATTCATTTTCAATTTTTCAATGGTTATATTTTTTTATTCTAAGAAACATGAAAACTTCTTCTTTAATTGTTGCTTGTGTAGGAGTTTGTTGCTTTAAGCATGGTAGGGAAATCATTAGAGATTGTTACTAGATGAAATCAATTTTTATATATATGGAATTTGTTAGAATTATGAGTGTAATCTTCATCCCTCAACACAATTATATGTATCATTAATGTATTTTTCATCATGGCTAAGTCCATCCTTCGATCATTTATTATCATTTTTTGTCATACCATGGAGAATATAAGGTCATCCTAGTAAAATGCGTACATGTAGGCTCATTAACCCTTTGGTAAAACCCTTCTTGTGTATAAATACACCACAAATCTCATTTTTATTCCATCATCTTGTGATATTCTTGATCTCCCTTATAGAGTGTTTTATGCCAAAGGTCACATATCTCTATGCATCTCTTGTGTAGAACACTTTTTCTTGGGCCTCTCTAGTGCACTAGGGTTATATCTCTATAACATACTGTTATGTAGAATTGTGATCTACGGATAAATCAAATTCGCTAAGTGTGGTGCTAGGCACTTAGAACAATAGATGAAATACTTTACTATCACTTTCTCTAACATAAATAGACACAAAAAATGATAGAATAACCTACTTGTGATCCAATTCCTTCTTCTTCTCCTTCTGTCACTTTTGGTGTCACCTTCAATCCAACTTAGATCGCCAGATTGATTTCTACAAGCAGAAATAGAGAAAAGCAAACAGATTGCAATATACAGATGCCTACTTATCTTAATCACTCAAATCGACTAGATTTGAAACATACATATCATTCAAGAATCCATTGCATGAGAAATAGAAACATAAACAGATACAGATATGGGAAAATTAACATCAATATTTATTAAAGAGTAGAAGGGGGAGGTTACAACCAATGGTTGATTTGATGCCATTAGCTCTAGCTTCATCCCATCCTCATCACATCCAACATCACACCAGCAACATATCAGTACTTTCACTCTCTCAAATCAGAATCCGACGACATTTCTTTACCAAAATTCTTCCTTCCCTAGCACTAGGATTTGTGCTCAATTTATAGGTATATTGATGGTTGTTTCTCAATTAGTTAATTTCTAATAATAGGAAATATGTGTTCCCAAGTTCAGAGGTATTAGATGGACACTTGGATTCGATGTTTGACACACATGGACTCTTCTAGAAGGAACTGGCCATGTGGAGATTCCAGAACAATGATAATTTCACTCCCAATTGACCAACACACTCTTGAATGTTGGGAAGTGCATTGAAGTGCACCCTTGAATGGAGGATGTTGCATATGAAACACAGTTAGTCCCTTTAGAGGCAAAATTTGTGAGTTCATAAGTGATATAACATATACTTCAAACCTTGGATATATCACAATAGAAGCCATGAATGATTTGTTCTTCTCTTAGGGCATATAGAAACTAAAATGTAAGGGGATGATAGACCCTATTTCATTGGTCCTGGGGATGATGTCCAATTTGACTAGGTCATGGGGGATGATGCCCAAATTTACCTATAACAACTTCCCCCTAAAGCATGAAGTTGAAATAATAATAATAGTTTTTGAATGAGATGATTTACAATGTGGTGAGCTAGAACTTAAGCGGAGTAGCGACCTGGATCAATCTTACAATACATTACATCATGATATTTTCATCTTGATCACGAATTGCTGAGGGAGGCATTCCCATGCTCAACACATAAACTATATAATAACATGTACATAGTGTAGAAAGTCATCTACATTAGAATGTTGCCCAATACAAACATGCCTACTGATATAGGCCCATGTTTGGATGACGATCTGTATGTAAGGTCACCATACAGATGATGTGTACAACAATCCTGAAATCGTAGCCTGGATGGCTGAAAATAGATCCAGGGTCTTCTTATCTCATTCACTCGATCGTTCAGGTACAAATCTAGCCATGCGAATATATGATTTGTAGTCGAACATGGTAAGACATCGTTTGATTACCAACCAATGATGTGAGTTGTTAACAAATGTGAGAGAACCATCATTGATATTAATGGCTCTCAAGGTACTGAAGTACATTCCGTAAGGCATGAATAGATGATTTGATGTTGAACGAAAAAAAAAAAAAAAAAAAAAATCTTTCGGTCAAAGGTTCAGAAGTGAGGATCTTGTCGATGCTGTAACAAGCCTCATGGTACTAGAAGATTATGTTTGTAAGTAAACTTCCTGGATGATGATTTGATGACTACAGGAATTCACTTTATCACGAAATGGGAGTTACTGATTTCAGATAAAAAATGTGGCTTGATCTAGAAATGTTCAGGGATGATTGTCATGAAAATAAGGATTTATGAGTATTTTAGAAGGATGAGTATTCACTCGATGAATTCTCTTGAACATATCGGCGACAGTGAGATGAGTTGGAAACATTGACCCAAAACCGAAGTGAAGGTATGATGAACCATAGGTATGAATGAACTGTCAAGAATATTAGCCAACCCAAAGAGTCACGATGATGGAGTGAAGTGTCATGTTCAAGAGCGACCTGCTACCATAAAAGTTTTGTTCACTTTCCAAAATTTTCCCCGGTCATTTTTTGGCGAGTACCTCTTTATTTTTTAACAACCTTGAGGAGGATAACATATGCTTGATCTATAATTAAACCATTCAGGCGAATATGCATCACTATTTAATAATTTAATGAGTCTAGTGATAAATGAAACTCGATTATTTCCATGATCGAAAAGCCCATCACTATTTTATGTTTTAACGAGCCTAACGATAGTGACAACCTGGTCATTTTTCATATTTAGAGAGTTTTAAAAAGAGGACAAAAGAAAACTCCATGAGTCTTTTTTTGTAAATTTTTTGCTCATATCCGAAAAAGTGTAAAATGATATCTCAGAGAACCTCCTAGCCATGTTTGACTAAGGTTTTCCTTTTTGTTTAAATAATCTATCTCAGTCCGGAAAAAGGGTTAAAATTATACTAAGTAGATGTCGTTTCATTTACTTTTACGAGCTCGAAAAGACAAGTGCTCGGCAATATTTTCACATTATTGGAGTCTGAAAAGAGCTAAAAGAAGACTCTAGGGTTTCCTTTTTCACCGTTATCGAAGCTCGAAAAAGAGATAAAAGTGTGCTTTAACTCCTTTTTCGTTTTTATCAAAGCTCAAAAAATAAGGATAAAAGTATGCTTTGTGGTCAAATCATTCTTGAAATAAGTGTGCACGACTAATCTGCTATGTCAGCTATAAACCTGTTCAGAAGAACATCAAAAGGATTTAAAAATACCTATTTCATGATAAAAAAATGAATAAAACCATAGTCATCGCAATAAATAATATTTTTAAATAATCAAATGACTAATTAAAAGAGTTTTATTGTTCATTTTCACCATTTGAAAGTTACCATTTTCATTTTGGAGCTTTGAACCTGTTTTTTCCCTAAGCTTCAGCTGTTGAATGCGATCGATTATGTGGACAATTTTCCTCGTTGTTTGATCCAGGTTGGTTCCATAAACCTCCTCTTTCCTTCAGTAGTCTTTTTGCCTCATTTCATTGAATTTTTTTATGGATTTGGACCCCTTAGGGTAAATTTATTTTGAAAACAGGGCAACACACCCTTGAATGTCGAAAGCTGCATTACAGTTCACTGGAATTGAAGGCCAGGTGCACTTGAAACACACTGTCCCTTGACCAGGGGTGCGTTGGTGTTTGAAAATGGTCTAGATAACTTGTATGTATTTCAAGAACCTACCACTCAGTTTTGAATTAAAACAATCTAGCTTGTACTTGACAATTTTGCGGAACTATTTACTTGAAAGTGATGTATGAATTTTTATTGTTTATGTGTCTTAAGTTCATTTTTTCTTGCTGCAATTTAAAATGTATGATAACAAAATAATGCAACAAATAATCATTCCAATACAACAGCAATTTTAATCTAGGATTTCACCTGAAATCTCATGTGCTACGTCTCCTTTGAGCTTGGTCATCATGACTCAGCTCTTTGGGATTATGGTAAGTTTTTTTTACAATTAAATACTTAATTCCAATGAATACAAAAATGATCCAAAGGACTGAAAATACCATAAATATCCCTCAATTGGCTGTCCAAACTTTGTAAATAGCTTTAGGCTCTTGTTGACATGATTCCTTCTGTCGGTGCACTAAGCTACTCTAAGCTTCTAAATGGCACAAACTCCCTCAGAATTATTTTTCTATCACTGAAACCACTAATTCTATATCCAATACACAACAGACATCGAATACCAACTGATAAATTTCTCAAATTGAGCACTACATTAACAAATAGGCTATCTTCCATGGTTTGCCCAGGGCTGCCCATAACTTCACATCCACTTTTGAGCTCTATAATTTCTAAAAAATTTCTAAAACCACTTCCATTGGTTCCAAAATGATTTAAATAGCCAATTTATACTATTCTTTCATCAGAAACGGCCTTCGGATGCTCCGGTTTCGCCTCCAAACACTGTCGGCACTCCCTGGCACTAGGGTCAAAGAAAACTTCTCTGTTGAGTTTTTGACCTCTAAAAGTCTTTAACACTTGCTAAAACCTCTGTAATTAGATTCATAATTATGTTTTCAGTCAATAATGACCACTGGTTCACTGCAAATGGTCTCAAATAGCTCGTTCTAAGCCCTGCACTGCTGCTGACAAGATATGGCACTAATGGCCCCTGGAAATTTACTAAATATTTTCAGCCTTCAAACGTTCTCTACAGGCTCTGTAAACCATCTCATCAGATTCAAATCATCTGAATTATCCATTTTAGCCTACTGGAATTCTGGAAAAGGACTCTAACTCCCCTAGTTAGGCCTCAAACTGAATTTGTCTCATGGTGGCCCTAATGGCTCCTTCATCTTCCTTGAAGAAAAATATGCTGAATATCACCTTAATTCAACCTCCAAACCTGTCCCAAAGTCTTCAGAAGGTCGAAGAGACCCAAAATTGACTAAAATTTTGTCTTGTTTGTCAAAACTTCGGGAAAGTTATAACCAAAACAAATTTTTGCCCAGTGGCACTAAAAAACCTCCTCCAAAACTGGAGGAACTCTAGTTAACTCCTTCAAAATAGTCGGACAGGTGGAATTGGTGGAACCGTGCTCCAAATTAAACAGTAGTGATAAATTTAACTATTTTTTTTTGGGCGCATTCACATGCGCCATTTCCAGACAGTTAACACGCTGGCGGATAAGGTTGAGCCCTCGCCCATGGTCACGGGTCGGAGGTCCTATTCAGAGGAGCTAAACCAAAGGGGCTTGTTGAGGAGGTAAATCCCCTCTGTGGATAGAGGCGATCCCTACTAGCCCAGATCGGGTCTAGCAACAATAAAACATGCTACAGTGCAGGTTCCTAATTGTAAATAAACCGACTTGCGAGGAAGGCTTACCTGGAATCCAATGCTATCGTCTGTAGAAGATGTGGTGATCCCGTTCCTTTGCCCTGGAAGATCACAATCCTCACGATCTCCGTGATCGGACACCTGCACATGCAAGAAACAACACAAACGCAAGCATAAAATCCAGTGCATACAACTATATATCAGTCGAAGAGGATATAACTCATGAACATGATCAAGAACAAGAGTGGAACCATAACCGATAGTCGCTTATCATTAAAGAGTCGAAAGAAGAATACAACCATAGCTTCGACACAGCATTCCCCTTTAGCGGGTCGTCAGCACAGCATGTCTCGATAAAGCCTGTCAGGGATGGGACAAACCTCTCTCTCCAGATACTTGGCAATAGTCTCCTTGCTTGGATTTGGCCTTAGGGAATCAATAAGGCTTTTGCAGCATGAAAGCTCTTGGGAACTTAGAAATTCTGCCACTCTTTGGAACTAGCTTGCAAATGGAAATGGGCAAGCTTTTATAGAAGGAGGAAGGGGAGTTGGGATCCCTATAATTATGGGATTGGCCCTATCATCAAGGAAGCTTCCATGAGAGGTGGCAAACCACTTCCTCTCCATGGAAATCCATAGCCAAACCTCCCAACTCAAGATAGAAATCAACCCAGTAATTTGTTAGGATGAAACTTTCGCCTTTTATTTTTAAAAAACACCTCTTAATATGGTTGGTGCGGGTACGGCTCTATGACAGAGCGCCACTTGGCGCGCCCTCTTTGGAGGATTTCCCTCTTGACACGAGGGCTGAACTATGGAACCGCGCCAATGGAAAAAGAGCTATTTTTAGGGTTTTTTGCAGGGAGATGTCTTTAGGGCAATTAAAGCTCATCTTAAGAGGGATGCAATGAAAGTATTTTCAAGCCTTAACTCTGCCCACAGGTCACGGAATGAGCCCTCCAATGTGCAGGATGGGGATTGTAGGGACGGTGACAAATTGCTGTGTAACAGATGCCCCCTAAAGCATGAGGCCCGAAAGAGAGAGAGAGGGGTGAAATTCTTTACGAGAACATGCCGACCGAAAACACCGCCATCGAAAAAACTGCAGAGCGAAGTACAACTGATGTCTCAGATACATGATATATATGCGTGGTATGGGCGCAGCCATCCATAACAGAGTGTACAATAATCTAGATCCAAGGCATGGACACAGCCATCCAATGAAGATCGATAAATAGACTCAGGTATGGTCGCAGCCATCCAATCAGTGAGTCATGTAAATAATCATAATAATCCACAATGTCACAGCCTGGATTACAACAGACACAATCCAAGGTCTCGCGCTCCATCTCAACCCGAACAAAGTACAATTTAAAGCATGCGAATAAGTGAGCTGAAATCGAACATGCAAGAACATCGTCTGATTACCAGCCAATGATGAAAGTTGTTAACAAACGCGAGAGGAACCACCAATAATGACAATGGACCTCAAGGTACTATAGGTACAATCTACGGCGTGTGAATCAATGAGCTGGTGTCGAACACCCATAGAATCACTCGATCGGAGGCCAATGATGAAAACCTCACGTCGAATGCGACGAACTTGCCATTGAGGCATGCAGGCTCCAAGGTACCATGAAAGAGTCTCTAGACCGTCTTCCTAGATAATGAGCTGAAGTTGACAGGAAGTGGCCTTGATCGAAGGTGGGCCATAACGTTTCCCACATCATTGACACGAGACAGAGGAACATAATGTTTTTGTGAATCAGGATCATATGAGAATCAGAGGAAGGTTGATACTTGCAGAGGTCAACTTCTCTTGAACATGCAAACGGCACGACAATGGTCTTGGCAGTATTTGACATCAACGGATCAGAGGTCATGGTGACGAGGCAATGAGAAAATGAGAGGTCAAAAGGGATTATCCAAACCCACGGAGGCAAAGTGAAGAACGAGATGAGATGTCCCCAACCCGACACGAATGCAGATAAGTGCCATGTTCAAGAGCGACATACTGCCGACACGACAACGATGCTGGTTCCATTTTCCCCCACCATTTCTGGCGAGTACCCCAATTATTTTTGATAACAAGCTTGAAGGGGATAGCATATGCTTGTGATATAAGTCCGCCCTTCGGGCGAATCCATCCTAGTACATTTAACGAGCCCTAGGAAGGAGCGACTCGAATAACGTCATTTCGACTGGATCCGATGTCATCAGGGTTTAACGAGTCTGACAAAGGAAGAACTCGGCGTCTTTTCATGTTTAGAGAGTTTGAAAAGACATCGGAAAAGAAAACTCCACAAGTCCCTTTTCGTAAATAGTTCCCCAGATCCGAAAAGGTAAAAAACAATATCCGGGAAAACCTCCTAGTCGCGATAGGCTAGGGTATTCCTTTTTCGTAATCAATCCATCCCAGCCCGAAAAAGGGTTAAACTTATACTGGGTGAATGTCGATTCGTGTCCATTTTAACGAGATCGAAATGACAAGGGCCTCGGCAATCTTTTCATATTTAGAGAGTCAGAAAAGAGCTGAAAGATGACTCCAGAGTGACTTTTTCGTGTATTTACCGAGTCCGAAAAAGTATAAAATACAACTTGTTTCACCGTTTCAGTTGCGTGAAAGACCTGTTGCTGCACAAAAAGGTAAGTGTAAAACCCATTTTCGACACAAATACATTAAAATATTCAGAAAAATAACTTTCAAAACCTATTTTGAGTTCAAAAAGTTATAAATATGTCAAATGGTAAAACTAAAATTACTTTTTACTATTTACCTCACCGAAGAGCAGCAGTGGTCCAGTTTGGTGTGCGAACTTCTGACAGTGATTACGACCGATCCGGGCTACCATTCAGAGTTCCGTCAGTTCCAGGTAAGAGGCACTTCTTCGTACTCCATTTCAATCTGTTTTTAATAGTTTTCCATCATGCATTAGACTTCTGAGGCCACTTTTTAAATTTTTAGGGCTCCGCTCATTGGCGCGGGTATCGGGCACGGACCCGCGCCAATGGGCTTTAATATGCAAAGGGCTCGCGCCAGCTGGCGCGAATGTTCAGGAAACAGCCACGCCAGCGGAAAAACCTCAATTTCTGCCTAAAAATTCGAGATTTTAATCAATTTGAATGAAATTTGAAGCTCATCAGAGATCTAATTAAGGGTTTTGACCATGTTGGTGCAGTGAACCGAACATAATGGTGATTGAGTGGAAAGAAAGGGAGTACGGTGAAGAGGATGAACAAGCCATGGAAAATGAAGTTTGCATGAATGCCCTCAGGAACTGTGGGCTAAAAAAGTTCTTCCTAACACCTTGTTTACGAGCTCAGCCTGAGCTTCTACAGTACTTGATCAATATGTGGGACGCAGATGAACAAGTATTCAAACTGCGGGACCAAGTGTTAGAACTGGAGGTTTCTGACGTGTAGTTCATAACCAGATTATCGCGCAGAGGTCCGGTGCCCATACTGACAGGGAGAAGACCCTCTGCTGAGAAAATGGAGCAAGTGATGGCACGAGTGTGCCGAGGGGCACAACTGGGATCCGGAAGTGGAAAGGTGGACATCCATACCATTCCTGATCTGGCACTGAGAGTGGTGTTGCATACCATCACGCGGGCTGCGGGGTCGCAGGCACCGCACGAGGCCACAAAGGCCCAACTTTTGTTGGCCTCAGAGTGTATGACTCCTCTATTGTTCGACTGGGCCACAGCAGTGACGATAAACATAAAGAGGCAACTGACCAAATGCAAACAAGCCAAGCTGAAACAGTTCGGCTATGGTTCTATCCTGGTATCATTCATTCTGGAACGATTACCAATCTTCCAGGGCCAAGGGGCCATAGTAGCTGAGCCTATTCCATGAGAGCCAAGAATGGCTCGCTGGGCAGCACTGATGCCCAGAGCTGGAGGGGGCCAACAGATGTCCTGGAGGCCGGAGTTTTTTGGGTGGTTGCGGCGTCAGTTGATCATAGTGGAAGACTGGCCATATGTTGGCACTGATTTCACTGGTGATCTAGATCTCCCACTGCCGGAGGGAGATGATTTGGACGAGGAGTTGGGTATGAACCCTTCTCTTTTTGATTTTATATTTTATGATTTTTTTTTTTGTTAATACATGTTTTTCCTGACACATTTTATATGCATGTAGACGTGGGTCCAGAGAGACCAGTCGGTATGTCTCCTATCGCACGAAGGACTCTTCCCGCACCTGATCCTCAGGCAGAGGGTGCAGAGGGGGGGGAGTTAATCTAGAATCTTGAGGGCATCGCCCGAGGGATCCCAGACTACGCTCGGCTGGCGGATGTACCGATGGCGTACCAGAGACACACGGTGGGAGTGCCCACTCGCCTCCACCGAATTCTGAGACACTTAGTGCGTGCAGTTACTTGTTATCATGAGCACCATGTGGATTAGACTCCTAGGACTTTTATCATGCATATTTTTTGAGAGACATGTCGTCTCCAGATGTATTAAAACGAACATATATATTTTTTGATTTAATGTGATGCACACTATGTAAACATTTCGATATATATATATATACATATCTATTTCTAGATGGATCTTTCTCTTTCATGTGACGATGATTTACAAATTGCGCAAATTCCTATCTAAAACCAAATTAGCTACTGCATCAGTTAACGCATTCATATGCCTGGGAATATGTTGGTATGTAATATAGTCAAAATTTCTTTCCAGTAAACGAATACGCAGATACAGACGTAAGATGGATGGGTTTCTGACCAAGTAATGACCGTTCAGTTGTAATACTACAAGTTGCGATTCTAGATACACAATTAATTCACGGATACCAAGGTTTACAGCCTCGGTTAATAATTCTAACACATCACTATATTCCGCGATGTTATTTGTAGTACGTCCCAGACACACACCTTGCAGGTTGACCAACTCACCAGCAGGATCATAGATTACCCAGGTTGCTGAAGACAGATTCCTGGTACTGCGGGAGGAACCATCCGGGAAACCAACAAACGGATAAATGGACATCTGCACAATCAGGAAGACCTGATCAGCCGAAAGATGTTTACATCGCACACCACACCACACATGCACATAAATGAAAAACACACACTTATGTACACACAAGATGGGCATGCCCCCCAGCATGGTGTCCCAATTCGAGGTGCATGCCCCCCAAGCTTCAGTCCATAGGAAATGGAGTGAAGGTTGAAACAAAAGAGATTTGAACTAAATCTATCAAAACTCGAATTGAAAATGCTCGTGTTTCATTATTTTAACGAGGTTGACACACTTAAAAGAACTATCCTTGTAGCAACTTTTTTTATTGTTTTAGGAGCTTAACACAAGTGGAAGAACTATGCTCCGACGAGCTCCAAGGAGGAGGCTCAGGAGGGAGATGATCATGTACATTCCCAACAATCCTCGGTTTAACGGAGATGTTGATCGGGATGGTTTGAGTAATGTTACTCAGGTTTCCCTTCGAAAAAACCTCGTGCATCAAGATGGGCATTTGGAGAGGAGGAGTAGGAACCTGAGATGCATAACGCTCTAGAAAATCTAACATTGCCCCCAATCTAGGCATAAAAGAGGAGTGATGATGTCCATCACCCCAAGGCAGCTCTTTGAGATACATAGTTTCAATGATGGCTTCATCAGAAGGAAAAGTCTCTTTGAGAGGATCAGGAAAATCAGCCTGACCAAGCCAGGGGGATTGAGAGTAAGCATCTAGAGCCATGCTCAAAGGAGCATGCTGAGGAGGTGGAGGATCAGATGCAACAACAATTTCATAGTAGCTGATCTTTACTGGAGTCAAGGGCATTGATTCTCCAAACTCAAACACCTACTCAGGCGTAGGAATAAGCCAGGGGTCATCGGACCTGGAAATCATGTTAACTTGAGCGGTGTGGGGTGGTGGTGCGGGAAAGATACCCATGAGGACGGGGTCCTTGAAGAGACCGGGTCCAACACTGTCAAGGGGATTCGGAATCTGATCCACGTATGGTACGTTGTTCTCGGAAGTGGAGGTGAAGAAGGACAACTGATCCACCATGATGATTTTTCTCTCGTGAGGGAACTTAAGAAGTCGAAAGACGGTGGATGGCATGCAAAGCATGGCATGGGTCCAACTGCGGCCAAGAAGTATGTTGTAGTTGAGCCTAGCGTCGACTACTTCTACTTCCATGTTGACAGTCTTCCCTTGTAAAGTGATCGCTAAACTCTCGAGAACACCCAGGGGTTTGGATTCCCAACCATCAAATTCCTCGAGGGCATTGGGAGATGACGCAAGGGCTGGAGAGCCAATGGCCTTCCAGAAAGCGGATGACATGACACAGGTAGAAGCACCTTCATCCATAACGGCCCTATGAATGTTAAGACTGTTAATCCTGACTTGAATAACAAGAGCTATCTGATGTGGAAGTCGGGGGGATAAATTCTCTAAATCGAAGGTGAGAAGACTCGAATCGGCAGGATCAATGCCACCGATTGTAGAAAATAAAGCCTTTCGTTGCGAAGGACAGCTTTGAAGAACTTCTAGTGCAGACATAGCAGAAGGTGCCTGTGCCAAATCCTCAACAATGTTGTAATGTTGAGCGGCACGAGCATTTGGATTATAAGAAGATCTTCGAAGAACACCTTTAGAAGGTGGCTTCACAACAGGTTCAGGAGTAGGCTTCTCGATTTCCAACGAACTGGAGACAGGTGGGGGAGGTGGTCCATCTGCAACTGCCTTCCCGGGTGCCTGACGGGAGTGTGGAGAAGTACAAGGCGAGATTTGTCGCCCATGGCTTTTCACAGATCGAGGGGATTGACTATGAGGAGACCTTTGCACTTGTCGCAAGGTACTCTTCCATACGGACGATCCTTGCTCTCTCAGCGCAGATGGGGTGGCACATTCATCAGATGGATGTGAAGACTGCGTTCCTCAATGGAGTTATTAAGGAGGAGGTGTACATAGAGCAGCCTGAAGGTTTTGAGATCTTCAGCAGTGAGTCGCATGTGTGCCGACTCAAGAGAGCACTGTACGGGCTGAAGCAAGCACCTCGTGCTTGGTACACTCGGATAGACGGCTACTTCACCGGGCTTGGATTCTCCAAGAGTGAGGCGGATCCAAACCTGTACCAGATTGTGGTGGAGGGGAAGCTGTTGATCATCGTACCGTATGTAGATGATCTGATTTTGACTGGCGATGAGCAGTTGATACTTTCATGCAAGGAGGATCTTGCACGAGAGTTTGAGATGAAGGACTTGGGCATCCTTCATTATTTCCTGGGATTGGAGATTTGGCAGCACAGCGGAGGACTGTTTGTTTCTCGGGGCAAGTATGCCTGGGAGATTCTGGAGAGGTTCAACATGCAAGGCTGCAAGCTTGTTGACACTCCTCTTCCTGGTGGTTGGAGGAAGGAGGATGCTACTTCAGCGGAGGTAGTGGATGCCACTGTCTATCGACAGTTGGTGGGGTCGCTTATGTATCTGGTCAATACACGACCCGATATATGCTATACAGTTAACCAGCTTTCGCAAGCTATGGTTAAGCCTACCAAGCTCTTTTGGAAGGCAGGCAAGCATGTATTGCGCTATATCAGAGGCACATCGGGATATGGTCTATGGTACAGACAGGAGGATGGAGTGAAGCTTTCTGGCTTCACTGATGCAGATTGGGCGGGGAGTCCAACGGACCGGAAGAGCACTTCTGGAGGAGTTTTCAGCATTGGGTCGACAGCAGTTTCCTGGTACAGCAGGAAGCAGAGATCCGTGGCACTCAGTTCAGCAGAGGCCAAGTACATGGCAGCTAGCTTGGCTGCATGCGAGGCTATTTAGATGAGGAAGATCCTCGTAGGATTGTTCAGGTTGCATTTGGAGCCTACAATGATCTACTGTGATAACCGGAGTTGCATTAAACTCTCGGCTAATCTAGTATTTCATGATAGGTCCAAACACATCGACATCAGGTACCATCATATCAGAGATTGTGTTCAGCGGAGAATCATGATGCTTTCATATGTTCCCACGGAGGATCAGGATGCCGACATCCTGACGAAGGTGCTCACTAGGAGCAAGTTCGAATTCCACAGAGGCAGGATAGGGGTTGCAGATAATCCATATCTTGCTGAGAGGGAGTGTTGAAAATGCAGCAAGATGATGGAGCTTAGTGAAATGAAGTCGCCTTCACTAAGTGGGCCCGCAGGCAAATTCTGGCGCAAAAATCTATTTTTAGACTATGTCTATTTTTAGACATATGGAGCATTGTTCGGGGATTCCAGTTTGAGATTCTTGAAGTATGTGTCATGTTGGTAAAAATAGATGAGACTCTATTTTTGAGGTCAAAGAGGTCGAAGTCTGTTTTTAGACTGCCTCTCCTTAAAACAGGGAAGTCAAATATTATTTACCCTTAATAATATTTAGACTATAAACAGCAGTTTACTCTCTTGGAGCACTTCAGTTCGAGCTACAGAAGTGGCTCATGCATCTGACAGAGGAATCACGTGGTTCCCAAGGGTTTGATGGCATCATGCATGGTTGACTTCAGTTGGACTTCAGTGGCAGAAGTTTGGAGGAGTTAATGAGACAGCTAGTGGAGTTGTGTTCTATTTATTTTAGTTGAACTGATTGAGATTAGTTTAACTAGCTAATCAATTAGTTATGAGTGGAGTGAATTAAATATTATTTAATTCATTAATTAGTAACTCATTATTCAACTCAAGAACACATCAGTTCACTACACTATATGATCAGTTCAGTGGAGACTATTGAAAGAGGTAGATGAAAGGGTGGAGTTAGCTATCAGTTGTGACTATATTGTTGCTATTTGCAACACAGAGATAGGTGGAGTAAGCCCATGAGGATTGCGCAGTTCAGGCTGGTGGTTTATCTATATAAAGAGGCCATCCCATAGCATTGAAACATGCAATAGAGGCAAGGCAATTGGCGGTGAGTTTTGAACCAGTAACCTGTTCAAAACTGAGCTAGATTGTGGGTAACTGTATGAGAAAGTACTAAGTACTTGTGAGGAGTATTGTACTGAGTTTGTTACTTGATTTCTCCATTATAATATACACAATAGCTGCGAGGTTTTTAGCTATAAGCTTTCCCCATACATACTGTGTTAATGTGTATGATGATTTGATGTGTTATCGCTTGATTTTATTTCCGCATGTTTGATGATCTGAGTGGAAGAGATTATGTGTTGCATATAAATTTGAATTGTATGTGATCAGGATAGTCTCGGTGGATAATTAATCATTACTCAGCAAATTTCTACAAAACTTGGGGCAATCACCTGGTATCTTGGTAGGAACCGGAGGCCAATACGGATTATGTAAAATTAGATCATTGGTCAATTTTGAAACATCCGGAAACTCCAAGGTGGCCAGGAACGGCAATGGCGGATTAACCGGCATTCCAGGCCCGGGATGAGGACCGGTACCTGTACTCCACAATGGTTGTGAATATCCTTTCCCCCATGGGTTCTGTCTCGTAGGATTCTGACCGTAGGGGGTGTAGCTCATATAACCAGACTGATTTGGATGCTGGTAACTAGTGTGTGGGGCTTGATAACCAGAGTGTGGACCCTGGTTAGGATTCAGCCCTGTATAAGCAGCATTTGGATTTGGCTGCTGAGTATAGGTATAACCGGGTGGAGGAGGATAATACTGAGAGCCTCTGGGGTGGTTATAATTCGGTTGAGATTGACCATGAGGATAATAACCGCCCTGAGGATGAGTCGGCTGCTGATAGGTGGAACCCTGCGGAGCCTGATAACTAGGGCGCAGCTGTTGATTTGGCTACGACATCGAATGAATCAGCTGCTGGGTAGGGTTAATAGAATGAGCGGGCTGCCCTGAGTGAACAGGTTGACTCGGATAAACAGGCGGCGCTGGTTGCGTAGGTTGACCTGGCTGTAAAGGAGCCCCAGGTTGTACCGGATGGGCCGGTTGGCCTGGAGGCGGAACACCAGGTTGTACCGGATGGGCCAGTTGGCCTGGTGGAGGAATAGGGCCAGGTGTTTGCTGGTAACCGGCTTGACCTGGGGCGGAACCATAGGATGGTCCCGGCTGATATGCAACGTTAGAAACAACAAGATATTGCGGTTGCATTGGTTGAGAAGGCTGGATTTTCCCCTCAGGACCATAGACCGGTCTCGGTTGGTACTCCGGCTGAGGCTATACAGGTTGACCAGAAGGGCTGTAATACTGTCCTTGCGGACTGTACGATGGCCCTTGCTGGCCTGCAGGATAGCCCTGCACGGGCTGCCCTTGTGGGTCATAAGGATATCCAGGTTGGCCTGAAGGTTGGCCTTGGAAAGGTTGCCCTTGCAGGTTATAAGCCTGGTTATAAGGTAAACCTTGAGCATGGAGGTAAGCCTCAGGAGCAGGTAGACGCAAAATGTCTCTGTGCTCATCATACGGACCTGGAAAAGCATACACGGGTGTACCATCCTATGCATAGTGCGAAAAGTAAGAGTGGTTGGGATCTTGGGAGGATGGTCCAACCTCGGGGTTCAGCTGTAGCAGGGACAACTGATACTCCTTCAGAGAGATATTCTCCGGTATAGCAGTAGCTAGATAAATTTCTTCAGGAGACAGCATAGCCCTGGTGGAGGGTGCCATGAAAATGGGTGTAGAGGCGGCCACACAAACAGTGGGCTGAACGGGTACAGAAGTAACGAGCATCTGAGGAGACACCCCCGGTGAAGAAGCAGCTGGCCTCGGAGAAGGAGCTGACACTCCCATAGAGGCAGCAACGGAAATGATCTGACCCAAAGACCTGTACCCCGGTGGTAATGAGGGACTGGCTGTTGACATAAGAGCTGATTCAGAGTTGTCTCCCGAAAACAATCTTCGTGGGAAGAGCTGATAGTCTTGACCAGATGTTGGAATTTCCTCACCAGAATCACTCATGGTTGAGCCTGCTGCTAGATCTCGCAATAGACGGCGAGGACTAGGAGGAAAAAAAGCAGCTATAAAAGGTGAACCCGATGTAAGAGAAAGGAAATCAGCTCCTAATCTCAATTCAGACACAGGGTTCGAAAAGGGCCAATCGAACTCAACTGGTCCCCCAAAGGGTTGCTCAGAAAGAACCGGTTCCCCGTCAAGAAACTCAGAAACAATCGGCTGCTGTGGTTCAGCAGAGGATTGGGACACCTCTGATGAATCGTCCGTGTAAGGATTACCAGTAAACGAAACCGAGGGTTCCACCACTGTGACAAAAACGACAAGAGAAAAGATCAAACACACACACGGGCTGAAAAAGAGTCAAGGCACACGATCAAACAGTCAACAAGCAAAAACTAACAGGGCATGTAATCGTGGGTAAAATTTTTTTTACCACATTGAAACATAAGAAACTTCACCATTTCATGTTTTAAGAGTCGAGAAACGGTAAAAAAGGTGACTCTATCTCTTTCAGATTTGACACAAGTGTGAAAGGACAAGCGCTTGGCGATCTTTTCAAATTTAGGGAGTCAGAAAAGATCAAATGACTGCTCAGGAATACTAGGCAAAAAGGGTGTACCAAATAACCGTGAACTGCAATATACACCTTGGTTTCAATAATGAAAGAGAAATCAACCAAGGACTTTCCGTACGTGCAGGCAATCTCCCCGAATGCTGTGTTCGGTGTATCACGGGTATAGGGTGGCAGACTCGGCTTCCTACGGATAAAGGATTGAAACCTAGTGGGGTCTCCCTTTATATACGCGACGGTACGGGGAGCACAAGTCCGTACTAGCGCTGTCTAAAGCCAAAAGGCGAACGACAACTACTAGGTTTAAAGACGTCGGAACACGTCTCTAGCCTAGACCTCTAAATGTGTTTCGTTAGATTTCAATGCTGCCTTAGTGTAAATTGAGTAGATTTTAAAGTTGATCTTCAATTACGTTTCAGTTTTCAGGCCTTAACGAATGTGCTGTCTCAAAAATCTCTTAAATGCAAAACTACATGCCACAGTACACCATTTTGTTCGATGAAAACTAGCTACAGAAGAGTTGAGAGTTTTTTACACAAAAAAAATGATCAGAAGACAATCAATGATATCCCTAATGCAACTAATGAAACTAAAAACTTTTCTTTCAAATTCACTAATTGCTAGTAAAATCGAAAACATTTCAATTTGCACTAATCAACCAAAAGCAAAAGAGATTTTTTATTTTCAATGTTTGATAGCTAGATGCACTAAACAAACCGAAAACAAATAAGAAGCAATTCGAGAAATGATATTAAGAGAGCGAAACCAACAAATTTCACTCAATGGCACAAAAAATCAGATCTCAAATCGACAAAAAGTCTCTCAAAACCAAGAAAAGTCCCAAAGACACCAATGAGCCGTGTGATCTAGGCCAAAAATGAAGCGAAGCGAAATTCGAACGAAAATGAAATCAGTCACTCAAAAAACGCAACAATATGATAGACAATTATCAAACGAACGCAAGGAAGCAATCCCACAGCCGACTGAACGAACAGAAACCAAAAACTCCCAAGGGAGGCTCGACTCACAAAGGCACCTAGATGCCCTAGGGCTCGTATGCAAAATAGAAAGAAATAAGCAAACAACCAAAGGAAGGAGGTTCCAACCAGTCAAACCAGGCTCCAGTGCACTCAAACAGCCAAAAAAACAAGATCAAAATCACAAGTCAGCCTCAGAAAGCTTGAAACACAGCAAACCCTAATAGCTCACAGGATTGGCGTGACTGTGAGCTTGAAATTAGCGCCAGAAATGCAATGGCGCGGGTGATACATAGGCAACCTGCGCCAATGGGCACGACTGTTACGCTAAAAAGTGCGCCATCCAAGTTTACTATGGAAAAAATAAAAAACAAGCAATCTCAGACACAGAAAAGTGAAAACAAGGCTAAAACAAAGCCAAACAAACAAGAAAATCCAGTCCAAAGAGTTGACCAAGCAAGCAAGACCAAGAAGTTAACCGGAAAGAGAAGACAAAACTCCAAGTTGTCCAGTTCGTAAACCAAACCGGAGATCGACTGAAGTAGCGTTGATCTACTCCGCTAATGCAGAGCAAAAGCGTTTCGAAGGCTATCTGGCTGTGCTTCAGACTCCGTCTATAGTTTACAAATCAAACAACAAGTTGAATCCCCAGCGGAGTCGCCAAATTGTTGAGGAGGTAAATCCCCTCTGCGGACAGAGGCGATCCCTACTAGCCCAGATCGGGTCTAGAAACAATCAAACACGCTACAGTGCAGGTTCCTAATCGTAAATAAACCGACTTGCGAGGAAGGCTTACCTAGAATCCAACGCTGTCGTTTGTAGAAGAGGTGGTGCTCCCGTTCCTTTGCCCTGGCAGATCACAATCCTCACGATCTCCGTGATCAGACACCTGCACATGCAAGAAACAACACAAACGCAAGCATAAAATCTAGTGCATACAACTATATATCAGTCGAAGAGGATATAACTCATGAACATGATCAAGAACAAGAGTGGAACCATAACCGATAGTTGCTTATCATTAAAGAGTCAAAAGAAGAATACAACCATAGCTTCGACGCAGCACTCTCCTTTAGCGGGTCGTCAGCACAACATGTCTCGGAAAATCCTGTCAGGGATGGGACAAGCCTCTCTCTCCGGATACTTGGCAATAGTCTCCTTGCTTGGATTTGGCCTTAGGGAATCAAGAAGGCTTTTGCAGCATGAAAGCTCTTGGGAACTTAGAAATTCTGCCACTCTTTGGAACTAGCTTGCAATGGAAATGGGCAAGCTTTTATAGAAGGAGGAAGGGGAGTTGGGATCCCTATAATTATGGGATTGGCCCTATCATCAAGGAAGCTTCCATGAGAGGTGGAAAACCACTTCCTCTCCATGGAAATCCGTAGCCAAACCTCCCAACTCAAGATAGAAATCAGCCCAGTAATTTGTTAGGATGAAACCTCCGCCTTTTATTTTTTAAAAACACCTCTTAATATTGTTGGCGCGGGTACGGCTCTATGACAGAGCGCCAATTGGCGCGCCCTCTTTGGAGGATTTCCCTCTTGGCGCGAGGGCTGAACTATGGAACTGCGCCAATGGAAAAAGAGCTATTTTTAGGGTTTTTTGCAGGGAGATGTCTTTAGGGCAATTAAAGCTCATCTTCAGAGGGATGTAATGAAAGTATTTTCAAGCTTTAACTCTGCCCACAAGTCACAGAATGAGCCCTCCAATATGTGGGATGGGGATTGTAAGGACAGTGACAAATTGCTGTGTAACAGGGCTTAATCCTTTTATTTTGCTGGTGTAAAGGCATTAAGCCCTCGGTTCATAGCACTGTTCAAAAATATTTCGAGGCTTAGCCCTGAGGGCTAACCTTCAACTCTCTGCCCATTCAATATGCCAACGACCCAACTCTATGTTTACTCCGCCCGTCTGTTCATACCCCATCGAACCAACTATACGTTCAACCTCCACCCGACTCACCTAGTGTTCAAGTTCTTTTCCCGTAGCGTGTTGGTCGGGTTGGCCATGCCCGTGTAGTTGGGTAAGGGTTAGAAACCCTTGAACCTCAAAAAATTTTGCATAGAATTTCCACCTTTTTCCTGGGGCCACATGGCAACCTCCGGGAAGGCCACGTGGCATCCACTAATAGGCCCACAATATATAAAAAAAAATTAACTTTTCCAATAACAATATTTTTGTAAAAATTGACAAAATCAATTAGTCAAAAGTCTTGTTTTGGAGGTCACTAGACGATTTCAAACCTCAATAACTTTTGCATACGACCTTGGTTTTGAGAATTATTCATGGCACCATAATCATAGCGACGAGGCCTTTCTAGTCGTTCAGGTTTGGCACTCTTCCGAGCACTTTGAATTTTGAGCTATCATTCTGGTCCATGATCCAGTTCTGATCACACCTCCCAAATGAGAAGCTTTTGGACCCCAAAAGCTCTCTGGAATACTAAAACTGATCTGTACAGTAAATGAGAGTACAACACCCTCTTCTCTTCAGCCTCCAAACACTTTCCTTGAATGGAAAGTGACTTTGAACCACAACTAGAAGGAAATTCACACTTCCTTTACACAATGCAGTTGTCCTCCTGTCAAGAGCTATATTTCTTGCACTCACTCAGGAAATTTCTGGCAAGAAATTTGCAGAAGGAAATTTTACATCGCTGCCTTGATCAACGATCCAAGGTAGCTCAAACGTAAGTTGTGCAACATGCGACATCAACAAGTTGTCATAAAATGTGTTATACAATTGACAAAAAATCAATGTAAAAAGTGTGCAACACAATCGACACAAGTTGACAAACATGTGCGACACAATCTACAAAAGTCGATAAAAAACATGATACATCTTGACAAACACATGTGCATGTATCAATGTACAATGAACCTATTTACAGTTCGCTATTTACACATACAACTTCCATGCACATGTATACCTTCAACTCTTCCTTTCAAGTACCAACAAGTACATAATCCCAAAAACATGTGGGTGACTAAAGAGCTAAACTAAAAGATATTTCTACAATATAAGTGAGTATCATACTCATCTTTTACACCTCCATGGTGAAATTTTGCAACAACTAATAAATTCCTTCAACTGAACCGCTTTTATATGCAATCTTGCATCAAAATTTTCAACAGAAGTACATGCATACAACCAAAGTGTGCATATGTACAAAGGAGTATTTCTTACTATATTAAGAAGTCCATCCACTTATTTCCAAGCCACCTCGATGGCGACTTTTCTTGCTGCAACACTTCTTCATGTGAATCTTCCATTTTCACAATCGATAATGGAATACATAGTTCCACTTATGCCAATCTGTTTCTCCTCTTGCTGCATGTGCTTTGGGCGACTAGTTGGATGCAAAGTCCAACAATGAGAGACATCATGTCCCTTCTTTTGGCAATATGTGAAAAACTTATGCACCTTCTTTGAAATTTGTCTTTGCCTCATTTGATTCCTGTATGCTTTCTTCCTCATCCAACATCTCGAAACATCATGGTTAAATCGACCACAATATGTACATCAAATATTTCTTCCATTTAAGCATGAAAAATTATCATGCTTTGCATAAACACAATCAAATTGATCATGAGAATATTTAGACCTCTTGTATTGCTTTGAATGTTCATCCTTTTGGCCTTCTTGAGAAGATAAACTAGTAGACACTACAACTTTCATTTGCATACTAACATCATCGTTCTTGTCTTGAAAAATGTATGAACTTGCATGCTTTCCATAAGCTACATCTATACTATCTTCTTGCTGCAACAAAGGCTTAAAGAAATGGCAATCATATTTGAAACAAATTTGACATATTTTCATCTTAGAACTTGGAACAAAAGTTTTCTTTGAATTAGCCTCACATGCCTTCATGGCTTTGGAGTCTTCGCCATTAAATTGCACATAACCAAGAACAATATTCTTGGATCGTTCCTCAACTGAAATAGGTTCAACCATGCCTTTTGCATGCTGGCCTAACCCTTTGCCTTCATAGCCCATTTTAATCATTAACTTGGATCCTATACCTCTCGTATGTTTTTCGAATTAACCAAGACATCTTTCTAAAGAGGGAACTGAAGACAAGTTAGAATGGATTACCTCTTCCTCATGCATTTTCTTAGTCAAATCCTCTTGGGATTGATGGAGTTTCCTCTCCATATCATGCAATATTTGAATAATTTCTTCCTTCTCTTCCTTCATGGAAAACAACTGTTCACGAAGTTCAATACTTTTGTGTTTATCCTCAAACAAAATCTGCACCATGTCCTTCAATATAATAAAGTCACGCTTCATATCATCATCGAAGAATCTTGTGAAGGAGGAAACTTCACTTGTAGAAGTTCTCATTATGATGTCAATGAAAAAAATTAACTTCAACAAAGTTCTCAAATCTTTCAAAACAAATGACAAAGATTTTAACCAAAATGGTTGTAGAGACAAACTCTTATTCAAGCAGTCAAACAAAAAACAAACTTCAAGAGATTCTTAACAAACAATCGTCAAGAGGGTTTGTGTTCTAATGTTAACCATAAGGTACTATGTGGTAAGGAATAAGCCTTCAATTCTTTCTTCCTTTTTGTTCTCTCCAAGACTTTTCTAATCAGTAGCTATCCCCAAAACTCAAGAAAACTCAAACAACAATCAGTTTGCAAATAGTAAAACAGTCAATATTTTACATTGTTTAACACCTTTCTATTAAATTTTTCAACTAGAAACAGTGGAGGCATCCTGAAACATCATCCTTGATCCTAGTTGGAAAATAATCACCTAAAAATAGCTTGTGTAATCACCTAAACTAGTGGGGCCCACACAGGCTATTTTTAGGTGTAAGTCTATTTTTAGACATCCTGAGCATATTCTATATGTAGCAAGAGGTTGTTCAAATGTGAAAAATAGATGAGATTCTATTTTTAGAAGATTGGGTGAAGTCTATTTATAGATCGTTGATCTAAAAATAGATGCATGTCTATTATTATTAGCCCTTAATAATAATCAGACTCTAAACAACAACTTATTCTTTTGGAGCACTTAATTACAATATACATATTTTTCAAATCAGTGGGCTGAAGGAATTACGCAATTCCTAAGGGTTTTCTGGAGTTCATGCATGGAAGACTCAGTTAGAACTGAAGTGGAAAAGTTATGACAGAGTTTGAAGAGTGGTTCATGGAGTTGTATTTAGTTTAACACAGTTAGACTCAGTTGAGCTAGTTGTATCTAATCTAACTGAATGATACGCTAGTGAGAGTGGATTGAATTAATTAGTTAATTAATTCACAAATAATAACTCATTGATCAACTGAACAATACAACAGTTAACTACAGTGCATGTCAGATCCAGTAGAGACCCAGTGCAGAGATAGGTGAAAGGGCAAGATGGACTATCTGTTGTGACCATAGTGATGCATGAATTTCATCTATATATACATTGGAGTTGAAAATGATAATCACGCAGTCAAGGAGAGTGGGATTTCATCGAATTGGTCTTTGTGATCAGCTTGGATTGTGTAGTGGAGGCAGGCTAGCAGGAGGGCAGAAATTGGTGCATGGATTTGCAGATTTATTCTTTGTTAGTGTGTGACGATTGTATTGTACTGAGAGCTTGATGTAATAAGCTTTGTATGAGATTGTTACATGATCTCCATGATACATAATATATGATAGTTTGGGTTTTCAGATTCAGGCTTTCCCATTAAACAACTATGTTATGTGTGTTTTTATTGCTTCATGTGTTTTGCAATTGTTGATTAAATTTCCACAAGAATTATAGTGGAAGGATTCTGTATTTAGCAAGAAGATAAATATTGTTAGATCAGGAGAGTCCAGATATATACATACATATTGTATATAATTTCTACATGGTATCAGAGCTAGGTTAATTCTTGAAGATTGCAATTGTGAAGCGGTGCTGAGTTTTGTGCTGGTGGAGAAATTCGAATTTGTTGCAGGAGTTTCTTGGTGCGATAATTGAGAATACATTGAAATGTCTTTCAATGGGTTTTAGTTGGAGTATGCACTCGAGGGAAACTCTAACTATATATCCTGGAAGGACAGGATGGAGGTGGTGCTTGAAGATAATGGCTTGAAGGAATTTATCGAGAGAGATGTTCCTAAGCCCACTTCGGCGGATGCAGCAGTACTTGACGCATGGAAAAAGAAAGTAGCAAGGACGAGGAGGATTTTGTTGGAAGGTGTGAGAGACCATATTGTCTCAAGACTTCATAGTAAATTCACTCCATATGCTATGTGGAAGGCCTTGACAGATCTTTTCCAAAGCAGCAGTGACCAGAGGAAGTTGGCGCTGAAAGATAAGCTCAGAAAAATAAAAATGGAGAAGAACGACACTATTCCGGTATACTTGAAAAAGTTTGTCCAATGCAAGGATGAGCTTGGGAGTATAGGAGTCAGTGTTGATGATGAAGACTTGGTGAGCTTGGCTCTCCTTGGGCTTCTGAACAGTTGGCATAGCTACGAAGACTTTGTCAATGGACAGGAGAAACTTCTGGGTTGGGAGCGACTTTGGTCAGATCTTGTGCAGGAGGAGATAAGGCGAAGTACCAGGGATGGATCTGAATAAAAGCATGATGATGAAGAGGATGGTGCTTTGGTTTCCAAGGAAAAGAGAAGAAGGGGAAGAAATTTCATTCTATATCTGATACCGGTGAAGATGGAAAAGAATATGACATGTCCAAAGTGAAGTGTTTTCACTGTCACAAGTTTGGACATATTGCCAAGAATTTTCCACATAAGAAGAAAAACAAGATGGCTGCTGGAGCTACAACTAGTGAGGCTCTTGCCTCAAAATTTGAGCTTGAATTCTCATTGATCGCATGCATGGTGTCTAATGCATTGGGATCGGGGTGGTACTTTGATAGTGGTGCTTCCTTTTACATGATGGGAGGTGTGAACCTTTTCAGTGACTTGGTGGAGAAAGATCTCCAGTTTCATGTTGAGTTGGGCGAAAATGGATGATGCAGTGTGACTGGCATTGGTACCATTACCTTTCAAAGGGCGTCAGGTAAACTCATTCTTTTACAAGATGTTGTGCATGTTCCAGGTTTAAAGAAGAATTTAATCTCAATCACAATGTTAGAGGATAAAGGCTATGATGTTGTCTTTAGTGAAGGAAAATTTTTCCTTCGACACAAATAAATAGGGAAAGTCAAGAAGGTTTGGATTCGATCTAAGAATCTCTACATAATTGATGTAGATGGGATTTCTACGGAGCTTCCTATTGTTGGGAAGTGCAAGAAAGACAGGCAATTGAAGCTTGAGTGGGAGCAGGATTTGCATGCAGGTAAGAGTGAAACTTGGGATGTGGAGTAGCCACAAGATGAGGATCATGGAGTGGGAGCAACCACTCATGTAGAGAAATTTCGTGCCAGATGGGCAGAGGGAATGCATGCAGCTATACCACCAGGTAAGAGGTGGGGCAACATGCATGGATAATCCAAGAAGAAATTTCTGGGCAGAATTCATTGAGATGGTGTGGATCTCATGAATTGAACCTGGCTATGAGGTGCCCATAGAGAAGTAGTAGCATGATCAGTTGGATTGATTCAGTGAGATCAAAGTGACAGTGTCAGATACTAGAGCATTTTTCAGAGTTGATAGCAACTGCAAAGTGCATGGTGCAGATTTCAACAGTGCAGTGGTTCCTGAAGAAATGTGTAGTAATTAAGCAGAAGTCAAATACTTTGATTACAGATGCATTATAATGATTCAGTTTTTTGGAGGCTATTCAGTTTTAGAAGTTTTTCAGCAAGAGTTGTAGAGCGGATGCATGGAGTTGCAGGGCGCTTGCAAAGGTTGCAGGATGAATGCATGGAGTTGCATGTCTCATGCAAAGACAATCCTTTATTGTTGAGAGGGAGTGTTGAATTTTGCAACAAGAAACAGTGAAGGAGGCATCCTGAAACATCATCCTTGATCCTAGTTGGAAAATAATCACCTAAACTAGGTGGGGCCCACATAGGTTATTTTTAGGTGTAAGTCTATTTTTAGACAGCATGAGCATATTCTATATGTAGCAGGATGCTATTTGTAGATGGTTGGTAAAATGTGAAAAATAGATGAGATTCTATTTTTAGAAGATTGGGTGAAGTCTATTTATAGATCGTCGATCTAAAAATAGATGCATGTCCATTATTATTATCCCTTAATAATAATCAGACTGTAAATAGCAACTTATTCTCTTGGAGCACTTAATTTCAGTATACAGATTTGTCAAATTAGAGGGCTGAAGGAATTACGCAATTCCTAAGGGTTTACTGGAGTTCATGCATGGAAGACTCAGTTAGAACTAAAGTGGAAAAGTTATGACAGAGTTGGAAGAGTAGTTCATGGAGTTGTATTTAGTTTAACTCAGTTAGACTCAGTTGAGCTAGTTGTATATAATCTAACTGAATGATACAATAGTGAGAGTGGAGTGAATTAATTAGTTAATTAATTCACAAATAATAACTCATTAATCAACTGAACAATATAGAAGTTAACTACAGTGCATGTCAGATCCAGTGGAGACCCAGTGAAGAGATAGTGGAAATGGCAAGATGGACTATCTGTTGTGACCATAGTGATGCATGAATTGCATCTATATATACATTGGAGTTTCCAATGATAATCATGTAGTCAATGAGAGTGGGATTGCATGGAATTGGTATTTTTAATCAGCTTGGATTGTGCAGTGGAGGTAGGCTATCAAGAGGGTAGAGATTGGTGCATGGATTTGCAGATTTATTCTATGTTAGTGTGTGACGATTTTATTGTACTGAGAGCTTGATGTACTAAGCTTTGTATGAGATTGTTACATGATCTCCATGATACATAATATATGATAGTTGGGGTTTTCAGTTTCATGCTTTCCCATTAAAAAACTTTGTTATGTGTGTTTTTATTTCTTCATGTGTTTTTCAATTGTTGATTAAATTTCCGCAAGAATTATAGTGGAAGGATTAGGTATTTATCAAGAAGATAAATATTGTTAGATCAGGAGAGTCCAGATATATACATACATATTATATATAATTTCTACACTTTCAAGCTATACAATCAAGCAACCAAATGCTCTGTCAAGAAAGAAACTATGCTCTGATACCAACCTGATTTGAAAATGGTCTGGATAACTTGTATGTATTTCAAGAACCTACCACTCAGTTTTGAATTAAAATGATCTAGCTTGTACTTGACAATTTTGCGAAACTATTTAATTGAAAGTGATGTATGAGTTTTTACTGTTTATGTGTCTTAAGTTAATTTTTTCTTGCTGCAGTTTAACATGTATGAAAGCAACATAATGCAGAAAATAATCATTCCAACACAACAGCAATTTTAATCTAGGACTTCACCCGAAATCTCGTGGGCTATGTCTCCTTTGATCTTGTTCATCATGACTCAGCTCTTTGGGATTATGGTAAGTTTTTTTTACAAGTAAATACTTAATTTCAATGAATACAAAAATGATCCAAAGGATTTAAAATACCATAAATATCCCTCAATTAGCTGTCCAAACTTTGTAAACAGCTTTAGGATCTTGTTGACACGATTCCTTCTGTCGGTGCACTAAGCTACTCTGAGCTTCTAAATGACACAAAATCCCTCATAATTCTATTTCTTTCACTGAAAACACTACTTCTATATCCAATACACATTATACATCAAATACCAACTGATAAATTGCTCAAATTGAGCACTGCATTCCCCAAATAGGCTATCCTCCATAGTTTTCCCAGGGCTGCCCAGAAATTAACATCAGATTTTAGAGCTCTAGAAGTTCTAAAAATGCTATAAAACCACTTCCATTGGTTCCAAAATGACTTAAATATCCAATTTAGACTATTCGTTCATAAAAAACGGCCTCCGACTGCTCCAGTTTTGCCTCCAAACATTACCGGCACTCCCTGGCACTAGGGTCAAAGAGAACTTCTCTGTTGTGTTTTCGACCTATAAAATTATTTAAAACTTTCTGAAACCTCTATAATTAGATTCAAAATTATTTTTTCAGTCAATAATGACCACTGGTTCACTGCAAATGGTCTCAAACAGCTCGGTCTAAGCCCTGCTCTGCTGCTGGCAAAAGATGGCACTAATGGCCCTCGGAACTTTACTGAAGCTTTTTGGCCTTCAAAACGTTCTCTATAGGCTCTATAAACCATCTCATCAGATTCAAAACATCTGAATTATCTATTTTAGCCTACTGGAAATCTGGAAAAGGACTCTAACTCCCCTGGTTAGGCCTCAAACTAAATTTGTCTCATGGTGGCCCTAGTGGCTCCTTCATCTTCCCTGAAGCAAAATTTGTTAAATATCACCTTATTTCAACCTCCAAACCCATCCCAAAGTCTTCAGAAGGTTGAAGAGACCCAAAATTGACTAAAATTTTGTCTTGTTTGGTCAAAAATGGAGAAATTTATGACCAAAACAAATTTTTTCATAGTGGCACTAAAAAACCTCCTCCAAACCTGGAGGAACTCCAGTTAACTCCTTCAAAATAGTCGGACAGGGGAAATTATCAGAAACGCGCTCCAAATTAGGTGGTAGCAATAAATTTAACTGTTTTTTTTTTTGGGTGCATTCACATCCGCATTTTCCGAACAGTTAACACGCCGGTGGATAAGGTTGAGCCCTCGCCCATGGTCACGGGTCGAAGGTACTATGTAGAGGAGCTAAAGAAAAGGGGCTTAACCCTTTTACTCTGTCAGTGCAAAGGCTTTAAGCCCTCAGTTCATAGCGCTGGTCACAAAGATTTCTAGGCTTAGCCTTGAGGGCTAACCTTCAACTCTCCGCCCGTTCAATATGCCAACTACCCAACTCGACATTTACTTCATCCAACTGTTCATATGCCATCGACCTGACTATATGTTCAAGCTCCACCCGACTCCCCAGTGTTCAAGTCCTTTTCCTGTAGCGTGTTGGTCGGGTCAGCCATGGCTGTGTAGGTGGGTTAGGGTTCGAAACCCATGAACCTCAAACATTTTTGCATAGACTTTCCACCTTTGTCCTGGGGCCACGTGGCAGCCTCGAGGCAGGCCACGTGGCACCCACTGATAGGCCCACAATATATAAAAATAAATAAATTTTCCAATAATATCTTTTTTTGTAAAAATTGACAAAATCAATTAGTCAAAAGTCATGTTTTGGAGGTCACTCGACGATTTCAAACCTCAATAACTTTTACATACGACCTCGATTTTGAGAACCATTCATAGCACCAAAATCGCAGCAACGAGGCCTTTACAGTCGTTCAGGTTTGGCACTCTTTCGATCACTTTGAATTTTGAGCTATCATTCTGGTCCATGATCTAGTTCTGATCAGTTGGGTGCATTTCACATTTTTTTTCTTTGCAGTGTGCTCAAATTGTTCCTAATTTGTTGCATGAAATGGGTCCTTATGAGTATAATGGTTATGTTTTAGGGATTCAAAGGACCAAAATGACAATTACTTGGAGGGAAAGAGACATGAGGAACAAAACATGATTTCCCTAAATGATCTGGGTACTATAAGAGCCCTCAGAGACTATTGGTTGCTGAAGTACTTTAGATAATATGGTATGAGGAAACGGATGGAACTTTTGGAGTTCCTTGTTCGTGCATGGGATCTAGCGATTGAGCCATTTAATATTGGGGACAAAGGGGTCCCAATTTTAATGGAGGATATCTATTTTTTGATAGGATTGTCGAGGAGAGGCCTACCTATTTCTCTATCAGGGTATGCTCTTGGAGGAGAGACGATGAGAGACTATATATTGCAGTATTGTTATCTAGGGGCAAATCCTAGCAAGGATGGGAAAATAAACATCTGCGATGTCAGTGATTTTCCATTGAGAACCATCTTATTCATGATCACAAATCTTGTTGGTACCACTACACTCCATGTAGAAAACAAATCTTATATGCAATATCCACTAGAGTGCTTGGAACCAACAGTTTTCAACTGGGCTGAAGTTGGACTCTCTCAAATGAAAGAACATCTAAGCAAGGAAAAGGGAGGAAGGAAGAAAAATTTCAACTATGGTTCGATCCTCATTTATTTTTCCTTAGAGCGCATTTCACTGATGCAACCTCATCATGTAACAATGGGTATATCTAACCCTAGAGATCCAAGGATGCACAGATGGGTAGAACAGATGGCTAGACATGTTGGTCAATCGACCATCGTGTTCTCGACTACATTCTTTGCTTGGTTCAGGCGAAAAATGATCACCATCTATGAATATGCATATGCAGGCGTCGACTTCCAAGGAGATCCATATTTAGTTTTACTGGAAGGCGTTCAGTGGGGTGCAATTGGTAAGAATGTTTTGACCGTGTTTTTTTTATTTTTCTAAGGTTTATACATTTTTTTGTATTTTGATGTTTTCCCAACACTAAAATAAAGTTTTTATGTATGCATATGTGGGTCAAGTTCGACTAGTGGGAGGGCCATAGCATGGAGAAAATGAGATTGAAGAGAGGGCTGTCAGGATAGAATTCCTTCAGGATTTGGATCTAGCTAAGACTCTTGCTAAAATTTAGCAGCACATATAGGGGTTGACCTTCGAAAGTCTGGATGTTTCGGATCAAAGAGTTATCCATGCGACTGCAGCGCCATAATATTAGCATTCCTAACCGCTGGATGCGGTTACCGTGTAGGATAGCTAGATCAGTAGCATGTTATCATGAGCACCACTAGTTTAATTTTGACATGTTGCAAACATTTTGACGTCAGATGAATAATGTGTCTTGGGCACAAATTTTGTAAGAACCTATAACTATCTATCTATTTGATTTCAATTTTTTCCTATGTTTATTAAGAAATCCTAGTTAATTATGTCAATGTGTCTTTACATGTGCCACAAATGTTTGTTTTTAACGTAATTCGCTAAAGAATCAGTTAATGTGTTTAATTTTATGGAAATGTGTTGATATTGAATAAAATCAAAATGTCTTTCCGAAAGTCGAACTCTTAGGAACATACCATGCAATGTTGGATTTTTGATAGTATAAACACTAGTAAGTTGTAGTACCACAAGTTGTGAGTCTAACCTAATGATGATGTGGTTAATACCAAATGAAATGACATCAGAGATAATTTCGATCAACGCACTATACTCAGTGATATTTTTTGTAGATCGACCGATACAAATCACTTGAAAACCCACTAACTCGTTGTTCGGAGAAAAAATGGCCCACGCTGCAGAGGATAGATTCTGCATACTACAACTAGCACCATCAACATACCCAATGAATGGTTCCAAAGATTTAGACTTCTATGATGAAATTTAAAGAGGATTACTAACTTCAAGAAAACTCTAGAAAAAAAAACCAAGACAGTAAATGCAAATCAACAACATATATACAATATAATACAACAAATTACTACGCTCATGATTAAGCATAGTAATGTTTAAGATACAACCCATTTCGAGGCTGTGCCAATGGAATTCCATCGTAATCTACCAAATCGTAGGCACACTTAGCAAGAACTCTTTTAAAAATATAGGGGCCATGCCATAACAGCTCAAATTTCCCTATTCCTATTACATCAGCTTCCTGATCATAAAGAAGGACCAGGTCACCCTCTGAGAAGATGCGAGGATGGACATGCTTATCGTATTGCGCCTTTATATGTCTCTTATGCACTTCATTGTCCAATTTAGCTTCACGACGCATTTCATCAAGATGGATGAGGTTAAAAATACGTGCTTCTTCAGTAGAGGTGTC
The DNA here is from genome assembly GCA_034641835.2 of Pinus albicaulis. NCBI lineage: Eukaryota > Viridiplantae > Streptophyta > Pinopsida > Pinales > Pinaceae > Pinus > Pinus albicaulis. Next base: position 329,677,614 of record CM076584.1, read on the forward strand.
AGGTAACAAATTTATTGCAAATTTTAACGACGATATTTTAGATTGGATTGGAAAGATAGCTTCTAGACCATACACCAATTGAAAGGGGGTAAATCCGGTTGTGTTTCTCACTGAGGTTTGGTATGCCCACAAGGCCAGGTACATGAACAAATTCCAATTCTGTTTATGAACTCCTATCATTCGTTGAAGCATTCGTTTAAGAATCAAGTTAATAGCCTCAACTTGTCCATTGGATTCTGGATAATAATGAGTAGAACTATCATGCGACAGTCCTAATTTAGCAGTCAGCTCATTCATTATATGATTGCGAAAATGTGAACCATGATCTGTGAATATAGCCTGTGGGACTCCAAACCGTGAAATTACATGTTTAAAGAAAAAAAATGCAGTTGTTTGTCTTGCGTTATTGAATGTAGGCATCACTTTAGCCCACTTGGTAAAGTATTCTACTGCGAAAATAGTATAACCATGCCCCTGGATGCACAAGGGTTACAGGTCATGAAGTTAATGCCCCATTTTGAAAATGGACCCACAGAGACAACAAGATGCATTGGTGTTGGCGGTTTGTGAATTTTACTATCAAATATCTGGCATGCATGAAAACGTCTGACCACGAGGATGCAGTCGCGAAATATGGTAGGTCAAAAGTAACCAGCACAGAGTATCTTCTGTGCGGTAGCATATGCAGACAATTGTCCACCACAAGCCTCAGCATGAAAATAATTTAAATCCTTTTCGGCCTCCTCATGAGTGAGGCACCTTCTTAAAGTTGTATCGATACCACGACAATAAAGTGTATCACCAACGATCATATAATCTTTGGCTTGGTATAAAATACGTTGTTGGTCAGAGCGAGAGGTATCAGGCTAAAAATTCTAGGTCTAGAGATAAATGATAAAATCCCCATACCAAGGATCAGATGATCTGATTCGAAACAGAGACTCATCAGGAATATATGGTTCCTATGTAGTAGCAGTACTATCAGAGGGAAGGTCACATAGAAGCTCAACCAAAACTAAATACTTCTTTGACTTGGATTTGATGAATTCCAAATCAAATTCCTGCAAAATGAAAATCCATTTTGAATACTTTCCCCCTAGAAATTGACGTGATAATATGTAAGCCATGGGGTTGCAATCCGAAATTAAAATGGTCTTCCGGAATAGGATATAGTGGCAAAATCTCTGGACAGCTTGAACAGTCGCCAAGGTAAGCTTTTCTACGAACGAATACTTAACTTTTGTATCATTGAGATTATGACTCAAATAATAGATGGGATGTTCTGTCCCATTTTCTACTTGGACCAATACCATAGCAATGGCCGTATCGGCCGTGGCGATATATAATAAATAATCACTCTGATAATTGGGGGGATACATTAATGATTCCTGGACAAGTGTATCCTTGACAGCATCAAAATAAGCTTCTGCAACCTTATCCCAATGGAAGGGAATCCCATTTTTCAAGAGTCGAGTAAATCCTTTAGCTAATTCAGCGTAGTTTGGTATGAACCTCCTTAGAAAGTTAGCCTTTCCTTGAAGTTTCTGTAACTGAAGCAAATTTGATGGCCCAGGAAAATCAAGAATGTCTTGGACCTTCAATCGGTTTATTCTAATTCCTTCTTTTGAGATGAAGAATCCTAGAAAATGACTAGAACCAACACAAAACACACATTTATGTGGATTGAGATGTATTTTGTAGTGTCGGCAGTGTAAAAGGATAGCTCTCAAATTCATCGGGTGATCATTCTAGTTTCGTGAATACATGGGTAAATCGTCTAGATAGGGTTGAACAATGTGCTTGATGTCATTGAAAGAATAATCCATTTCTCTCTGAAAAGTTTCCCCAGCATTATTTCAACCAAAATGGAGTTTCCTATAAGCGAATGTGCCCCAGGGACAGATGAATGTTGTTTATATTGGTCCTCTGGGTGGATATTGATTTGATTGTAGCTATAAAATCCATCCATGAACAAAAAGATTTTTCATCCAGCACAATCGTCAAGAATATGGTCAATAAATGGAGTAGAATAGTTGTCTTTTGGATAATAAATATTAACATCTCGATAATCGACACACACTGTGATGGTTCCTTGTTTTCTCATAATAGGAACAATGTTGGAAACCCACTCAGTTAGTAGAACACGGTAAATGAAACTAGCACGCAAAAGTTTTTCAACTTCTTCTTTAATGGCAGTGGCCTTCCTCGGATGAATAGGACGAAGGCGTTGACGTACTGGCTTGACATCAAGGTACATATTAATGGTGTGTTCGACGATACTAGTATCCATGCCTGGAATTTCCTCGTAAAACCAAGAAAATACATCATGAAATTAATGAAAGAGACAACGATATGTTTCGAGTTTTGATGGAGAACAAGATACACTAACATGAATTTTTTCTACAACGTCGGGTTTGGTCTAAATATCGATATAAATGGTTTCTTTAATATTTGATAAATATTTCTCGGAATCGATTGCATTAATAGGAAAATAATTCGAAAATAATTTTTTGATTTGTTACACTAAAAATTGTCAACATGACGTTTTACTGTCTGTATGAGTTCATCATTATTCATACAATACTCCCTTAGAAGTCTACAAACATCAAGTTCCTAAAACCAAGCCTTGAAATTGAGAGAAAAACCTACTAAAGTCATAAAAATACTTTTACCACACTTTCTCTTAGTATTACCTATGGTGCCGCATCTATTTGTTCTAGAACATGCAGAACCGACCGCAATTTTTCTTCATTAAAGGTGCAGACTCCTATAAAAGGTAAAATGAAGGCGGAAGTAAAATTTGGAAGCCTAGCTGGTTGAATCTGGAAGCTTCTGGAAGCAATTATTCGGTGGAAAGTTTTCTCCTTTCATGTACATTCATCCCTCCATCAAAGGAGCCTACCCCTTGGTATGTGGAACTTAATACCTTTGAAAGAGGAATCTATCCCCTCTTATTTGGAGCTGCAACCTCTTCTCTTTTGTTATAAATTGAGGCCATAGTTCAGCCTCAAGGGGAGTTAGGCTTTGAGATTTTTTGAGGAGAATTGCTGGAGAAACTCGGGCTCTCTTAACTGATCATCATGTGGTAATGATTACACACTCATGTGTATGTTAGTCGAGAGAATGCAAAGGCTTGTCAAAGTAGAGGAAACCCTTGTTCCAGACCTTGGAAGGACCTGTACGACATCATGGCGAACACGGTTGTAAGGCTCCTTTTTTCATTAAAGATATACAAATGGATACTGTTTTCTCAATGAGTTGTTTATTTAAATGGATTATTTCTTGAATTCCTTGATCGTCAAGATAGATTTATGGTTTATGAATTAGTCTATATTATGCAGGTGCTTCTTATTCTTTCATGTCTTTGATTGCAGATCCCGAAAGGCGACTTATTCAAAGTGACAGGAAAGAAGACTACGATCAGCGCTAGACTACAGGTAAGTCCTAAATCCTTCATTATAGATAATTCTAGATCAAACATAATCTAGAGAAAGTAGTTTACATTTTTCTGCTTGTTTCTAGTTATCCGTAGGATACTAGGGAGATCTTTCTTGTTCACAAGAACGATTTATCCGCCTAACAAAATGGCGACTTCGCTGGGTTGGGAAAATCCTTTGCCTATCAATTAATCAAACCATATTGAAAGTCTTAAGCTAGTTTCTAGGTATTAGCTTTAGGTCAATTGTTACCAAACCATCTGCAGTGTCGTTATGTGTTCAAGAGGAAAGTTCCTTTTACTGTGTCAACCTTGTTAAAAAATGAATCAGTGGGTCATGAGGATGGTTCTTTTACTGTGTCAACCTCATTAAAAAATGAAACAGGTCACCATGAGGATAGTTCCTTTTACTGTGTCAACCTCATTAAAAAATGAAACATGTAGTTGAGGATCATTCCTGTTACTGTGTCAACCTCGTTAAAAAATGAAACATGTTTTAGATATGAGGATAGTTCTTTTGCTGTGTCAAGCTCGTTAAAAAATGAAATAGACCCATGAGGACAGTTTTTTTCCTATGTCAAACTCACTAAAAAATGAATCAGTGGGTTATGTAGGTAGATTTATAGATTAGAAATAGTAGTTTATGCGGAGAGTTCCTTTTACTGTGTCAACCTCGTTAAAAAATGAAACATTCCTTTATGAGGAATGTTCTTGTTATTGTGTCAACCTCATTAAAAAATGAAACCGGTCCCTGATGAGCATAGTTATTTTCCTGTGTCAAGCTCATTAAAAAATGAAACAAATCCTCTCCTAGTCAAAGTTGAGTTTTTCATCTGATATCATAAATGAACCTTCATTCCATCCACCTATTAGTAACTAGTAGTCTACTTATTTGAATGTAATAAAGCTTGGGGGCATGCACTCTAGCAAGTTACACTTGGGGGGGCATTGAAACTTATCTCAAGCATGATTTTTCCTTTGTTTCAAGCTTGTGTAAAAATGAAACCTATCTCAAGCATAGTTTTCCTGCATTTCAAGCTTGTCTAAAAATGAAACCTATCTCAAGAAAAATTTTCTTTGTTTCAAGCTTGTGTAAAAATGAAACCTATCTCGAGTCCATTCCAGTTATTATTTTCAAGACTCATTAAACTCATGAAAATCCCAAGATTATTTTGCTATCTTTCATTCTCGTAAAACACATGGAAATGCCGAGTTATTTTCTTCTTTTCCTGCTTGTAAATTAAATTGAAAGTCGGCCACATGAGTACACTTTTATCCCTTTTTCAAACTCGTTAAAAATTATGAAAAAGCGAAATCTTGAGTTCTCTTTTAAGCCCTTTTCAGACTCTCTAAACATGAAAAGCTTTTCGAGTACTTGACTATTCAAACTCGTTAAAGGAAATGAACATTCGTCCCTTCAGTATAATTTTACCCCTTTTCCAGACTGAAATGGACTATTTACAAAAAAGGTATACGTTGACTAATCATGGTCAATAGAGTTCTCTCCTATATTATTTCATCCTTTTTCGAGCTTCAGAGACTAAATTTACGAAAAATTACACCCACGAAGTTTCCTTAAGTTTTTCTTCTGACTCCCTAAAATTGAAAGACACCGAATTTCGCCTATACTAGACTTGTTAAAATTTAACAGTAAAGGACCTATCAATTATAAACAGGAATTAACCACTCCTTCTTAGGTTTTGATTTTAAACTAAGTTGGACTCATCCGAAGGATGAGCTTATATAACAAGCAAATGTTATCGTCCTCAAGCTTGTCAAAATAAATAGGTACTTACCAGAAATGGTGGGGGGGGAAGAGAGAAAACTAATCCATTTGTCACACTTTGTTTAAAAAGAAATTTACCACTCTTGAACACGACAATTTTTGTCACACTTCTACCTGGGTTGGGAAACTCCTCTGCCTATCAGTTAATCAAACCATATTGAAAGTCTTCAGCCGGTTTTTGGGTATTAGCTTTAGGTCAATTGTTACCAAACCATTTGCAGTGTCGTTATGTGTTCAAGAGGATAGTTCAAATAAACCATTCATTTGCAAACATATGTCTTCATTCGCATTTACCATCCCTGAGTCAGTCCTTGCAAAATATTTCTACAAAACTTGATCTAATGGTTTCGTGTCGCGGGATTTCCTACGATGGATCACTTTCTATCGATGACAGCTCATCATCTAGGAAGTTGATATAGAATCCTTTAGTACCTTGGAATCTGCATGCCTTAATGGCAGGTTTCTCGCCTTCTACGACAGGTTGCATCATTAACCTTCGATCGAACGATTCCGTGAAATGTTCGACTTCAGATCATTTATTCACATTTAATGGATTTTACTGAGTACTCTGAGAGCCATTGTCATTATTGGTGTTTTCTCTCACACTTGTTAATATTTCACATCATTGACTGGTAATCAAGTGGTTTCTACCATGTTCGACTTCGACACAATCAATCACATGGATAGAATCGTACTAGTTCGGGTAGCAGAAATCAAGACCCTGGATCTAGTTTCCACCATCTAGGCTACAAGGAGTTTTATTATTCATTATGCAGTATACTATTCATAACAGATGGCTGCATCCATACTGTGTCTACATTATTGATGTGATAGTAAAATCATTTCTACATCAGAACAAGTTTTAGTTAGTGTTTGATCTGGGTATGGGAATGCCTACCTCAGCGATGATATATATATATGTTTTGCATTGAATGTTTTTATATGATTTTGACTGGTGTGTCCACAAGCTAATCCTCGAAATGATAAAGCACATCACTCTTCGAATGCTCTTAGACTTCGCACTTTAGGGGGAAATCTGTTACACTAAAAATTGTCACCGTGACGTTTTACTATCTGTATGAGTTCATCATTACTCATACAATACTCCCTTAGAAGTCTACAAACATCAAGTTCCTAAAACCAAGCCTTGAAATTGAGGGAAAAGCCTATAAAAGTCATAAAAATACTTGTACCGCACTTTCTCTTAGTATTACCTGTGGTGCCACATCTGTTTGTTCTAGAACATGCGGAACCGACCACAATTTTTCTTTATTAAAGGTGCGAACTCCTATAAAAGGTAAAATTAAGGCGGAAGTAAAATTTGGAAGCCCAGTTGGTTGAATATGGAAGCTTCTGGAAGCAATTATTCGGTGGAAAGTTCGCTCCTTTCATGTACATTCATCCCTCCATTAAAGGAGCCTACCCCTTCGTATGTGGAACTTAATCCCTTTGAAAGAGGATTCTATCCCATCTTATTTGGAGTTGCAACCTCTTCTCTTTTGCTATAAATTGAGGCCATAGTTCAACCTCAAGGGGGGTTATGCTTTGAGATTTTTTGAGGAGAATTGCTGGAGAAAATCAGACTCTCTTAACTGATCATCATGTGGTAATGATTACACACTCATGTTTATGTTAGTCGAGAGAGTGCAAAGGCTTTTCAAAGAAGAGGAAACACTTGTTTTGGACCCCGGAAGGACATGTACGAAATCAAAGCAAACACGGTTGTAAGGCTCTTTTTTTCATTAAAGATATACAAATGGATCCTGTTTTCTCAATGAGTTGTTTATTGAAATGGCTTATTTCTTGAATTCCTTACTCATCAAGATAGATTTATGGTTTATGAATTAGTCTATATTATGCAGGTGCTTCTTATTCTTTCATGTCTTTGATTGAAGATCCCGAAAGGCGACTTATTGAAAGCTACAGGAAAGAAGACTATGATCAGCGTTGGACTATAGGTAAGTCCTAAATCCTTCATTATAGATAATTCTAGATCAAATATAATCTAGAGAAAGTAGTTTACATTTGTCTATTTTTAATGAAAAAAGGAGCCTTACAACCGTGTTTGCCTTGATGTCGTACAGGTCCTTCCAGGGTCCGAAACAAGTGTTTCCTCTACTTTGACAAGCCTTTGCACTCTCTCTACTAACATACACATGAGTGTGTAATCATTCCCACATGATGATCAGTTAAGAGAGTCTGAGTTTCTCCAGCAATTCTCCTCAAAAAATCTCAAAGCCTAACTCCCCTTGAGACTGAACTATGGCCTCAATTTATAGCAAAAGAGAAGAGGTTGCAGCTCCAAATAAGATGGGATAGAATCCTCTTTCAAAGGGATTAAGTTCCACATACCAAGGGGTAGGCTCCTTTAATGGAGGGATGTATGTACATGAAAGGAGCGAACTTTCCACCGAATAATTGCTTCCAGAAGCTTCCATATTCAACTAGCTGGGCTTCCAAATTTTACTTCCGCCTTCATTTTACATTTTATAGGAGTCCACATCTTAAGTGAAGAAAAAGTGCAGCTAGTTCCACATGTTCTAGAACAAACAGATGCGGCACCGCAGGTAATACTATGAGAAAGTGCGGTACAAGTATTTTTATGACTTTTATAGGCTTTTCTCTCAATTTCAAGGTTTGATTTTAGGAACTTGATGTTTGTAGAGTTCTAAGGGAGTATTGTATGAGTAATGATGAACTCATACAGACATTAAAATGTCATGGTGACAATTTTTAGTGTAACATGATCGATGGGTGATATAGTTCAATAATATTATCTTCTTCGTAATCCTGAAGATGGGAGCGATGATGATGATCTTCCCATGGTTCTCCTTCTGGCATCATGGATTCTAGAATATTCTCATCTGTCAAGAAATTTGAGGAAAAAATATCAGATTGAGTACCAAAATCTAATGAATGATCAACCCAAAAAACCGACGACGATGATTTTGGATTTGTCTCCCAAGCTGTATAGATTGATTGCTATGCCATCTCAATTAGGTTGGGCAGTAGAAACTCATCCAACGTAACAATTTTAGAATCATCCCTAATCTTCCTTAAGCTAGATGGAGTGGAAGATACCATGTAGTAGGTCTCTATATTTTCAATTTATGTCGATGTCACAGGAGGTGGTAATGCAAAGGTTCCCATGAGAGTGGAATCCTTTAAGAGTCCTACACTAATGTTCTAAAGTGCTAGTTGGTTTGCATGAACTAATGGAACGCTTCCAGTTACCTGGGAAATGGAGTCAAAGAAGGATAGCTGATTGATGATTGTGATGACATGTTTATGTGGAAAGGCGATCATTCTAAAATATGTAGAGACGATCACATTCATGGCATATACCCATGGCCTTCCGAGTAAAATGTTGGAATCAAGGGGTCTGTCAACAACCTCGACTTCAACATTCACTATTTTTCCCCCTAGTTCAACATCCACGTTATTGATAATGCCGCAAGGCTTATATGTACGTGTGTCGAAAAATTTCAATGTCGTAGAAGATTGAGATAGGTGTGGCAAGCCAAGTGAATTTCAGCAGTTTAGAGACATAATGCACGTAGATGCTCCCTCATCAATAATAGTATGATGAACAAGGTGATTGAGAACATTTACTTGGATGGAGAATTCCAATTCTGTTGGCAATTTCTTCACATAGCCCGTATGGTTAAAGACTACGAGATTGGAATCTGTCAGATCAATTCCACTAATTTTCTACAACAAAGCCTACTTCTGGGAGGGAAAATTTTCAAGCACCTCAAGCGCTGACATAGCTAAAGGAGATCGAGCCAAATATTTAACTATATTATAATTTTGAGCAGCTTAGGCTTGAGGATTAAATTTCAATTTATGAACGACTCCCTTCGGTGTCTTTATTGTCAATTCAGGAATAGCAGTTGGTGATATCGATTCCATAGACGGTTTTGTGGTCAAGGTAGTAGGTTGATTAGTAGCCTGAATACCATAATATTTATTACACATTGACACCAAAACATCAGAGGATGGCTTCGTGATAGACAACATAAGCACTTGGTAACTAGAAGCTGGATCTGTAGCAACCAAATTTGTGTCCGGATTTAGAAAAGGATATGTCAACACTGCAGATGCATGTGAGGTCTTAACCAATTTTGAGACTTCGGCGCGGTGAGGATAGTATCGAACAAAGTGTTCCTCATTACAGATTATGCAATGGTAACGAGGTTTCCAATTTCCTGACAATTTATCGGATGATATTTCCTACGGGGTAGAAGTTTGTTTTTTCTTTGATTTCCCCTTTTTCTTACTTCCAGGTTTCTTGTCACTTTTTCCCTTGTCAGATGACATGGCATGGATTTCAGAACAAAGTTCAGGATCAGATGTAGTAGAGTGATCTATGCTTGTAGTACCGATCATACCGTCTCTAGCATGAGAGTCCTTAGATGGAGGAGGAATAGTAAAACTAGATCATGATGCATTGGGAATTTTCTCATAGAGCATGAAACACTGAGTATAAATCAAGTCTAAATACTAGGCACAAGTAATGACCTGCTCTTCAATGATGAAGCCACCTTTAGCCACATCCTCAGTTATAGATGGTAAGAGGGAATTAATGAACCACTCAACAAGGAGCTAATTAGGAACAAATGTCTTGACCATTCTACAACGATGACACCACTCATGAATATGATCAGAAATGTGAGTAGCATCAGTTTGTTTAAAACTATTCAAGAGTTATGTTCTAGTTTCATATCGTATGGGTAACTGGAAGTGGGTCAAAAATATAGTAGCTAGGGTAGTGAAATTATAAAATGAAGTTCTTGGTAACTCAATGTACCATTTCTCAGTCAGACCAATGAGAATACGCTGGAAAAGACATAGTCGAATGAAGTCATCATTTAGGGATTTAGATGAACACCACAAATTATAAGTCATGACATGCCTCAACGGGTCTTCCCCAGGATTTCCATTGAATTTAGAAATATCTAAGGATAATTTACGAGGTATTGTTAGGGTCCTATAAATATAGGATTCATAATTTTGATTTGAATATATTAAAGATCTTGTAAATATGTACATACCTTGCTTTCTGCAAATTGTTTTCCCATATTTTGAAAAAAATGAAAAATAATAAAAAGCCAAAAAGAGGGTAAAAATTCCTAAAATAAAAATCAAAGGACTTAGAAAAATATAAACCCCAAAAGAAAATAAATAAGACCTGAAAGTGAGCAAGTCCAAATGCCGCTACTTTTACTTTTACTGCAAGAATAATGATTACGTCCAGAGTATCAATAAATTCCATAATCCATGATCAGTTAAACAATTTAATCTTAACTTTTCATGTTTTCAATTTCATGTTTTAGATAGAGAATAAAGATTTTTCAAACAGTTTAAACTTGACAAATTAGTATATAGGTAGAGAATAAAGAGGATTTCAAGAGTTTAATCTGAGCCCTCAGATGAAATAAGGTAGATCTAGATAGTTTTATGCTCTGAAAGAAATTTTTTTAAGGTTGAAAGCCTAAATGAACCTACAAAATGAAGAAAAAATGTTAGAAATAAAGTTGGGTAGGTAGAAAGCAGTGGAGCAAGCATGTAAATAATACATCATTGGGAAATATCACTAATTTCCCCTCACCTATAGGTATTCAGCATTCAAAACTTTCAGTCAAAAAGGCTCAAAGAATTTCTCTTACTTTTGATGGGACCAGACCCAGGGCTCGATGACTGATAAGTTAAAAATATTGAATTCCTATCTTAAACCCTCATTCATCAACATTGACTCCTCATTCATACATCAAAACACCTTTTTCCTAATTAAAGGCACATTCCTACTTAGTAAAATTGTAACCCTAAAATAATTAATTTCATCCCCTTCAAAAACATTCATAAAACCCTCAAAATTACATTTATCCTAAGTATTAGTGAAATAATTTAAAAAATGACCAATTCTTTACTTTTCACATTTTACTTAGAGATAACATGTGTCTTTCCATTTCACTACCCTTTTCATATTAACTTTTAACCTATGTTTATTAAATCCCTAGTTTACCCTCCCATAGATATTAATTCCCCTATATCTAAATAACCCCCAAAAACCCAATATTATAAGTTAAGACCATAGTTTATTATCCCCACGTGCATAAAATAAAAACCCCACCTATAAACCATTTTTTTCTAAACCTATCTCTATTGAAATATCCCACCCTTATAGTTTTTAAACAATTAAAAAGGTTTAAAACTGTATAATATATAACAACCACGCCCGTGTATTTCAAACATTTTACAAAATGTTTTAAAAGTAAAACATTACCCCTCTGCTATATTATTTAACGCCTAAGGATTTAAACTCTATTAAAACATAGTTTATAAAGCCTAAAACCATTCCCACCACATATAAAATCCTAGTCCCACTACTCTTATCCCGCCGCAACTCCCAAATTAATCTCGACCCTTCGCTTTCAACTTCCAGATCTGACGATTCATATCCAATATCGCACAGAATAGATGCACGATCGCCCAACCACCAAATTTGCACGAAATTGATGGTTTTATTGTTCTCTTTCCCCTCCACTTAGCAAATTCATACTGGATCGCATTCAATCCATCCCAAACCACTTACCACTTATAACCAGTGTGATAACCGCCTATGGTTTTCTGCCTCATGCTCCAAACCACCTCTGCTCTGATATGACAAGCGTTCAATGTCGATACTATTTTAAGCCTAAAAAATTATAAAAACTTCATATTGCATGCATTTGAACCCTTTTCTGCATTATCTGTCCTTTTTCAAAGCTTTTCCGACTCAAAAATTGAGCGCCATTACACCATTTTCACACTCAAAGAACCTAAAATCCATTGAAATTGTTGCCAAGAACACTGGAAGCATCCAATCGACCTCCAAAAAACCTTCAATAGCCATCAAAAAAGCCATTCCGACGCCTCAGAAACCCTGTTTCAAGACCTAATACCTGCGAAAACAGGTATTCCTCAAGAAATTAACCTTCTCATCATCAAAAAGAGTTATTTCTGTCAATATTGAACTTTGTGAAGCCTATTTCTCTACAGAAAGACCTTAATTACTTTCAAAGAGTGTATTTTTTGTAGAAACCCTTTGAAAGTTTCAAATTCTTTTACCAATGTTCAGAATCCCAAATTGTTACACTCAATTACTCAGTGCCAACAAAGTTAAACCTCGAAAGTCAAAATTCATTTCACAGGTCTTCCCAATTCATCAAAACCATTATCCCTTCTTGCAGACCTCTGTGTCATTAACAAATTGTTTTTTTTTGTAGGTCATTAGCAAAAGGAGAATTTTGATAAAAAATTCCAAATACTAGATAAAGATATGTTTTACTCCAAGAACTTACAAGGAAATGAATTCAAAGGATTTTCCTTAAAATATTCCAGGCATTAGAGTTAAAGAACAATCATCCTGTGAAAGATAAAAGAGAATTTTAATGTAAAGATTAAAACAGGGCATTCATAATAGTCAGGGTAAAAGGAAAAACTCACAGTAAAGGTTAAAGTTCAAAGTAAAGTAAGAATTGATAGTGACAGTGAAAATAGAACAATCAAAGAGCATCAAAGTTAAAGTGTATCAGATGAAAGTCAGAATGAAGGTTAAAACAAAGTTACAGAGAAGTCAAGGTAAAACAGTAAAAGTAAATACAGAGGCATTAAATGGTAAATAAATATGAAAATACTTTCAACAAAAATAAATTTTATCCAATTTTAAAGTAAAAACAATTAAAAGAATAGTAAGGTTAAAAGATGAAAATAGAGCAAGAAGGCACATTTTTGCAGAAATTTCTTATTTAAGGCAATGTTTTACAGAAACTATTGTGACCAATAAAAGATTAATTTTTCAAAAATGAAGGAGTTTTATGTTCCTCACATGTCCAACTACAAAAACCTGTCTCACGTTTCTAATAGCCATTATGGATTTGGAAATATTAAACAATATTTCAAATAACGTTTTACAGAAAATTCCTGTTAATTCATTATTTTACAGAGAATATTGTGGCCAATAAGAAATACATATTACAAACTGGAAGGAGTTTTTTGTTCCTAAGAGAACCGTCTAAAAAAACCTATCTCACTTTTTTCACAGGAAGTACATAATGAGAGATACATGCACATATTTACATCCTATTTCTCAGACTATGCAAAGCTCTGTTTTACACATCTGTTTGCAGAGCCTATTGTGAACAACTGGAGATGAATATTATGCAATTGAGAGAGGTTTATCTCCAAAAATTATTTATCTACAATAACCTCTTTCACATTTTACATATCTATTTCGGATTGAGAAATACAAAGGCATTATTGGACCCCAAGTTTGTAGAAGTGCTGGAGAAGAATGCACAAAGAAAGGAGACAGTTAGTGACTTGGATGCCTCATTATCAACTAAGGGTTGAGATAAAATTTGAATTCTCCTCTTTGTCATCACCTATGCATAAAAAAGTATGCCAAATATATGCATTATTTTTTAGTGTTCTCGACTTAAGTTCTATTTATGTAAAACAATTGGAAATATTTGTAAACCAGACTTGATATTTTTTTAAGATATTCTAGTTTAGAATTTGTATAAATACTTCACTCTTTGAAGTATTTTGGTGGAATAAAATTGTTGGGATTGTTATATTCATTTCTTCTTGTAATTTTAAGCTTTTGTGTGTCAAAACTTCGACGAGCAGGCTGGATCAAAGAAAATTGGCATCATACTTCAGGATCCCTATGATGAGCTATTTGGAGTGAAGTATTTTCTTCACTTGTCATTGTTTATTTTCTCCGTTACATGCATCCATTTATGTTTATGCTAAATCCGAATGTGTAACTAGGAGTATTAATACAGGAAATGTCAATATCACCCTGTTTTTAACTAGTTATCATTTATATGTTTTCCTCTGATTTCCAGTGTAGGGAATTTTTAATTTCTCCCTCATTCGTTTTACCTCTCGTACTACTTCCATTCTTCGGATTTAAGGATTCTTAAGTGCCCTTTACCCTGATCATACCACCTCACAAAAACAAATTTCCAAGATCTCCAAGGGTTGTCTATCTTGCCCTGAAGACATTTGACCTTTTTTCCCTAGATCCTAGTCCTGTTAGCTTGATTTTGACTCCATAGCCCAATGAACAAATAGATTTCCCACTATCTATCCTTTCAAGTGATTTTTCCCACCAAATCCAACAAAACCAAACCAAATTTCACTTTCATAGCTAGTCTAATATTCACAAACTAAAATAAAGATAAAATTTAAAGAGAGAGCCCTCTCTGAACCCTAGGAAGGCTAGATCCTAGAGTTTGAAGTAGGTTTGTGGTTACCTCAGTGAGTTCTCTCTTGAACCTGGAAAAATTACTGAGTGATAACATAATGGCGACCATACTGGGGAAGACTAACATCTTCTTCAGAAATATTTTACAAGTTTAGATCTGATCTATGATGGTGGACAGTGATCAGACATACAAAGGTTAAAACCATCCACCTGGCAACTCCATTGTCCAAGGTCTAGAACTTCAAAGTTCAGAAGAAACATCATAACCAAAAAAAATAAAAAAAATCCATATTCCAAATCGTTAATCGTGATACAAGAAGACAACGTCTGTAGCAAACCTTTAATCTCATGAGATTTTCAATGAATTCATGGATGGGTTATTAGAATTTCAGCTTGATGAGAATTTTCTAAAAGTTGTCTTTCTTTTTTTGAAATCAAGAAAATATTCTCCTAAACTTAAAATATGAATTCGAGTTAGTTTCTGAAAAACATGAAAATGGAATTAAACTTTTGCATTCTCAAATTCAGTCTTATAATTTTTGAGATCCTAAAGAATTCTTGGAAAATCTTCCTTCTCCAAAGCAAGAGGAAATTGTACTACCTTTTGACTTACAGATTGAGGATGATTATTCTTTCAAGCACAAGAATGAAGAAATAGAAGAAATAGTTTCAGGGTTTAATATTAAGAATAAAACTCATCAATTAGTCATTGAAGGCCTAGAAGCACAAATCATACATTATGCTTGTGATGATCCTATAGAAAATTATATGGAGACTATTTTTCGTTCAAGTCTGAAAACATGTTTTATCTATGAGGATCAAATATATCAGCAATTGTCATTACACATCATATCTTTGATTATGAAGACATATGATCCAGCTATGCTTCCAAGTTTGATGACAAGAAATAAAATTATCCATTCATTTTCAAAAGTACTTAACTGGCTTCATTGGCATTTTTGTATTACCTGATTCAATAATATTATCAGCAGATTAGAGTACGTAGATGAGTGCAAATAAGCTCAGAATTGTGAACATATTTTTTTTTTTCAGTTTTCAGCTAGTCTTGAAATAATTCATTAAGATTTGAAGCCAGGGAAAAGGCCCTAAGATATTGATGATTCAGTAGTTTAGTTTGAAGGTTGTAACACCTTTTAGTCTCAGATCATATTTAAATTTGCAGAAAAAGGTGTAAATTCAGTTCAAGAGTTTCAGTCACAGAGATTTTATAACAAAGCAAATGCATGTTTTGGATTGGCTCAAAGGATTAGGCTACTAGTCGACAATGTTCTTGACATCTCACAAGGAGATGCCATCCCCATGTGAAGCTGTTGTTAGGGTCATATAAATATAGGATTCATAACTTTGATTTGACTATGTTAAAGATCTTGTAAATATGTACATACCTTGCTTTCTGCAAGTTGTTTTCCCATATTTTGAAAAAAATGAAAAATAATAAAAAGCCAAAAAGAGGGTAAAAAGTCCTAAAAGAAAAATCAAAGGACTTAGAAAAATATAAACCCCAAAAGAAAATAAATAAGACCTGAAAGTGAGCAAGTCCAAATGCCACTACTTTTACTTTTACTGCAAGAATAATGATTATGTGCAGAGTATCAATAAATTTCGTAATCCATGATCATTTAAACAATTTAATCTTAACTTTTCATGTTTTCAATTTCATGTTTTAGATAGAGAATAAAGATTTGTCAAACAGTTTAAACTTGAAAAATCAGTAGATAGGTAGAGAATAATGAGGAGCTCAAAAGTTTAATCTGAGCCCTCGGATGAAATAAGGTAGATATAGATAGTTTTATGCTTTGAAAGAAAATGTTTTAAGGTTGCAAGCCTAAATGCACCTACAAAATGAAGAAAAAATTGTTAGAAATAAAGTTGGGTAGGTAGAAAACAATGGAGCAAGCATGTAAATAAGACATCATTGGGAAAAATCACTAATTTCCCCTCCCCTATAGGTATTTAGTATTCAAAACGTTCAGTCAAAAAGGCTCAGAGCATTTCTCTAACTCTTGTTGGGACCAGACCCAAGGCTCCATGACTGATAAGTTAAAAATATTGAATTCCTATCTTAAACCCTCATTCATCAACATTGACTCTTCATTCATACATCAAAACCCCTTTTTCCTAAGTAAAGGCACATTCTTACTTTGTAAAATTGTAACCCTAAAATAGTTAATTTCATTCCCTTCAAAAACATTCATAAAACCCTCAAAATTACATTTATCCTAAGTATTAGTGAAATAATATAAAAAATGAGCAATGCTTTAATTTTCACATTTTACTTAGAGATAACATGTGTTTTTCCATTTCACTACCCTTTTCATATTAACTTCTAATCTGTGTTTATTAATCCATAATTTACCCTCCCATAGATATGAATTCCCCTATATCTAAATAACCCCAAGAAACCCACTATTATAAAGTTTAGACCATAGTTTATTATCCCCACATGTATAGAATAAAAACCTCGCCTATAAACCCTTTTGGTCTAAACCTATCTCTATTGAAATACCCTGCCCTTAGAGTTTTTAAACTATTCAAAAGTTTTAAAACTGTATAATATATAATAGCCACGCCCACGTATTTCAAACATTTTACAAAATGTTTTAAAAGAAAAAAATTACCCCTACGCTATATTATTTAATGCCTTAGGGTTTAAAATTTATTAAAGCATAGTTTATAAATACTAAAGCCATTCCCACTGCATATAAAATCCTGGTCCCACTACTCTTATCCCGACGCAACTCCCAAATTAATCTCGACCCTTCGCTTTCAACTTCCATATCCGACGATTCATATCCGATATCGCGCATAATATATGCACATTCAGGCAACCACCAAATCTGCGCGAAATGGATGGTTTCATTTTTTTCTCTCTCCTCCACGCAGCAAATTCCTACTGGATCGCATTCAATCCATCCCAAACCACTTACCACTTATAACCAGTGCGATAACCGCCTATGGTTTTCTGCCTCACGCTCCAAACCACCTCTGCTCTGATATGACATGTGTTCAATGCCAATACTTTTTTAAGCCTAAAACATTATAAAAACTTCATATTGCATGCATTTGAACCCTTTTCTGCATTATCCGTCCCTTTTCAAAGCTTTTCTGACTCAAAAATCGTGCACCATTACACCATTTTCACACTCAAAGAATGTAAAAGGCATTGAAATTGTTGCCAAGAACACTAGAAGCGTCCAATAAACCTCCAAAAAGCCTTCAATAGCCATCGGAAAAGACTGGATGACACCTCAGAAACCCTGTTTCAAGACCTAATACCTTCAAAAACATGTATTCCTCAAGAAAGTAACCTTCTCATCATCAAAAAGAGTTATTTATGTCAATATTGAACTTTGTGAAGCCTATTTCTCTACAGAAAGACCTTAATTACCTTCAAAGAGTGTATTTGTTGTAGAAACCCTTTGAAAGATTCAAATTCTTTTAACAATGCTCAAAATCCCAAATTGTTACACTCAATTACTCAGTTCCAACAAAGTTAAACCTCCAAAGTCAAAATTCATTTCACAAGTCTTCCCAATTCATCAAAGCCATTATCCCTTCTTGTAGACCTCTGTGTCATTAACAAATTGTTTGATTTTTGCAGGTCATTAGCAAAAGGATAATTTGGATAAAAAAATCTAAATACTAGTTAAAGATATGTTTTACTCCAAGAACTTACAAGGAAATGAATTCAAAGTATTTTCCTTAAAAGATTCCAGGCATCAGTGTTAAAGAGAAATCATCCTATGAAAGATACAAGAGCATTTTAATGTAAAGATTAAAGCAAGGCATTCATAATAGTCAGGGTAAAAGGAAGAACTCATAGTAAAGGTTAAATTTCAAATTAAAGTAAGAATTCACAATGACAGTGAAAATAGAACAATCAAAGAGCATCAAAGTTAAAGTGTATGAGATGAAAGTCAGAATGAAGGTTAAAACAAATTTACAGAGCAGTCAAGGTAAAACAGTAAAAGTAAATAGAGAGGTAGTAAATGGTAAATAGATATGAAAATAATTTCAACAACATTGAATTTTATCCAAAGTGAAATTAAAAAAAGTTAAAAGAACAGTAAGGTTAAAAGATGAAAACAGAG
This sequence comes from Pinus albicaulis, assembly GCA_034641835.2. Classification (NCBI taxonomy): domain Eukaryota; kingdom Viridiplantae; phylum Streptophyta; class Pinopsida; order Pinales; family Pinaceae; genus Pinus; species Pinus albicaulis. The sequence goes on from CM076584.1 coordinate 329,696,204, forward strand.
CAAGAAGGGACATTTTTGTAGAAATTTCATGTTTAACGCATTGTTTTGCAGAAACTATTGTGACCAATACAAGATTAATTTTTCAAAACTAAAGGATTTTTATGTTCCTAAGATTTCCAACTACAAACACCTCTCTCACTTTTCTAACAACCATTATGGATTTGGAAATATTAAACAATATTTGAAAGCACTTTTTACAGACAATTCCTGTTAAGTCATCATTTTGCAATGCAGACTGTGGCCAATCAGAAATACATCTTACAAAAATGAAGGACATTTTTGTTCCTAAGAGATGCATATACAAAAACCTATCTCATTGTTTGCACAGGTAGTACAGAATGAGAGATACATGCACATATTTACAACCTTTTTTTTAGATTGTGCAAAGCTCTGTTTTAAACATCGTATTGTAGAGCCTATTGTGAATAGAGGGAGAAGAATTTTATGGAACTAAGAGAGGTTTATATCAAAAACATATTTATCTATAATAACCTCTTTCACTTTTTACATATCTATTACAGATTGAGAAATACAAAGGTATCATTGGACCCCAAGTTTGAAGAATTGCTAGAGCAGAATGCACAAAGAAAGGAGACAGTTAGGGGCTTGGATGCCTCATCATCAACTAAGAGTTGAGATAAAACTCATATTCTCCTCTTTGTCATCACCTATCCATAAAAAAGAGTGCCAAATAGATGCATTAGTTTTGAGTGTCCTTTACTTAAGTTATATTTATGTAAAACAGTTGGAGATATTTGTAAACCAATCTTGATATTTTTTTAAGATATTCTAGTTTAGAATTTGTATAAATACTTCACTCTTTGAAGTATTTTGGTGGAATAAAATTGCTGGGATTTTTATAGTCATTTCTTCTTGGACTTTTAAGCTTTTGTGTGTCAAAACTTCGAGTAGCAGGCTGGATCAAAGAAAATTGGCATCATACTTCAGGATCCCTGTGATGAGATATTTGGAGCAAAGTATTTTCTTCACTTGCCACTGTTTCTTTTCTCTATTACATGCATCCATTTATGTTTACACTAAATCTGAATGTATAACTAGGAGTATTAATACAAGAAATGTTAATAGCACCATGTTTTTAACTAGTTATCATTTATATGTTTTCCTTTGATTTCCAGTGTAGGGAATTCTTAATTGCTCCCTCATTCATTTGACCTCTCCTAATACTTCCATTTTCTATATTTAAGGATTCTTAAGTGCCTTTTATCCCGATCATACCACCTCACAAAAACAACTTTCCAAGATCTCCAAGGTTTGTCTATCTTGCCCTAAAGACATTTGACCTTTTTTCCCTAGATCTTGGTCCTGTTAGCTTTATTTTGACTCCATAACCCAATGGAAAAATAGATTTCCCACTATCCATCCTTTCAAGTGATTTTTCCCACCAAATCCAAAAAAACCAAACCAAAGCTGCACTTTCATAGCTATCCTAATATTCACAAATTAAAACAAAGATAAACTTTAAAGAGAGAGCCCTCTTTGAACCCTAGGAAGGCTAGATCCTAGAGTTTGAAGTAGGTTTGTGGTTACCTCGGTGAGTTCTCTCTTGAACCTAGAGAAATTACTGAGTGATAACATAATGGCGACGATACTGGGGAAGACTAACATTTTCTTCAAAAATATTTTACACGTTTAGATCTGATCTATGATGGTGGATAGTGATCAGACATAAAAAGTCTAAAACCATCCACCTGGCCACTCCATTGTCCAAGATCCAAAACTTAAAAGTTCAGAAGGAACACCATAACCAAAAAAAAAAATACATATTCCAAATCATTAATGGTGATAGAAGATGACAGGGTCTATGGCAAACCTTTCATCTCATGAGATTTTCAATGAATTCAGGGATGGGTTAGTAGAATTTCAGCTTTATGAGGATTTCTAAAAGCCATATTTCTTCCTTTGAAATCAAGAAAATATTATCCTAAACTTAAAATATGTGTTCTTGAGTTAGTTTCTAAAAAATACGAAAATGGAATTAAACTTTTGCATTCTCAAATTCAGTCTTATAATTTCTGAGATCCTAAATAATTCTTGGAAAATCTTCCTTCTCCAAAGCAAGAGGAAATTGTGCTACCTTTTGACTTACAGATTGAGGATGATTATTCTTTCAATCACAAGACTGAAGAAATATTTTTAGGGTTTAATATTAAGAATAAAACTCATCAATTATTCATTGAAGGCCTAGAAGCACAAATCATAAATTATGCTTTTGATGATCCTATAGCAAATTATATGGAGACTATTTTTAGCTCAAGTCTGGAAACATGTTTTATCTATGAGGATAAAATATATCAAAAATTTCCATTACACATAATATTTTTTATTATGAAGACACCTGATCTAGCAATGCTTCCAAGTTTGATGACAAGCAATCAAATTATCCATTCTTTTCGACAACTACTTGACTGGCTTCATTGGCATTTTTGTATTACCTGATTCAATAAGATTATCAGTAGATTAGAGTAGGTAGATGAGTGAAAATAAGCTCATTATTATGAGCATCTTTTCATTTTTCAGTTTTCAACTAGTCTTGAAATAATTCATTAAGATTTGAAGCCAAGGAAAAGGCCCTAAGATATTGATGATTGAGTAGTTTAGTTTGAAGGTTGTAACACCTTTTAGTCTCAAATCAGATTTTAGTTTGTAGAAAAAGGTGTAAATTTAGTTCAAGAGTTTCAGTCACAGAGATTTTATAACAAAGAAAATGCATGTTTGGGATTGGCTCAAAGGATCATGCTACTAGTCGACGGTGTTCTTGACATCTCACAAGGAGATGCCATCCCCATGTGAAGCCGTTGTTAGGGTCCTATAAATATAGGATTCATAATTTTGATTTGACTCTGCTAAAGATCTTGTAAATATGTACATACCTTGCTTTCTGCAAGTTGTTTTCCCATATTTTGAAAAAAATGAAAAATAATAAAAAGCCAAAAAGAGGGTAAAAAGTCCTAAAAGAAAAATCAAAGGACTTAGAAAAATATAAACCCCAAAATGAAAGAAATAAGACCTAAAAGTGAGCAAGTCCAAATGCCACTACTTTTACTTTTACTTCAATAATAATTATTATGTGCAGAGTATCAATAAATGCCATAATCCATGATGAGTTAAACAGTTTAATCTTAACTTTTCATGTTTTCAATTTCATGTTTTAGATAGAGAATGAAGATTTTTCAAACACTTTAAACTTGACAAAGCAGTAGATAGGTAGAGAATAATGAGGAGATCAACAATTTAATCTGAGCCCTCGGATGAAATAAGGTAGATCTAGATAGTTTTATGCTTTGAAAGAAAATGTTTTAAGGTTGCAAGCCTAAATGCACCTACAAAATGAATAAAAAATATTAGAAATAAAGTTGGGTAGGTAGAAAGTAGTGGAGCAAGCATGTAAATAAGACATAATTGGGAAAAATCACTAATTTCTCCTCCCTTATAAGTATTCAGTATTCAAAAATTTCAGTCAAAAAGGCTCAGAGCATTTGTCTGACTTTTTTTGGGACCAGATCCAAGGCTCGATGACTGATAAGTTAAAAATATTGAATTCCTATATTAAACCCTCATTCATCAACATTGACTCTTCATTCATACATCAAAACCCCTTTTTCCTAAGTAAAGGCACATTCTTAATTAATAAAATTTTAACCCTAAAATAATTAATTTCATTCCCTTCAAACACATTCATAAAACCCTCAAAATTACATTTATCCTAAGTATTAGTGAAATAATATAAAAAATGAGCAATGCTTTAATTTTCACATTTTACTTAATGATAACATGTGTTTTTCCATTTCACTACCCTTTTCATATTAAATTTTAACCTATGTTTATTAAATTCCTAATTTACCCTCCCATAGATATTAATTCCCCTATATCTAAATAGCCCCCATAAACCCACTATTATAAAGTTTAGACAATAGTTTATTATCCCCACGTGCATAAAATAAAAACCCCACCTATAAACCCTTTTCTTCTAAACCTATCTCTATTGAAATACCCCATCCTTATAGTTTTTAAACTATTCAAAAGGTTTAAAACTGTATAATATATAATAACCATGCCCGCGTATTTCAAACATTTTACAAAATGTTTTAAAAGAAAAACATTACCCCTCCACTAGATTATTTAACGCCTAAGGGTTTAAACTTTATTAAAGCATAGTTTATAAAGCCTAAAACCATTCCCGCCGCATATAATATCTTGGTCCCACTACTCTTATCCCAACGCAAATCCTAATTAATCTCGACCCTTCGCTTTCAACTTCTAGATCTGATGATTCATATCTGATATCGCGCAAAATAGATGCACAATCACCCAACCACCAAATCTACGTGAAATGTATGGTTTCACTATTATCTCTCTCCTCCACATGGAAAATTCCTACCGGACCGCATTCGATCCATCCCAAACCACTTACCACTTATAACCAGTGCGATAACCGCCTATGCTTTTCTGCCTCACGCTCCAAACCGCCTCTGCTCAGATATGACATACCTTTAATATCGATACTATTTTAAGCCTAAAACATTACAAAAACTGCATATTTCATGTAGTTGAACCCTTTTCTGCATTATTTTTCCCTTTTCAAAGCTTTTCTGACTCAAAAATCAAGTGCCATTACACCATTTTCACACTCAAAGAACCTAAAAGCCATTGAAATTGTTGCCAAGAACACTGGAAGCATCCAATCGACCTCCAAAAACCTTCAATAGCCATCAGAAAATCCTGTCCGACACCTCAGAAACCATGTTTCAAGACCTAATACTTGCGAAAATAGGTATTCCTCTAGAAAGTAACCTTCTCGTCATCAAAAAGAGCTATTTCTGTCAATATTGAACTTTCTGAAGCCTATTTCTCTACAGAAAGACCTTAATTACTTTATAAGAGTGTATTTGTTGTAGAAACCCTTTGAAAGATTCAAATTATTTTACCAATGCTGAGAATCCAAAATTGTTACACTCAATTACTCAGTGCCAGCAAAGTTAAACCTCCAAATTGAAAATTCATTTCACAGGTCTTCCCAATTCATCAAAGCCAGTATCCCTTCTTGCAGACCTCTGTGTCATTAACAAATTGTTTAATTTTTTCACGTCATGAGCAAAAGCAGAATCTGATAAAAAAATCTAAATACTAGTTAAAGATATGTTTACTCCAACAACTTACAAGGAAATGAATTCAAAGGATTTTCCTTAAAATATTCCAGGCATTAGAGTTAAAGAACAGTCATCCTGTGAAATATAAAAGATAATTTTATTGTAAAGATTAAAACAAGGCATTCATAATAGTTGTTTGTGGTTCCTATGTTTTGGCTAGATTGGCAAGACCAAAAGATAAGACAACATCAAACCACTTTGGGATCCTAGGATCTAGCCCTCCTGGATCCAAAGAGGGATCTCTCTATAAATGTAAATAATGATATATCTTTAAAGCTCAAAATAAGGTATTAGGCTAGGTATGAAGCACAAGGGTTTTTTATTTTGTTTGTTTGGTTGGAGATCATTAACTGAGAAGGTTATGGAAGTAAATAAGGAACTGAATAGAAGGATGTTTCAGCATGGGAAGATAGGTCAAAAGAAAGGTTAATCCATTGGGCTATGGAGTCATGAAAGGGGATTACTTGCATAACAACTATCCAAGGGTTTTGGTAGGGAAAGTCATCTATACTAAAGGATGTTTTTAGATAGATGGTGGAATGGAACATCAAGAATGGGTGAAAGAAAGAAACCAGAGGCAGCCTAAGATAAGGTCAGATGTCATCTAAATCCAGGCCTGCTTTTGACATACTTCAAAGGAAACTCTCATTAAAGACACAAAGGGTAGCTTAAGATTAGGTCAGATGTCATTTAAATCCAAACCTACTTTCATCATACTCTTAACAAAGACAATCCAGAAGTCCTCATAACCACTTTTAGACAGTAGAAAACATTTAATATTGAACATAGAGCAAGGCCTAAGATTAGAGAAGGACTTTTAACCTTCAATGCTTTGACACTAGCTCAAAGGGATCTTAGAAAGGTCAGCTGTTGGAAGAGGCACCTAGTGAGATAGGGCTATCTCTAATCTCCCAGTTTCCAAATTCTTCCAGCTGAAACCAAACAAGAACATCCAAGGAAAAAACTCTAAATTGATACATCAGTAAGCATGGACAGGCCAACTTCTATACTAGTTAAATTATGCTGAGTTTGTTCTTAGATACACAATCAGCAGAAAACATCAAAGATAAGAAGAGCAGGAATAATTAGGGTACTTTACAGCAGTATATCCTAAGCTATATTACTGATTCTTATGAGAGAATGATGGATAGCATGATAAAATATGAAAGGAGACAATTGCAGTAATAAAAACATCACCAGTAATATAGACCAGGATCCTGTGAATTTGCTTGATTAATTGATGTGAAAAACCAGTCACATACTTTGAGCTCAATGGCCTTTTACAATCCAGACTTCTCTTCCGAGCCTACTATATTACAAACTACTTAGCTACTTCCCCTCAATAACAGTTCTAACAACTAATATAATCCCAACAACCAACAACTTATACAATGAAATTTACAGGGGTTCTTATAGATGAACGAGGAAGTGAAAAAGAGAAGGAGATATTTGGCCCAATTAAATAAAGATTTTAATGTTTCTCGACCTCTGGGAGGCTTGATGGAGAAGAAGTGACATGCTCCATACTTCATTAAATGGAACTTTGCTTGTATTTGCGCTCTGTATGTTTGTTTTTTACTTTCGAAAGCTCTGGTAGGTGGGCGATTGCTTTTGAGCTGCATATATGTCAATAAATCTCCGACTGCCTTTATTGTGACCTGTGTTAATGAAAATATGACTGTAGGGGCAGTATGGGTCGACGGAGAGTGATTGGCCTCTCTGATTTGGCGTGTAGAGGCTATCTGCTGATGTGTCCTTTGTGTTTTCACTAATCTAGCTCTAATATTCACTTTGGCACTGATACTCTCTGTTCAACTGATGTTCACTACGTTTTGGTTATTTTTCAAGCGCGCAAAAGGTTTACACAGGTAGAGATGTTCATTTTAATGAAGGAATCCGTGGATCCCTTGCCTTCGTGCAATATTTTAAAACTCTGGGCAAAGCCTTTATACCCTGCAAAAAACCAATAAAAGTTAAGAAAACCCAGAGAAAATGGTTTAGAATTGGCTTTGGACGGCTGGGAGTGAGGTTAAAACAGAACCGTCGATTTAGAATAATCGACGAAGATCTACAGCTAAGATCGTTCGGATAAACAATTGGGAGGAAAATGGAGGGCGAATGAATTGGTGGTGAAATTAAGTCCAGATTGTTAGATCAGGGAGATCTACGGTTGACATGAAAACCGAAAAGACATTGTGGAGGAGAAAGGTGGTAAGGTGGAAAACCAATTAGTGGTTTTTCTGCGGGGTCAGAGGTATTTTATGGTTTTCACAAAAATCACGCGATTCCACTCATCGCACGCCACGTGGATCCTCAAAACCGCTTATATCGCGTGATTCTAAAATGTTAAAGCCTGAATGCAAAAATTACGTGATATGTGTTCTTGGCTGTTGGATGGGAGGTTGGAAGATCTGACGGTGCAGGTTTGGCATGATAAAGGTAATATGCACGGGCATAAATGACCATCAGGTTAATTGTGGACCATTGGATCTGAAGGGGTGGATGGTTAAGATTCAATCGGAGAAATGTTTAGGGCCTAGTGGACAGACAGCAAATGGGCGGTGCGATTGGATCTCAGCTGTTGGATCTGTAAGAATGGACGGTCGGGATTTTATCAGGGATCGAAAATCGGAGGAGGCGAAGGGATGGCACTTAAGATTTTGCGATGTGCGATTGAGTGCCAGCCGTCCGATCTAGAACAAGATCGACGGTGGAAATTAAATCAGTGGGGGAACGAAGAAAGGTGATGGCCAGAGATGAATAAAGCACGATGACCGTCGATCTATGTATATCGATGGTGGAGATTGCAGCGGAGGTCGAGAAGAGGAGGACTAATCGCATCGAAGATTTTTGGAAGAACAAAGGAAAAGGCGCTAATAGAAAGTTTCGATTGCAATTAGCGCCTGAGGGCTAGCATCTAGTTCTGGTGTTGGGTTATATGCGGAGAAAGGGGCTAAGGGCTAAGTCAAAAGGGGCTTAAGTGCTAAATGTAAAAATGAATGTTTTAGGCTTAAGTTTAGTGTTTTTTAAGCCAAAAGAGGAGTTCTGGTAGGCAAAAAAGGGATTTTTAAAACCAAATAAAGGGAACTATAAGGTTTAAAAAGGGAAATTTGATGATTTAGAGGGCTAATGAAGGGAATTTAGAGGAATTTTGAAAGGGAAAAAGGAGATGAAAATGGAGGCTTTGTGGGAATAAAATACAGCAAATGGAGGCCTTTTTGAAGCATTCTTTTCCACAAAATATCAGGGCTTATCAGTGGAAACAACAGTGAAGATATCTTCAAAGGAAAAAGACACATAGAGGCTTCAAGAATGAAATATTTTCAAGGGAAATGTTTCTCTTGAAGGCTCAGAAAAATTTTAGCCACCTGTTTTCTATGTCAAAAATTTATAGGTGGCTAACAGTGGCTCCACATGGGGATGGCATCTTCTTGAAGGTGTCAAGAATCTCAGAAAATAATCTTTGGAAGTAGACCATATGCCTGGTACTTGACACATATTTTTATTTTCTTGATCAGCTGCCACAAACATGATGGATATTAAATCAATAGTAATATTCTCCCAAACAATCTACCTACCCATCCTACTGTCCTAACATTTTTTCTTCAAGGTGCATTTAGACTTGCAGACCTTTCACATCATCATTTTTTACAAACAAGAAAATAAACCTATCTACTGCTACCCTTATTACTACATGAGACCAAATTAAACAATTGGCCTCATAGCTTCTCTACCTAAACTAATATTTGCCAGGATTAAACTATCTAGCAGATTTCTTTCTCTACATTCTAAGACAGAAATTTAAAAAACAGTCAAACTAGGATTAGACTGTTTGGTTTGTTGTGGGTTCATGGCATAAAGACAGCTACACATGAACTGAAACTTTGCAGAAATTAAAAAACAACTGACTAAATGCTCACAGGCTAAGCTTTATTGAGATTTCCTACCTACCCTACTCTAACTTGAAATATCTACATGTTTAGCTGACAAACACTCTTTTCCAATACATCCAGTCAATCAAATAATCCCATGACTAGTATTTTCTACTCATCTCTTTGAGTATGCTGGATAGGCAGGGCCACTCCCATTCTCTTTGTTTTTTAACATCTCCTTTAAAAAATTTCTTGTTGCCTGCAACAAGCTGCTCTTGATGACCTTTGATCCTTCCTCAAATGTTCGCAGGAAATGAGCATAAGGATCTTGAAATGATACCTGGTTGTGAGTATTTTGCGAGTAGGCTTCAACCAATATTTCTTCCTCTTCCACTGGATCAAGAAAAAGACTCTCTTGAGAAATAAAATCTCCCTCATCTTCATCATCATCTAAACTTGAGGACTCATCATATACTGCAGCTTTGTCTTCTTATAGCTCTGAGATCTTCTGATCTAGTGTGCTGAGCTCTGTGAAAAGACTAACATATTCTTGAGCAGGGGTTTCTTTTATTACCTCATCCCTTTCAGGAGAAGGTTCAGTATATTCATCCTGCTCAAGAGTTTCTTAATTTCTTTCTTCCTCATCCTCTGTGTTGAAAAGCTGTTGATTTCTAGCTTCATGGAAATTATTACTGATGATATGATATAAAGCAGAGTGAAGATTCAATGAATCTTCACCTGCTACTATACTTTCATAACCTTCTTCATCAGTATCATAAATATCCTGACCTGGCTCATTGCTTTCAGGAATTTGACACACATGGTCTTCTTCCCACAAATCTACTGATGATGGTCCTGGAGGATTAGCCTCTATTTGGAAGAAAACATCATCGGATAGATCAAAACTAGAAGAATCATAATTGTAAGCAATGTCACCAATCAAACTTACTAGATTCTCAGCAAGTCTTTCTTCAAAACAATTTGCAATTTCATTTTCTGATCTAAAGTCTTGTTCATCATACATGTTTTGCATGTGGCTTATGTCTTTCAGTGATCTGTTTTGTTTTTCCTAAGGAAAAGGTGTGAGTCTTTTCCAATATTCATTTCTAGTTTCAACCTCTTATTCTTCCTCCTCTATGTTTAGCAAGGTGTTGGCTGTCTCTATCAATCTTTGCAACTTGTTTTTTAAAGAGATCTGCCCTTTTTGCGTTACTTGGTCATTTTTTATTTCTTTCAATCTTTCCTCCCTACACCACAGGTTGTATTCGACCGTAATTTCTATGTTCTTCATTTCCTCCAGGCTTGAAGGCTCTCTTTCTCTTATATGGAATTCCACCTTGGGGTCAAAAGAACTTGGATAGTGTGATAGGGCCCATCCCAAGGGTGGTTTTATCTCAGAAGGTATTGCATTGTATACCTTATTAAACGTGGCTGAAAATTTTTGTACTGTCTCTCCTGGTTGTCTTCTCAAATTCTGGTATTCTTCTAGGATGAGGAAAACATTTCCCGGGACTACCCATCTATCAAGGAAAACTTGAGCAAACTACTGAAAATTGATGATGCTTGCAGCTGGGAGGCTTTTAAACCAACTCTTAACATTTCCTTGTAATGACAAGGCAAACATCTAATACACACATCATCTTCTTCTATTTCATATAAGTCAAGTAAATCCTCAAGCTTTTGAGCATCCAGCCCAGTAGTGATCTTTGAATTTTCTCCATCAAAAAAGGGGCAGCTTATTTGTAAGTCTTGCAAGAAGGGGTTGGAAGATAAGAGGCAACGCTAGAGGCTTGTATCTTTCTATGACCTTTGTGGGTGTGGGCAGTGCCTGGTTGAAGTTTCATCGGGGGTCAGAGGTACAACATGAGGCTCTTGTTTCACTGGCCTTTTCACAAGTGTATAGGTCTGCTCATGGTCTGAAGACTGAGGCTTGAGATCTTTCCCATAATCAAGGTGGGTCTCATCTTTGTACAATTTATCAGGCTTAAAGTAGGATAGAACGTAGAGGTAGATAAAAACAATGAATTCCTTAAACCAAATCCAGCATAAATGCTCTATCCTTCTATAAGGTCGGGCCATATTTCAGGTTCTTCCTCCAGTGCAGTCTTTAGGTCTATTAGGAATTGTGGGGTGTGGAGTCGCCAGGTGGATGAATTTGGATGTTTTGAAGTAGGCTGTTGTCCACCATCAACAATTAAATACCAATCTGAGGCTAATTGGTCTTCTTTGAGCCCTTAGAGATGTTCAAGGAGTGTTTTGACTCAAAGTTCCCTAGTGGAGTCACCATTATGTTGTGGTTCCTATGTTTTGGCCAGATTGGCAAGACCAAAATATAAGACAACATCAAATCACTTTGGGATCCTAGGATCTAGCCCTCCTGGATCCAGAGAGGGATCTCTCTATAAATGTAAAGAATGATATATCTTTAAATCTCAAAATGAGGTATTAGGGTAGGTATGAAGCACAAGGGTTTTTGATTTTGTTTGTTTGGTTGGAGATCATTAACTGAGAAGGTTATGGAAGTAAAGAAGAAACTGAATAGAAGGATTTTTCAGCATGGGAAGATAGGTCAAAATAAAGGTTAATCCATTGGGCTGTGGAGTCATGAAAGGGGATTACTTGCATAACAAATATCCAAGGGTTTTCGTAGGGCAAGTCATCTATAGTAAAGGATATTTTTAGATAGATGGTGGAATGGAACATCAAGAATGGGTGAAATAAAGAAACCAGAGGCAGCCTAAGATCAGGTCAGATGTCATCTAAATCCAGGCTTGATTTTGACATACTTCAAATGATACTCTCATTAAAGACACAAAGGGTAGCTTAAGATCAGGTCAGATGTCATTTAAATCCAAACCTTATTTTAGCATACTCTTAAGAAAGAAAATCCAGCAGTCCTCATAACCACTTTTAGACAGTAGAAAACATTTAATATTGAACACAGAGCAAGGCCTAAGATCAAAGAAGGAATTTTAACCTTCAATTCTTTGACACTAGCTCAAAGGGATCTTAGAAAGGTCAGCTGTTGGAAGAGGCACCTAGTGAGATAGGGCTATCTCTAATCTCCCATTTTCCAAATTCTTCCAGCTGAAACCAAACAAGAACATCCAAGGAACAAACTCTAAATTCATACATCAGTAAGCATGGATAGGCCAACTTCTATACTAGTTAAATTATGCTGAGTTTGCTCTTAGATACACAATCAACAGAAAACATCAAAGACAAGAAGAGAAGGAAGCATTAGGGTACTTTACAGTAGTATATCCTATGACAAATTAATGATTTTTATTAGAGAATAATGGATAGCATGATAAAACATGAAAGGAGACAATTGCAGTAAGAAAAACATCACCAGTAATATAGACTAGGATCCTGTGAATTTTCTTGATTAATTGATGTGCAAAACCAGTCACATACTTTGAGCTCAATGGCCTTTTACAATCCAGACTTCTCTTCCCAGCCTATTATATTACAGACTACTTAGCTACTTCCCCTCAATAATAGTTCTATTATAGAATCCCAACAACCAACAACTTTTACAATGAAATTTAGAGGGGTTCTTATAGATGAACGAGTAAGTGAAAAAGCGAAGGAGATAGTTGGCCCAATTAAATGAAGATTGTAATGTTTTTCAGCCTCTAGGAGGCTTGATGGAGAAGAAGTGACATGCCCTATACTTCATTAAATGGAACTTTTCTTGTATTTGCACTCTGGCTGTTTGTTTTTGACTTTCGGAAGCTCTGGTAGGTAGGCGATTGCTTTTGAGCTGCATATATGTCAATAAATCTCTAACTTCCTTTACTGTGACCTATGTTAATGAAAATAGGACTACAGGGGTAGTATGGGTCGATGGAGAGTGATTAGCCTCTCTGATTTGGCGTGCAGAGGCTATCTGCTGATGTGTCCTTTGTGTTTTCGCTGATCTGGCTCTAATCTTCACTTTGGAATTGATACTCTCTGTTCAGCTGGTGTTCACTACGTTTTGGTTATTTTTTAAGTTCACAAAAGGTTTACACAGGTGGAGATGTTCATTTTATTGAAGGAATTTGTGGATCCCTTACCTTCGAGAAATCTTTTAAAACTATGGGCAAAGCCTTTATAACCTGTAAAAACCCAATAAAAGTTAAGAAAACCCGACGGAAATGGTTTAGAATTGGCTTTGGACGGCTGTGAGTGAGGTTAAAATGGAATCATCAATTTAGAATAATCGATAGAGAGCTACGGCTGAGATCGTTCGAATAAAAAATTGGGAGGAAAATGGAGGGCGAATGAATTGGTGGTGAAATTAAGTCTGGACCGTTAGATCAGGGAGATCTACAGTTGAGATGAAAACCGAAAAGACATTTCAGAGGAGAAAGGTGGTAAGGTGGAAAAACATGGGTTGTTTTCGCGTAGGGTCGAAGGTAGTTTATGGTTTTCACAAAAATCACGCGCCACGTGGATCCTCAAAACCACTTATATCACGTGATTTTAAAGCATTAAAGCCCGGATGCAAAAATTACTCGATATGCATTCTCGGCTGTTGGATGGGAGGGCAGAAGATCTGACAGTGTAGGTTTAGCACGATAAAGGTAAGATGCACGAGCGAAAACGACCATCGGGTTAATTGTGGACCATTGGATCTGAAGGTGTGGATGGTTAAGATTCAATCGGAGAAATGTTTCGGGCCTGGTGGACAGACGGAAAATGGGAGGTGCGATTGGATATCAGCCATTGGATCTGTAAGAATGGATGGTCGGGATTTGATTTGGGAGATTTGATCGGGGATCGCAAATTGGAGGAGGCGAAGGGATGGAACTTAAGATTTTGCGATGCAGAATTGAGCGCCAACCGTCCAATCTAGAAAAAGATCATCGAATAAAGCATGATGGTCGTCGATCTATGTAGATCTATGGTGGAGATTGTAGCGGAGGTTGAGAAGAGTAGGACTAATTGCATCGGAGATTTTTGGAAGAACAAAGGAAAAGGCGCTAATAGAAAGTTCTGATTGCGATTAGTGCTTGAGGGCTAGCGCCTGGTTCCGGTGCTAGGTTATATGCGGAGAAAGGGGCTAAGGGCTAATCCGAAAGGGGCTTAAGTGATAAATGTAAAAATGAATGTTTTAGGCTTAGGTTTAGTGTTTTTTAAGCCAAAAGAGGAGTTCCGGTAGGCAAAAAAGGGGTTTTTAAAACCAAATAAAGGGAACTATAAGGTTTAAAAAGGGAAATTTGATGATTTAGAGGGCTAATGAAGGGAATTTTGAGGAATTTTGAAAGGGAAAAAGGAGGTCAAAATGGAGGCTTTGTGGGAATAAAATAGGGCAAATGGAGGCCTTTTTGAAGCATTCTTTTTCACAAAACAGTAGGGCTTATGAGTGGAAACAACAGTGAAGATCTCTTCAAAGGAAAAAGACACATAGAGACTTCAAGAATGAAATATTTTCAAGGGAAATGCTTCTCTTGAAGGCTCAGAAACATTTTAGCCACCTGTTTACTATGTCAAAAATTTATAGGTGGCTAACAATAGTCAGGGTAAAAGGAAGAACTCACAGTAAAGGTTAAAGTTCAAAGTAAAGTAATAATTCACAATGACATTGAAAATAGAACAATCAAAGAGCATCAAAGTTAAAGTGTATCATATGAAAGTCAGAATGAAGGTTAAAACAAATTTACTGAGCAGTCAAGGTAAAACAGTAAAAGTAAATACAGAGACAGTAAATTGTAAATAAAGATGAAAATACTTTCAACAACAATGAATTTTATATAAAGTGAAAGTAAAAATAGTTAAAAGAACAATAAGGTTAAAAGATGAAAGCAGAGCAAGAAGGGACACTTTTGCAGAAATTTCTTGTTTAAGGCATTGTTTTGCATAAACTATTGTGACCAATCCAAGATGATTTTTTAAAAACGGAAGGAGTTTTATGTTCCTAAGATGTCCAACTACAGAAGCCTTTCTCACTTTTCTAACATCCATTATGGATTTGGAAATATTAAATAATATTTGAAAGCAATGTTTACATAAAATTCTTGTTAGGTCATCATTTTGCAGAGAATATTGTGCCCAATCAGAAATACATCTTACAAACCTGAAGGAGGTTTTTGTTCCTAAGAGGCCCATCTACAAAAATCTATCTCACGTTTTTCATAGGTATTACAGAATGAGAGATAGATGCACATATTTACAGCCTATGTTTTGAGACTGTGCAAAGCTCTGTTTTACACATATGTTTGCAAAGCCTATTGTGAATAGTTGGAGAAGAAATTTAGAAAACTGAGAGAGTTTTATCTCAACAACATATTTATCTACAATAACCATTTTCACTTTTTACATATATATTTTTGATTGAGAAATACAAAGGTATCATTGGACCCCAAGTTTTCAGAATTGTTGGAGCAGAATGCACAAAGAATGGAGACAGTTAGTGACTTGGATGCCTCATCATCAACTAAGAGTTGAGATCAAATTTGAATTCTCCTCTTGTCATCACCTATCCATAAAAAAGAGTGCCAAATAGATGCATTAGTTTTGAGTGTCCTTTACTTAAGTTCTATTTATGTAAAACAATTGGAGATACTTGTAAACCAATCTTGATATTTTTCAAGATATTATAGTTTAGAATTTGTATAAATACTTCACTCTTTGAAGTATTTTGGTGGAATAAAATTGTTGGGATTGTTATAGTCATTTCTTCTTTGACTTTTAAGCTTTTGTGTGTTAAAACTTCGAGTAGTAGGCTGGATCAAAGAAAATTGACATCATACTTAAGGATCCCTATGATGAGCTATTTGGAGTGAAGCATTTTCTTTACTTGTCATTGTTTCTTTTTTCTGTTACATGCATCCATTTATGTTTATGCTAAATCTGAATGTATAACTAGGAGTATTAATATAGGATATGTTAATAGCACCCTATTTTTAACTAGTTATCATTTATATGTTTTGCTCTGATTTCCAATGTAGGGAATTCTTAATTGCTCCCTCATTTGTTTGACCTCTCCTACTACTTCCATTTTCCAGATTTAGGGATTCTTAAGTGCCCTTTATCTCGATCATACCACCTCACAAAAACAACTTTCCAAGATCTCCAAGGGTTGGCTATCTTGCCCTGAAGACATTTGACCTTTTTGCCCTAGATCCTAGTCATGTTACCTTGATTTTGACTCCATAGCCCAAGGGACAAATAGATTTCCCACTATTCATCCTTTCAAGTGATTTTTCCCACCAAATCCAACAAAACCAAACCAAAGCTGCACTTTCATAGCTAGCCTAATATTCACAAATTAAAACAAAGATAAACTTTAAAGAGATAGCCCTCTCTGAACCCTAGGAAGGCTAGATCGTAGAGTTCGAAGTAGGTTTGTGTTTACCTCGATGAGTTCTCTCTTTAACCTGGTGAAATTACTGAGTGATAACAGGTATCACCGACCACCACAAAGCGTAATTTATTGGAACATTGGTGAGCCAGTTTAAATCTGGTAACTCTAAAGTTGCAACAAAGGGAAACTGTCGATTTAAGTTGGGTTGAGCATAGCCAGGGTATGATGGAATTGCTTTGGCAGTAAGCTTTTGGGCACCAACCTAAGGAATCTGTTGCCGGTAACCCAAATAGGGGTTGTTTTTATAAGAAAATGCTTAAGGATTCTATTGACCAAAACCTGGGTACACTATTTGCTGAAATGAACGTTGTGGAATTTGCGGTTGCGACTACCAAGGGGTCTGTCTACCAATATTATAACCCAAACTAGGATAGTTTGGATTCAGTTGTAGATAGGTATAACCTATTTTCGGCTGTGATATTCGATAATATGGTAATCGAGCTTGTGAATAAATGATTTCGGATATAGGTGGTTGTTGTAAACCAGCCGAAGGAGTTTGAGTCTAAGGGCCTAATACTTGAGGGTATTGGGTTGAAGGACCTTCCTGAGACGGTTGAGGTACATCAGTTTGAGCCCGTAATAGGGGTAAGGATGAATTAACAAGTGGAGTTGATGTGGGTGCAACAGGTTGAACCGGTTGATATGAGTGTACAACTATTTGTGATTGGATGGGTAGAGTGGGATGCCAATGAAAAACATTCATTCTGACATTAGGATGGCCAAATAATGACAGATTACTATCAATATGGGTGACCATATGTTGCCCCCCAGCATGAGGAGTATAACAATATGGAAAATATTTTTCTCCAAATACAGGGAGTCCAGTGGAAATTGTACTGGATGCAATATACCTAGATGGACCAGCTTGATATTGCCCTGATGATGTGTATGAAGGATCAAGGCATTCAGTACTCACTATAGATCTACCAATTATAATACCAGATGATGACATTGGTGAATTCCATGGGTTCGAGGATGCACCAGAGAAGGTTCCAGATAAATATTGGTAACCAAGTGGGATGGAAGGGCCACCATATAAATGCGACTCTAGTGAAGTTGTGACCATCGACGGGGTACCAAGAGCAGGTGCTATCGCAACTGGAATATATGGTCCAACTGAATATGTTGGCTCAGGCATGGTTATTCGACCAAATTTATACCCTAATAGATCTACAGGAACTCTAATAGACACAGGATCAACAAAAGCAGAGGCAGGTGATTGAGTGAAAGACTCGTACAAGTAAAACTCTGGCCCAAAATGAGTTGGATTTAGAGATGTTTCTTATTGTGGTATTTCTTCAATCGAAATTAAACTAGGTGGAAGGATTTCATCTTCAGGCCTAAAGTATATTTCAGAAGGTTGGTTGCGCAATATGGGAGACTTAATGGCTACAATAGATTGTGTGGCGACCGATACAGGAACAAATTCCAATCATTCGACTTCAAGATTTAGATTTTCTTGCAAAAGAGTGACAAGATCTGGATCAAATTACAGTTGAACATCATCGGGTTGGGGAGGTATGGTCTCACAGATTGGATGGATCATGACCATGGGTAGCTTTGAGGACTCTGTCTCGAGAACAGTAGATGAACAAGGACTTGTAGAAATAACTTGCGCCGACTTTGGTATATGTGAGGATGATGTTGTACCAGAGGTACTAATAGTACTAGTTTCAGTAGAGTGATGTCGCCTGCGCTGACCAGAAGTGGCTTTCGGTGGTAAAGGTGGTTTTAGTGCTATACTATGTGAACGAATGGGAAGTGGTGTTCTTCTTCCATGATGACTAATTTATTTTATGAAAAAAAACAAATAAACAAAATAAAAAGGGTAATTCTAGGCAAAAATTTTACCAGGTAATTGTGAACTATAGAATACCTCCTGGCGAACTAAGAAGTACAGGCAGGAAATCTCCCCGAATGCTATGTTCAGTGTATCACAAGTTACAAGGTGGCTGACTCCATTCACTATGTATGGATAACAACCTAAAGTTCTCCTCCCAAATATACCTGAAGGTACGTGGAGGCCCAAGTCTGTATTAGTGTTGTCTAGTGTGAAACTGCACAGTGAGAGCATCCCCTTATACTTTTCATACTAGAACACCGCCCGATACACCCGAAGGTACGTGGATGAGCTTTGATATACTTACGTACGTGGAGTGAGGTATCACACTCGGAATGTATCGCAGACAAGTTAACGACAATTTCTATTTTTAACGATGCCGAAACATGTCTCTAGCCTAGACCTTCTAAATGTTATCGTTATGGTTGAAATTATTTTTTAGGTAAATTGATGTAAATTTTAAGTTTACCTTGTTTAGAAAGTTTGTCTTTGAGGTTCACTACGTGATGTGATGGAAATTCCTAAAAATGAAAACTAAAATGATAAGAAAACTTTTAAATTTTAGCTTTTTTCAATGAAAATCCTAGCTACTAAGGGAAAGAGTAATGATTTTTAGAGCAAACAACAAAGAGCACAAACTAAAATGCAGGTTTCCTAACTTGTTCCTATGCAACACAAAAAATTCACTATATGCACATGCATGTTTTTATTTTCAGCTCCCTTCATGTAAATGCAAGAAAGGAAACTATATGCATCAAATCAACAAAAAACAAATGTTTTCTTATTTGATAAATGAGGAATTTAACAACAATTTCTCTTTTAGGAAAAATGAAGTATGTGTTGGCAATATGATGCAGAGTGTTGTCCTTGATGGCAACCCACTGAATGAAGATGAAGACATGCGACTGTTGACATGTGTTGTCCTTGATGGCAATCCACCTGATGTAGTTATTCTTGATCTGATGGACTTGATAAATGATGTAACTCTGATATGAAATGATGTTTGATGCTGAGTGTTGTCCTTGAATGGCAACACACATGATGAAGATGATGGCAACTTACTTGATGTAGTTTTTGCTTGATAGAATATGTCTTGATGAACTAAATCTGATGTATCCACAGTGAGTACAGAAGGCAATGAAGAAAGGAATTCAGCATTTGCTAAATCTATGGTAAAAAGAGTATGTCTCTAGGCATACGCGGATTTTCCTGAGGGAAGTCGTGTATGCACGCGGGAAAGAACGTTCCAAGTCGCGTATGGGCAAAAGCGCTCAAAAAGTGCAAAGCCAGGGGTAACCACCATGGTATTGACCCATTGTATTGGGTAATGATTTGTCTAAATGGGCCCGTGCAGGAATACCATCAGAAGTAATGTGGTTTTGGCTCATGGTATTGAAAAAGGGTAAACCTATATAAAGAGAATAAATTCATTGTGCAAATGATGAGCATGGGTGCAAGAGATCTGAGCTTGAATGAATACTTCTCTCTGGAGTATATCTGAATGGAAAGGGTTACAGTTCAATGAAAGATCTGAATGTATGATGCACCAATGAAGGAATGATGAAGAAAGGGATCTAGATCTTTATTGTACTTGTATCTGCTAGATCTGTTCATGGAAGGCCTAGATCTGAGATGAGGCGAACATCTGTCTGAAGCAAAAGGGTAAATCTGAACTGAATATCTGATCTAAAGAAGTATGCTGCTCTATAATAGTTGAAGATCTATATGCTAGTTCACCGCAGAGGAAGCGCGTATATACGCGGATTCGCTGAAGATAAAGCGCGTATGCGCAATAAAATTGGCTCTATAATTTATACTGAATTATACGTGAGTTTATGTGAACGGAAGCACGTATATACACGACATCAGAGAAAGGAAAGCACATATGCAAACTAGGGTTTTGCTGAAGTCTGTGGTAAGAAATGTCTGATCTGTTCTGCTGGTTTACTGATATCTGTCAGTGAGTTATATGTATCTGTTTCATGGTTGACTGTACTTAAAAGTATGGAAAGGGTCAAGTCTGAAAATATGATGAAACGTGGCCTGCAAGTGGTGTCCTAAAGGAAGCTTTGGATCCAGTGTGAAAATTGATGAAACGTGGTCCATAGAGGTGCTGAGGGTTGTAGCCTTCAGTCAGGGGGTCGTAGCTCCCTTCCAGGTGAGGCTGGTAAACGAGATCGGGGGGTCGTAGCTCCCTTCAAGGAGAGGCTGGTAAACGAGTCAGGGGGTTGGAGCTCCCTTCCAGGAGAGGCTGGTAAACGAGCGCAGGTGGGTGCCTGCGTGCTGGTCAAGTCTGCGCCAGCACATATGTTGTAAGATGTTTTCTCTATAATAAAATATTGAAGGCTGAGCAACTGCAGCGGTGGTTTTCTCCTGACTTGGGTTTCCACCTAAAAATCCTGGTGTTCATGTGTGATGCTTTGTGTGATGGTTTATTCTGTTCTTACTGCACATGTTTACTGCTTATTGAATATCTGATGAATAAATGATGGAATGGTTTAAGTGAAGATTTAATGACATATCTAGATCTCTGTGTATACGCTAGTTTCATGAAGGGTATCCGCGTATATACGCGAGTCTGTTTTAGTAAAGTAGCGTATGGGTTTTAGAAGCAAGAAAAAGAAAAATTGTTGAATATGCAGTAAATACTGATTCACCCCCCCCTCTCAGTATTTTTCCCAACAATTGGTATCGGAGCAGGTCCTTCTGCAAAAGCTTGATCGCTTGAAGGAGATCCGTCGCAATGGGAAGTCAAGAAGGTTATCAATACCCGGCAAGTATTCCTACTGATGCTGCTGAAAGAAAGAAGTATGAAATCAATGCCAAAGCAGTGAATGTCTTATTAGGAAGCATGTCTGAATCAGAATTTGCTAAAGTGATGCAACTACATTCAGCAAAAGAGATATGGGACAAAATCATTCTGAGCTATGAAGGAGATACAAAGGTAAAAAATGCAAAACTCCAAACTCTTAGAATCGAATATGAAAATTTGAAGATGCATAGTGATGAAAGTGTTGCCAGTTTATTTCTTCTTCTAGATGATATTGTAAATCGGATGAGAAATTTGGGTGAAACCATAACCGATACTACTCTGGTGGCAAAAGTCTTAAGATCCTTGACTTCAAAATTTGACTCTAAAGTTTCAGCCATTGAAGAAAGACAAGATCTGCAAACTCTTACTATTGTTCAACTACATGGTATTCTCACTGCTTTTGAAATGAGGCAAGGAGGCCCTTCTCAAATCAAAGAAGCTTCTTTTAAGGCATCTGCAAAAGGAAAAGAAAAGGAAGTTGTCAAAGAATCCAGCTATATATCTGAAGAAGAAGAAGAAGCAAATTTTGTGAGAAGACTTCAACTAGGTACCGGAAAATTCAAAGGTAAGCTTCCTTTCAAATGTTTCAATTGTGGAAGAGTTGGTCATTATGCTGCAAAATGTCCTTATAGAGAAAAACATGGTAAAGGGAAACAATTTGAAAAGAGGAAGAGTTATTATGCAAATGAAGACAGTGATGGGTCATCTAATAGTGAGGAAGAATGTGAAGAAGACTTTAGACATCTCATGGCATTTGAACAAAGAGAAGAAAAGGATACTTTTGTGGATGCTCTAGAGGACAATGATTTTCTTGAAGAAAACAATCAACTCAAAGTAAGCCTAGAAGAAAAGAACATAATCATAGAGACACTTGAAAATCAGCTTGAAGCAAAGGAAAAACGCATTGAGGAATTGGAGTGTGAAGTAGTAAGTCTAAGGAAAGATAATGAGAAAGTGAAGACTCTCAATCTTAGATTTGCTAAAGGTTCAGAAACCTTAGATGATATTATCAAGACACAACGGTCTCCTCTTATAAAAACAAGTCTTGGATATACTGGGGAATCTTCCTAGACTTCAGCACCAAATTATCTGAAAGCAGTCACAATTGGTTCTCTTCATTCAGCCACTCAGCAAGGCAACACAGGATCTTCACAGGTAAAGCATGATCATCTCAAATCAAGGATCACTAACAGGGAGATCCCTCAAAGAAGCAACAACCGACAGGTAAATTCAAATAGAACATTTCATGATCGCAGAAATTTCTACTTCAATGGACAATGTTTCTCATGTCACAATTTCGGTCATAAAGTTGTTCAATGTGTTGCATATAAAACCATCGTGACAAGAGAAGCAAGAAAGAAAAGGATGAATATTGAACCAAAGAAGAACACCTATAACAACTTTTCTCCTCTTCAAAACGAAGTTGAATGTACTTATTGCAATAACTTTGGTCATGAAGAATCCGAATGCAGGAGCAAGGTCCAGCCAAAAGAACATGTTCCCTCAAGCTCTAAAGTGTGGAAAAAGAAAGAAATACAGGTTTAAAATTGTGGGATACCATTATTTGCAGAAGGTGAAGAAAATCAATGGTACATTGATAGTGGGTGCTCAAGACACATGACAGGTGACAAAAGAAAACTCCTTACATATAATGCTCTAGAAAAGGAAAAGAAAGTTACATTTGGAAATGATACTCCCGCTGTAATTAAAGGAAAAGGGTCAGTATTTCTAAAAGAAAAGGTGAAGGCTAATGATGTCATGTATGTGGATGGATTAAGGCATAACTTGTTAAGTGTAAGTCAAATGTGTGATCAAGGAACATAAGTGGTCTTTAGTTCAAAAGAATGTGTGGTTCGTGATCTTGATACAGGTAAAATCATTATAAAAGGAAAAAGAAATCCTAGCAACCTTTATGTACTGAACGGCATAGATCAATGTTACTTGAGCAAGTCTTCAGAAAATTGGCTATGGCATAGAAGGCTGGGGCATCTGAGCTTCTCTCAAATCAACAAAGCAAGCAGACTTCAAGCTGTTCATGGTCTTCCCAATATTAATCTACCAGAAAGTATCATATGCAAATCTTGTCAATTCGGTAAGTAGACCAGAGTATGATTTAATGCCAAAGAAGGATCATCAAGTGAGCCTCTTGAACTCATTCATACTGACATATGTGGACCTATGAGGAAAAATTCACCACGTGGAGAAGAATACTATATCTTATTTATTGATGATTACTCTAGAATGTGTTGGATCGGGCTCATTAAACACAAAGATGAAGCATTTGAAAAATTTCAGATCTTCAAAGCTTTAGTTGAAAATGAATCAAATCTGAAAAATCAAGTGTCTTAGATCTGATCGAGGAGGAGAATATACATCAAATGAATTCTTTGACTTTTGTGAACAACATGGCATAAAAAGACAATTCTCTGTAGCAGGTACTCCACAACAAAATGGCGTAGCAGAAAGAATGAATAGAACAATTCAACAAATGGCTAGAGCTATGCTCGATGATTCTGGAACTCCTGACATGTTCTGGGGAGAAGCAGCACATACAGCAGCCAAAATTCTCAACAAGGCTCATGTTCGGGTAAATAGTGAAAAAACTCCATATGAACTTTGGTATGGTAATTCTCCATCTGTGAAGCATTTTAGAGTTTTTGGAAGTAAATGCTTTATCAAAAATAATGATGAAAATCTTGGCAAGTTTGAACCTAGATCAGATGAAGGGATATTTCTTGGTTACTCATCTTCAAGCAAAGCATACAAATGTTACAATAAAAGTCTTTGAAAGATTGTTGAATGTATTGATGTTGTTATTGATGAGTCTCCTGCAGCTCCTAAAGAAGAAAAACAAACAAAAAAAGAAGATGATGGTGACCTATGTCCTTCTACATCAAATAGAAATGATATAGACAATGGATCCAATGAAGAACCTGAAGATGATCTATCTGAAAAATCTCCATCTAGATATGTTCAAAAGAATCATCCTGAATCTCAAATTTTGGGTGACAAGGAATCAGGTGTACGAACAAGGAGAACTCTTGTGGGATCTTCTAATCATCTGGCACTTCTATCCACAATTGAACCACACAATTTCAATCAAGCTAGCAAATATGAATGTTGGAAGCAAGCCATGAATGAAGAGCTTGATCAAATTGAAAAGAATTACACTTGGGAATTGGTACCAAGACCACATGATAAAAATGTCATTGGAACTAAATGGATTTTCAAGAACAAGTTAAATGAGAATGGGGATGTTGTAAGAAACAAAGCTAGATTGGTTTACAAAGGGTATACTCAACAAGAAGGCATAGACTTTGAAGAAACTTTTGCTCTTGTAGCTAGACTTGAAGCCATAAGAATGTTTCTTGCTTTTTCAAGTTATCAACAAATCAAAGTTTATCAAATGGATGTTAAATCTGCTTTTCTTAATGGTGATCTAGAAGAAGAAGTATATATAGAACAACCGGAAGGATTCATTTTGGGAATGATGAAAATCTTGTTTGTAGACTTAAAAAGGCTCTATATGGTCTCAAACAAGCTCCAAGGGCATGGTATTATCGTCTTGACAAATATCTTCATCAACAAGGTTTTTCAAAGGGGTCTGTGGATAGCAACTTATACACAAAAGTTGAAAATGATAAACTATTGATTGTAGTTGAATATGTTGATGATATCATTTTTGGGAGTAACGAAGAATCTATGAGTCAAAAATTTTCTTCTGTCATGCAGCAAGAATTTGAAATGTCTTTACTTGGGGAACTAACATTCTTTCTTGGCTTACAAGTGCATCAAACTGCAGATGGTATATTCCTATCACAAGCGAAATATCTTAAGCAAATTCTGAAGAAGTATGGCATGGAAGAATGCAAACCTGTAAGTACACCAATGATAACCGGATGCAATCTCAGTTCTCATGATGATTCTCCCATAGTGAATCAACCAGAATACAGATCAATGATAGGAAGTCTACTTTATCTCACTGGGACTAGACCAGACATTATGCATGTTGTTGGGATTGTTGGACGATTCCAAGCTAATCCAAAAGAGTCTCACCTTTAGGATGTTAAAAGAATTTTCAAATATCTTCAAGGAACTCAAGACCTTGGTCTATGGTATCCAAGGAATGCTGATCTTACTCTTCATGCTTACATTGATGCAGATTGGGCTGGAAGTGTTGATGATCGGAAAAGCACTAGTGGTGGTGCATTCTATATGGGACCCCGATTAGTATATGGGACCCCGATCACCTTTAGGATGTTAAAAGAATTTTCAAATATCTTCAAGGAACTCAAGACCTTGGTCTATGGTATCCAAGGAATGCTGATCTTACTCTTCATGCTTACATTGATGCAGATTGGGCTGGAAGTGTTGATGATCGGAAAAGCACTAGTGGTGGTGCATTCTATATGGGACCCCGATTAGTATCTTGGTTCAGCAAGAAGCAAAATTCTATTTCCTTATCTACAGCAGAAGCAGAATATGTGGCTGCCGCATCTTGTTTCACTCAACTCCTTTGGATGATGCAAACCTTACAAGATTTTCAAATCAAATTTACACCTCCTGTCTCGATTAAGTGTGATAATAAAAGTGCCATCAGTATTTCAAAGAATCCTGTTATGCATTCGAAGACCAAGCACATTCCCATAAAGTATCACTTCTTACGTGAACAAGTGCTTGAGCAAAAGGTGAAGTTGGAGTATCTTCCCTCCAAAGAACAAGTTGCTGATATTTTTACCAAACCTCTGCCCAGGGAAGCGTTCGAGTATCTCAGACAGAAGCTGGGAGTATTCTCTGCCAGTCAAAAGCACAAATCTGCATAAATTTCGAAGATGGCATTGGATACGCGTATTTCCTGAAACACAGTCGCGTATATACGCGAGTTCATGCACAGAAAACTGCATATGTCTGATTGCTGACATTTTTCTGTTTGGAGTCAGCTCTCTTCAGCATAGCTGCAGTGCTGTTTAATATCTCTGATACTGTTTGGTATCTCTGGTAGTGTTCCAGCTCTCATAATTCTATTTCTAATGTTTTTGATAAAGGTGCCTTGATGATTTGTTGGTGAAAGTGTTCAGGATGCTCAAACTAAGGGGGAGCCTTAGTCATATGAAAAGGATGCTTGGATGCACAGTTTCAGGGGGAGCATTAGCTTTGCTAAGTATAATGCATTGTTGGCATTATGATGGTTCTGAAATATGTTCTCTTTCTTGAGGACTTTCTGGTGTTGGTCTTAAAGTTATATTTGTAGTTTGATGAAAAGGTCATATAGAGATCCATGATGTAAATTTGTAATATTCAGTCATGTAAGGACTTGATAAATTTGTAAACCCACTTGGTTGGGTAGCTGAGTCAAATTTTGTAAACCCACTTGGTTGGGTAGCTGAGTCAAATTTGTAAACCCACTTGGTTGGGTACTTGAGTCTCATATGTAAATCCACTTGGTTGGATATTTGATGTAAGTATGAGTCTTTGGTGATAGGAAGTTCATAGAGTCATGTACTTCATTGGAAAATTTGTTTGAAGATTCAGCATGAACTCAGGGGGAGCTTGATCACCTCAGTATATATCAGATCTGCAGAACGCTTCTTCCACGTGCAGAGAATAGGGGGAGAGTATGTTGGTTTTGATCCACCCTTTTCCCTTGATGACAAAGGGGGAGAGTGACATGGTGTTTGAATGAAGTCAAAATGGGGCATGTGACATGGTGTCTTTGTATTCTTAATGTACCTATCTGTTGTGGTAACCAAACACCATCGTGGTTGCCATCAAGTCCAAAGGGGGAGATTGTTGGCAATATGATGCAGAGTGTTGTCCTTGATGGCAACCCACTGAATGAAGATGAAGACATGCGATTGTTGACATGTGTTGTCCTTGATGGCAATCCACCTGATGAAGTTATTCTTGACGTGATGGACTTGGTAAATGATGTTTGTTAGCAATATGATGATGAATGTTGTCCTTGAAAGGCAACCCTCTTGATGAAGATAATGGCAACTTACTGAATGAATTTGTGCTTGATAGAACATGTCTTGATGAACTAAATCTGATGTATCTACAGTGAGTACAGAAGGCAATGAAGAAAGGAATTCAGCATGTGATAGATCTATGATAAAAAGAGTATGTCTCTAGGCATACGCGGATTTGTCTAGGGGAAGTCGCGTATGCACGCGGGAAAGAACGTTCCAAGTCGCGTATGGGCAAAAGCGCTCAAAAAGTGCAAAACCAGGGGTAACCACCATGGTATTGACCCATTGTATTGGGTAATGATTCGTCTAAATGACCCCGTGCAGGAATACCATCGGAAGTAATTTGGTTTTGGCTCATGGTATTGAAAAAGGGTAAACCTATATAAAGAGAAGAAATTCATTGTGCAAATGATGAGCATGGGTGCAAGAGATCTGAGCTTGAATGAATACTTCTCTCTGGAGTATATCTGAATGGAAAGGGTTACAGTTCAATGAAAGATCTGAATGTATGATGCACCAATGAAGGAATGATGAAGAAAGGGATCTAGATTTGTATTGTGCTTGTATCTGCTAGATCTGTTCATGGAAGGCCTAGATCTGAGATGAGGCGAACATCTGTCTGAAGCAAAAGGGTAAATCTGAACTGAATATCTGATCTGAAGAAGTATGCTGCTCTATAATAGTTGAAGATCTATACGCTAGTTCGCCACAGAGGAAGTTCGTATATACGCGGCTTCGCTGAAGAGAAAGCGCGTATGCGCAATAAATTTGGTTCTATAATTTATATTGAAGTATACGCGGGTTTATGTGAACGGAAGCGCGTATATACGCGACATCAGAGAAAGGAAAGCGCGTATGCAAACTAGGGTTTTCTGAAGTCTGTGGTAAGAAATCTCTGATCTGTTCTGCTGGTTTACTGATATCTGTCAGTGAGTTATATGTATCTGTTTCATGGTTGACTGTGCTTAAAAGTATGGAAAGGGTCCAGTTTGAAAATATGATGAAATGTGGCCTGCAAGTGGTGTCCTAAAGGAAGCTTTGGATCCAATGTGAAAATTGATGAAACGTGGTCCATAGAGGTGCTGAGGGTTGTAGCCTTCAGTCAGGGGGTTGTAGCTCCCTTCCAGGAGAGGCTGGTAAACGAGATCAGGGGGTCGTAGCTCCCTTCCAGGAGAGGCTGGTAAACGAGTCAGGGGGTTGGAGCTCCCTTCCAGGAGAGGCTGGTAAACGAGTGCAGGTGGGTGCCTGCGTGCTGGTAGGAGTCTGCACCAGCACATATGTTGTAAGATGTTTTCTCTATAATAAAATATTGAAGGCTGAGCAATGGCAGCGGTGGTTTTCTCCCGACTTGGGTTTCCACCTAAAAATCCTGGTGTTCATGTGTGATGCTTTGTGTGATGGTTTACTCTGTTCTTACTGCATATGCTTACTATTTATTAGACATCTGATGAATGAATGATGGAATGATTTAAGTAAAGAACTAATGACATAATTAGATATCTGTGTATACGCGATTTTCATGAAGGGTATCCGCGTATATACGCGAGTCTGTTTCAGTAAAGTAGCGTATGGGTTTTAGAAGCAAGAAAAAAAAAATTTGTTGAATATGCAGTAAATACTGATTCACCCCCCCCTCTTAGTATTTTTCCCAACAGTATGGAACTTCAATTTTTCCTATAGGAAATGAAGAATTTAAAGACAAATTCCTTTACGAAAACAAATGGATCTAATGTAGAAATAAATTACTTTGTATTTGATTTTCCAATGATAAATAAAAACACTAAAGAGACATTAAACAAATTTACTTTTCAAAGGAGGAAGAATCAGGTAAGTTCACTGGTCTCTAGGAGGTATCAGACAATTGAGAATACAACAAACAAATGGCTAAGAATGATAGAAATGATAAATTTGAATGGAATTTGGTTGGCTAAGGGGGAAATGTAGTCTCTAAGCGGAGACAATGCATTTCAGTGCACCCCTGAGTGGGAAACAGTGCACTGTAGTGCATTGTGTCTTGACCAACAGTGTGTTGGGCGTGGAAGTGATTGAAAATGCAAGCTACATAACACACTTCTAATATAATTCTTTCATTCAAAATTCTATTAGCTGAAAGTAGATGCTACTGATGAGGATTAGCAGAGGAAAAAACACCAAGAATGAAAGGAAACTCCCTAGCAGAGTCGCCAATT
Source organism: Pinus albicaulis (assembly GCA_034641835.2). NCBI lineage: Eukaryota > Viridiplantae > Streptophyta > Pinopsida > Pinales > Pinaceae > Pinus > Pinus albicaulis. The sequence continues at coordinate 329,725,408 of CM076584.1, forward strand.
TGTTATGTAGAATTGTGATCTACGAATAAATCAAATTCCCTAAGTGTGGTGCTAGGAACTTAGAACAACAGATGAAAGAATTTTCTATCACTTTCTCTAACATAAATAGACACACAAAATGATAGAAGAACCTACTTGTGTTCCAAGCACTTCTTCTTCTCCTTCTATCACATTTTTTGTCACCTTCAATCCAACTCAGATCACCAGATTGATTCCTGCAAGCATAAACAGAGAATAGCAAAAAGATTGCAATATACAGATGCCTACTTATCTTAATCAATCAAATCGACTAGATGTGAAACATACATATCATTCAAGAATCCATTGCATGATAAATAGAAACATAAACTGATACATATATGGGAAAATGAACATAAATATTTATTAAAGAGTAGAAGGGGGAGGTTACAACCAATGATTGATTTGATGCCACCAGCTCCAGCTTCATCCCAGCCTCATCACATCCAACATCACACTAACAACATATCAATACTTTCACTCTCTCAAATGAGAATCCAACATCATTTCTTCACCAAAATTATTCCTTCCCTAGCACTAGGATATGTGCTCAATTTATAGGGATACTAATGGTAGTTTCTCAATGAATGACTTTCTAGTAATAGGCAAGACATGTTCCCAAGTTCAGAGGTTTTATATCAACACTTGGATTGGAATTCTGACACATATGGACTCTTCTAGAAGGCACTGGCCATGTGGAGATTCCGGAACAATGAGAATCTCACTCCCAATTGACCAATGCACTCTTGAATGTTGGGAAGTGCATTGCAATGCACCCTTGAATGGAGGATGTTCCATATGAAACGAAGTTATTCCCTTCAAAGGTAGCGTTGGTTAGTTCATAAGTGATATAACATATACTTCAAACCTTGGAAATCTTACAATAGAAGCCATGAATGATTTGCTCTTCTCTTAGGGCATATAGCAACTGAAATGTAAGGGGATGATAGACCCTATTTCATTGGTCTTGGGGATGATGTCCAGTTTGACCAGGTCATGGGGGATGATTCCCAAATTTACCTATAACACATTTTTTTTCAAGTTAATTAGAATTTTTAAATACTTGAGGACGTGGCTAGAAGTTATGACCAAATTCTTTCCACACACTCTTACTAGGTTAGGCTTTGAATGGTTTGTAAATATTCCCAATAACTCTATAGAGTCTTTTGATAAAATATGTGATACGTTTTTGGGAATGTATGCTCTTAAATCAATCAATGTATATGAAGTGGTTATTATTATATGATTAAATAAAATAAAGTAGGAATTTATGAACTATTTCATCCATAGATTCTAATTTTCCTTAGCTAGATGTGAGACCAATTTCTCTCTATATGATCTTAGGAAAATCTTGGTAGAAGGTATAAGAGAATATTTGAAAGTAGGTTATACTGATAATTAAAAATACAAACTATTAGGATGTTATCAATAAAGTGTTGGACTTATAAACTATCAACATTAGACATCACCTAAGAACTTATTATCCTCCTATTATAGCTAGTGAAGTAGCTTCCCTCTTAGGTGACCCACAATCAAGAGTGACTAAGCCAAAATGAAATAAAATGGATAGAAATGTTGTGGGGGATGGTCTTACCGATTTAGTACATAAATTTGTTGCTTCCACTTCTTCCACTCGTGGTAATCCACCCATAAAGAGACTTTTTAACATTGGAAGAAAACACGGGTACAAAAGTAAGTGCAAAACACAACGCAATTTGTGGCACAATAAAAGTGTATGTAATGAAAGATGCAAAAAAATAAGCAAACTTTGATGCAAATGAAGATGAAAAAAGGGATGCAAAATTGGATGTAAACATGGGTGCAACAATGGATGCAAAATTGGATGCAATAGAAGTTGATGCAAAAATAGATGCAAAATGAGACACAAAATATGATGCAAATTCTAACGCAAAAGTAGATAGATGCAAAAATAGATGTAAAATTTGATGAAAATCTAGATGCAAATGAGGATGAAAACGTGGATGAAAAATTAAAAGAGAAAGTGGGTGTAAAGAGAGGTGCAAACTAGGCGCAAATTGCGACACAACAAAATTGGATGCAATAGTGGACACAATAATAGATGCAAAAGAGGATGTGAATATGGATGAAAAACAAGATGGAAAAGTGGATGTAAAACTAGACACAAACCTAAACAAAAAACTTGGCACAAAAAGGATGCAAAAAAGGATACAAAAATGGATGCAAAAAATTATTCAAAAAAGGATGAAAAGGTTGATGCAAGGCTAGGCACAAAAAGTGGATGCAACAGAGGATGCAAAAGCAGGTGAAACAAAATTAAGTGCCAAAATTGATGCAAAACCTAGAACAAAACTTGGAGCAAAGGATGGAAAAAAACTTGGCATAAAACCTCGTACACAACTTGGTGCAAAACTATTGCAATACCTCGTGCTAAACTTGGTGTAGTACTTGGTTTAAAACTCGGTGTCAATTTTGCATCATGTTTTGCACCATATTTGATAAATTTACACAAATAACACAAAAAATCTGCTCTAGATGTAAAAAAGGAAGCAAAAGGGGTCCATGCTAATCACAAGATTTTGTTGTTGTGTCATAAAGAGTCGAGAGACAGATCCAAAGAGGTCAATAATACCATAAACGTGTCTCCATTCCAGAACAAATAATCTACCAAAGAGTAACACATCATAGAAAAGAATACAATGAGTAACCCTGACCCGTCTGTGACCCATCCATATGTTCCTGCAAAAGAGAAATCTGTTAATTCCCTCAATAAAAAGAATGAAAATAAGGGGTGATAAGGCACATCCTTGTCGAAGACCCTGAGAGGCAGAAAATAATTTAGTAGGAATTCCATTAACTAATACGAAAAAGTTCATAGTAGATACATGGTGATCTCTAGTATTGCACCAAGAGTGTTGCAACTCCCAGAGGCTACTCTACTTTAATTTATCAGTCTGGGGTTCATACAAACTTGGAGTTAACATTGTTATATACACAATAGATGCATTCTATTTATGCCATCCACTTCTGAGTTCTACAATGGGGTACTACAACTAGGGTTACTTCTATGATCCAGGTGGATATTGGTGGCCATTCGCCTATTCCACTTGGGGCGCCACCATTGTCTCTTTCAGTTTTTTAGTTTCGGCACAACTTATTATTTTTAGCAGTTTTTTCAGGTCCCGAACTTTCGGAGCCATTTTGAGGCCATAAACGACGTTTTTTGGGCATCGCGCCTCTGGAAAATATGATTTCATTCCGGCATCGATATTTGCAGTCAGTAGTAGTATTCCTCGGAGATATCTTTCTAATGATGTACCATGTGTGTCAAAAAGAGATAGTATGCCAAAGTTACGACCCTGGGAAGTTGAAACACCAATTTACCCAAACGAGGCCCATAGTTTTGGCACTTCATCTCCTAGGTTTAGGTTTTTGGATGTTTAGGGTTTTCCGTTGTTTCTCTATAATAAATAGGCCCTCGAGCCTCATTGGAACACATTTCATAGGCCTGTAGCCGCCACATCTCTCCTCAGAGATAAGTTACCAATGACCTAACTAATTTATTTCCATTATGTCTATAAGCAAATTTCAAATCTTTGATATTAATGAAATGAAGTGTTATTTCCGATGCATCTTTGTATTTATGGTTATACGTGTATTCAATTGCGTTCCTGCATAAATCCGGATCAGTGGTATCAAATAGGTCTGCTTTTTCTCAATCCTTCTTTGCATGTCCCCAACAAGGTCGGGGTATAAGGAGTTAGGGCTCGATCTGGTTGAACCTTTGCAAGATTAGCCTCGCAAACCCCTATGGCCGCCCATGGGGGATGAAAAGAAAGATGAGGGAGCAGGAGATCCTATCAAAATATTTCTCGAAGAGGCCCTCGAAAAACAAAGGAATGCGATGATGAATAACTTTTCCCAGATCCTTCAACGACTGCCCACCGACGACGCATTTGCATAAAATAGCCACTCTGAAGGTGCCACTCCCTTTAAGGTACAAGTAAACTTTGACATTCCCATATTTTAGGGTCAAATAGATGCAAATGTCATAGATAGATGGTTGAATCTATTAGAAGGATATTTCTTGGTTCATGACTTTCCCGACCGAGAGAAGATTATTTTTGCACTCCTCAAAGCTACCCCCCATGTCAAGGACTGGTGGGAAACCTACTGTGATAAAAAGGACGAGACAGAACCCTCTCTATTCTCAGTCGTACCCACTTGGAATTATTTATGAGATGCTATCAACGAACAATACTATCCCGTGGGGAGCTAGTAGGACAAGTACATACAATGGACCATGCAGCGGCAACAAAGGGATCAAGATGTGCATGATCTGATGAATCTGTTCCATACCCTACTTACAAAGTTGGGTATCAAAGGTTTGGAAAAACATTTGGTGCTAAAGTATTGAATTTTTCTGCACGGATACATTCAGGAGGAAATGGAGTTCCTCAACATCTCCTCGCTGGGTACGGAATACCAGTATGCTACCAAGATTGAGCAGAAATTCAAACAGAAGAAGCGAGACTTTGGATCTGTGAATCAAAAGCAAGGGAAAGGGGCCCCCAAACCATAGAACAAAGGACAAAGCCAAGGCATGGCGGCCCATGACAACATGCCAAAGCCACAAGAAAATAACAACACCTTGAAGCCAAAGAAGGATACAAGAAAGTGGTGTGAGTTCCATAAGAGCTCCACTCACAACACAAGTGAGTGTCGGGCCAACAAGTCGTTGGTGGTCGAGATGAGGGCTTCTGAATCAAATGCATGCTTCGACTCTGAATCAGAACCTGACAAGGGGAATTAAAAATGGAAACAAATTATTGATGTGGAGCTCAACGCCACTGTTTCCACTGCGAAGATCCATTAGGAGGAATCGGAAGATCCAAAGGAGGAGGAGCATCTCTTCCACTCCCTGATGTGGGTAAAGGGTTCCCCACTACAGTTCGTTGTCGACAATGGGAGCCAAAATAACCTCACTTCAGCAAACACCATGAAGCGGTTGGGCTTGCCGACCACAACACACCCACAACCTTACACCATTAGGTGGCTTCACCAAGGACGAGATCTCTACATGAGCCAATAGTTTTGCCTTCCCTATAGCATCAAGCCCTTCATAGATGAGGTGTTATGTGACATTTATCCTCTTGATGTTTCTGATGTATTATTAGGCCAACCATACTTGTGGAAGTGACATGCTATGTATGAGTCTTGACCTTGCGTTGTTATTGTTACTTTGGGAAATAAGCTATTCAGGATAGCAGAGGTACCACCGCCTACCGTTGTCTCTTTCGTTACTACAAAAAAATGCAGCTCATTTCCCAAACCAGGAAATTTGTTTTCCTGATGATCTGCCCCTAGGGAAAGAATAATATTTTGGCCACAACCTCTAGACAGAGCTCCTCTGCATGAAAACAACAAATGGACAAGGTTGTGGAGGAGTACAGGGACATATTCACCTCACCCACATGGGTTCCTCTATTTTATCAGGTGAAGCACCCCATTGATCTAACCCCAGGTGCACCGCTACCCAATGGACCGATCTATCGGTGCTCTGTTATGGAGAATGATGAAATCAAGAGATAGATTCAGGAGCTTCTATAGAAAGGTCACATCTGGCCAAGTTCATTGCCTTGTGGGAGCCAGATCGTGTTGGTACAAAAGAAGGATGGGACTTGGAGACTTTGTATGAACTATCAGGTGCTGAACAAGATCACTGTCCAGAATAGGTACCCAATCCCACAGATTAATGACCTTTCAGACCAACTCAAAGGGGAGAAATATTTCAGAAAGATCGACTTGAAGTCTGGGTGCACTAGGTACCAATCGAACCCTCTGCTGTGTGGAAGATGACCTTAAAATCCAAAGAGGGCCTTTTCGAATGGCTGGTCATGCCTTTCGGGTTTACGAATTCTCCTACAACCTTAATGAGGTTGATGGACGACATCTTGCAGTCATTCACCAACTCATTTGTAGTGGTGTACTTGGATGACATTCTGATCTTCAGCCAGACTTGGGAAGAGCACCTCCACCACATCCGACAAGTCCTCCAAACACTGCGGCAACACAAGTTGTGTGCCAATTTAGAGAAGTTCACTTTTTGCATGACCCAGGTTCAATATCTGGGATACATTATTGATGAAAGGGGGGTGCATGTGGATACAACCAAGATCCAATTCATTCAAGATTGGCCATCCCAAACCACTCTAACAGAGCTTTTCATCTTTCTGGGTCTTGCTAATTTCTACCATCGGTTCGTGTTGGGATTCTCTCATATCACTTGGCCCTTGAGTCAAGTCACCAAGGGAGGAGCGAAAGAAAAATTATTTTGGTCGGAATCTCAACAGAAGGCATTCATAGAATTGAAACATTGCCTTTGTTCTACCCTAGTGCTCACATTACTAGACTTGCAACAACCATTTGAGATAGAGACAAATGCCTCTAACTATGCTAGTAGGGTAGTTCTTACTCAACAGGGGCATCCAATGGCATATCACTGTGAGACACTATCTGACACAATTCGCAAGTATCCCACTTATGACATATAAATGTATCCCATTGTGCGGGCTTGTCAACAATGGAAGCATTACATTCTGGGGAGGGAAACAATAATCCACACACACCACCGACCCCTGCAGTTCATACAAACACAAGGGAAGTTGCAGAACGATCGCATCAGAAGTGGTCCACATATCTGCAACAGTTTCATTTGAACATCAAGTACAAGAAGGGTAGCACAAATATGTTGCAGACTGCCTCATCCGACCACCGATCGTGGCGCTAACCACCATTCTCAACTCTTGTGGGCACGCGACTTTTGATTGGTCGCTTCTCTACAAGATCGATCCAGAATTCGGCCACAGATACAAGGAACTCTTGGGGGGTATGCAAGTTCTAAATTTTCACGTCCAAGATGCACTATTATGTCACCTGGGACACCTTTGTGTTCCTTCGAGCGAGCCTACCAAGATAATATGGGAAGCACACTACAGTCGATTTGTTGGGCATTTCAGGGTTGAGAAAACAATGGCATTACTGCAGAATTATTTCTATTGGCTGAACCTTCGACATGATGTCGGGAGGTACATCAAATCTTGCAATGCTTGCGCCATTTCCAAACCAACCATAAAAAATCAAGGCCCCTATACTCCGCTACCTACCCCTAGTCGACCTTGGGAATCCATATCCATGGATTTCATGTTGGGCTTTCCTTCTACTAAGCATGGAAATGACTGTGTTTTCTTGGACGTCGATAGATTATCGAAGATGGCCATTATGGTGGCTTGCAAGAAGAATATCACAACAGAAGCCACTGCTAAACTCTTCATTGAATGAGTGTGGGTGAAATTTGGGATCCCACAGTCTATCATATTAGATCGAGACACCAGGTTCCTCAACACATTTTGGTCTAGCCTCTGGTCAATGTTGGACACCAAGCTCACCAAGTCCACAACGTTCCATCCCCAAACTGATGCTGAGACAGAAGTCGCCAACAAGATGATTGTACACATTCTGTGCATGTACAATTCAAAGCATCCACACACATGGGATGAGAGCCTCCCATATTTACAACACAGTTATAACCGATCTCTCCACAACTCAACTGGCCACAGCCCCTTTCAGGTGGGCTTGGGATTCCATCCGATATGTCCCATTGACGTAGACATGCCATTTGCGGCTACTAAGACCGATTTGGCTCATGTCCAGTCTGAAGTTGACAAAGCGAAGATCTTCATTGAGCACATTGAGAACATCCGCCAACAGTTTCATGAAATATTGGATAGAGCCAATATTAAGTACAAGCATCAACATGATCAACATCGGGTGCCACACAACTTCCAGGTGGGTGACAAAGTGTGGCTACATTTGCAGAAGGAGTGCCTCACTGGACCCCACTGCAAGCTTTTTCCACTCTGATATGGGTCGTACACCATCACCAAGGCTCTAGGGAACAATGCCTTCAAGCTCAGTGTTCCACCATTCCTTGGTATGCACCCAGTATTCAATGTGGACCGCCTTTGTCCGTACTTCCCACCTCTACTGGACACCTCTGACACTGCAGAAAAACTAACACAAACAGATTTAAACCTAAACTGCATGGAACAAGCCACCATAGATTATGTCATGGACATGAAAACCAAGAACACTCGCCAACAAAATATCCAACTGTATCGAGTCGTCAAAGCTGGCCAACCCCTGCACCAAGGCAAGTGGTTCACTAGGGACCAAGTTCAGCAGAAGTTTCCTCATCTCATGGAGGAACTCAATGCAATGGGGACCATTGCTTCCTAAGGGGAAAGGAATGATCCAGGTGGATATTATTGGCCACCCGCCTATTCCACTTGGGGCCCCACCCTTGTCTCTTTCAGTTTTTCAGTTTCGGCACAACTTACTATTTTTAGCAGTTTTTTTGGGTCGTGAACTTCCAGAGCTGTTTTGAGGCCCTAAACGACGTTTTTTGGGCAACGCACCTGCAACTAACATGATTTTGTCTCAAAATTCATATTCATAATTAGCAATGGTAGTCCTTGGATAGATCTTTCTAACGATGTATCATGTGCGTCAAACAGAGATAGTATGTCAAAGTTATGGCCTCGGGAAGTTGAAACACCAATTTACCCAAACGGGGCCCATAGTTTTGGCGCTTCATCTCCTAGGGTTAGGTTTCTGGATGTTTAGGGTTTTCCATTGTTTCTCTATAATAAATTGGCCCTCGAGCCTCATTGGAACACAATTCAGAGGCCTGTAGCCGCCACATCTATCCTCAGAGATAAGCTACCAGCTCCCTTGCTAGTTTATTTCCATTCTGTCTGTAAGAAAATTTCAGTTCTTTGATATTAATGAAATGAAGTGTTATTTCCATTGCATATTTGTATTTATGGTTATACGTGTATTCTGTTGCGTTCCTACATAAATCCAGATCATTCTAGGATATGAAGTCTGTCACACTTCTGAATGAAAACTAAGACTGGAAATAACTCGTGACCATTACTCTATCAGCAAGACAAGAAACTATTCTAGATCATAAAGACTCATCAAGCTATATGTAAGAAAGGAAATCCACACTTAAAATAATGCAAGAAATAAAGTTAAAATAAGTTGCATTCATGATTTAAATTGTTGAATTAAACTTGTAGAAAGGGAAACTAATCTAGGCACTCATGCTGAACCAAATGACTAATTGAAAACTATATATCTCATCCTTGATTGTGATTCTTAACAATGCATCTATCAATGAGCTAACTATGCTTGTAAATAACTCTATTTTGCAGCAAAAGGAGGCGCTGAGGTGACCTAAGAGGGTCTTGGACTCATGGTTTCGGAGTTGAAGGTGTCTTGGAGGTTGCACTAGGTCTAGATGAGGTGAAATATAGGCTTTGGGTTGAAGAAGTGACTGGCTGGCACTACTACAGGATCTGCTACAGGATTTCCTGTAGTACGACAAGATGTCATGAAACGCTATAGGAAACAGGTCGACGGTAGTTTGAGACCAGAAATGGTGAGGAAGGGGGCAAGAGGTGAAATGAATGTGGATTTAGGCGGATGGGGGTATCCAACCCTTTTTCCAAGCTCATAACTTCTCTCAAACCTTGTCTTACGCCTCCAAGGTGGCTCTCGGTGTTGTGGCGGAGATGTCCAAAAACAAGGTTGAAGGCAATTTGGTTGGAAGTTGGTTGATGAGGGGTGGAAACTTAAGCTAATGGTGTTGGTGGAGTCCTCCTCTGCTACTCTACTCAAACCTACAAGAAAACTACCTGTTCTTGCAGTTATCATTGAAAAATATATTATGAAAATGGCGGAAAATATGAGTTTAATTTAACCAAACCTACCTATGCACTTGAAACAGAAAACTAACTCTGCATCTACCATATATTCATGGTAAACAAAGCAACTTGTCTAGATTTTCCAAGAAATCATAAACTGAAAGAAAGTTTGGGTATGTGGTGAAGATCTACCCTCCTCAAGCCCTAATGGAAGAGGTGAGAGAGGGAGGCTTTAACACAGAGTTTCAGGGTTTTCTATGCTACTGAAAAATGAACGCAAAGAGACTAACTACTGTAACATGAAAGGTAAAGAAACTAATGACAACAACATGAAATGGAAGAAAACAAAATACAACAATATGAAATGTAAGAAAACTAACTACAACACATGAAATGGAAGCAAACTAAATTCAGTGAGATGAAATGTAAGAAAACCAACTACAACAAAACGAAAGGTAAACAAAAATACATAAGAGAGTCTAAGGCCAATGGATTGGGCCCTAACCCACAAGCTCAGCTCCCAGAAACTAACTTAGTGAAGAAGAAACTAAATACGCATTTCATTTCATAACCAATCTTGGTACATAGCATATGAAAGTCACAAATGTCTATTAAAAAAGCTAAGAGTGCTCTACCTATCTCCAAAAATTGAATCTTAATGAGCTCTTTCTCTGCCCTATTTATCCTAAAGGGTAGCTACCAACAACTTCCCAAAAATTAGGTGATTTGTCCCCTTGGAACTCGAGAGAAGTGGAGCTTGGCACCCCTTGATCTTTCACTTGTTTGGTTGCCTTTGATTTCGATTTGTTGGAGGAGAATCTCGAGGATCCCTTGGCTTCCTTTAGGAGTTAAGGAGGTGGTCATCCCCCCTACAATCACTCCTTGTCTACTCTCAGTCTTGATTATGCAATCTTCAGAAAAAATGGCATATTCTCTAGATTTTCTTGCATTTAAACCACATTAGGCCTTCGAAGTATGACAACCCTTAATACACCATCTACACTAAGAAACATAGGACCATAATGCAATTAAATGTGATAAAGAGAGACTAATAAGGTTACAAAGGTGACAAGTGACCCCTTAAATGTACCTAAACATGGTGCTCGTCAACAACCCCTACCAAATGGTTGTTCATCCTATGAGAAACTTAGTACTCTTTCTTTATCTCTTTTAGTGACTTCGTGGCCTCTCTGACATCCCAAGGAATCAATGGAGGAGTCCCCTCAGGAGGCTAGAATCCAACATTCTTTTATGCCTCCTCCCATTCTTTATTTTCCTCAACTTGGTCTTTTCCTTCACCCAGTCCCAGTAACAAAGGTGGACTCAGTTTTAAGCCAAGCCATTGGATCTTCATTGTCTACATAGCCCTATTCTACAAAGGTTCCCTTTCTAGGGCATTTTTCAATCTCTCTGGAGTATGATACTCCAAGTTTCTTAGGCTAAGAGGGAGGTCATTCCATCTTCTCTGACTTGCCATTACACTTTCCCCTCCTAACTGTCTAGAAATGTCATCAAAGTGTGCAATGGCTTGAGCTTGGGTGTTGAGGAATTTATCTACAAGGCTGGCATTATTTGCTATCATTAGGAGATTTTTAATGACCCCTCTAGGGCTGAATAGTTCTTCCTTGATATGGAGATGCTCCTTTCCTTCCCTTATCATCACCCTTTTTACCTCCTCTGCCCTTGCCTCCTCATTGGTCATCGAAGAGGCTAGGGCCATCAACTCCATATACCCCAATCTAGGGTTAGGGTCCCAAATTTTTAAATTAGTCAAAACAAGATTGTGCATATAAAATTTTGCCAACTTGGACTTGTCTTCTATGCTCGAATGATTGCAAAAGTCTATAAACTGCGTGTATTTTTAGAAAGGTAATGATCCGTAGGAAGCTAGTGTTTTGATTTGGAACTGCAATCATTATTCCTTCAGGTAGATGGCATAAGAGTTTGAAGTATGTACGTGGTGTATTGCCTTTATGCACAAATCCGCGATGGTGGAAATCTTCTTGTCCTTATGCTGCAGTTGGCTTTGTAATCTTGCATTTTTTGCTTGTTTTCATGTAGTTTCTCTTTTAACATTGCTTCCTTAAGTCTAACATCATCCAAATCCCTCCCCATCTCAGTGACTTTTTCTTCCATGATTCCTACATCTTTCACAGCCTTTGTTTTGGCAATTTGTATCCAGTGAAGTGTGCATGCTCTCTCTTTCTCTAGCTGATAAAATACGGGAACTGAGAGCTTTTGAGGGATCATCCTTCCCCCTTCAATAAATGTGTTGTAGGAACTCAAATTTGGCTATGGGCTATGATGTGGAATTGTTGATATGTCTTTTGGGACATATTTTGGAGAGGTAGGTTGCTCCTTTGGCTCCTCCTATTCCTTCCCTTTTGCATTCGGCCCCTCAATTTGTGCCTCTTTTTCAACATCTTGGGCCTTCTGCCCTTCCAAGGGTACCTTATCTCCCTCCCCCATGACCTTCTAGTCTTTCTGTGACACATCTGGAGTTTCCTGTAGCAAACTCTATTTTTCTGTAGCAAACCCCCCTTTGCTTGTTGCCCCTTTTTTTCTGCTTCTTGAAGGTCTATGGAGGTTGGTAATTGTTTCGGAGGGATGCTAGCCTTAAAGAATGTCTCCTCATATAGGTCACATGTGTCTTCTCAAGTGAGGTGACCTCTTGAAATTTTCCCTCTTCTAGGCTTATCTCATCTTTCTTCTTCAGTGACTCTTCAATTGTTATTGGGCTTTTGGTTGGAGTCTGGGGTCTCCCTTGCTTCACCCCGACACTCTTTCTGGTCTTGAAGTACATGAGGGTCTGTATTTTCCTCTTTACCTTCACTAGGGTGCTTAGAGTGGCTAAGATGGTAGCCACTTCTTTTTCTGAGGTTCCCGGTGATAGGCTGGTCTGTTGGGGAGAGATGTCAGTGCTTAGCATGGGGTCTAATATCTCTTCCTCTCCCGTCTTTCCTTCCTTTTCCTCTTCTTTTTCTTCCCCCTCCATTTTAGCTCCTTCTCCTTTTTCATCTTTCTCTTCCTCTTCTTCTTTTCCTTCCTTTGTCCTTAGGGTTTCTGTGTGTTTTGCTTCTGTCTCCGTCTCCTCTTCTTCCTGTTCTTCTTTTCCTTTCTTTGTCCTTAGGGTTTCTGTGTGTTTTGCTTCCGTCTCCATCTCCTCTTCTTTCTCTTTTTCCTTTGCTCCTTCAGTCTCTCCTTCTTCTTTCGTACCCTTCTATCCAAGACTAGAGGCAAAGGTTTGTCTAGGAGTGTCCCTATGAATGCTTCCCTATCCATATCTATGAAGGTGGACCAAGGTACAAGGATGTTCAACCTATTGGGAGCATCTCCTACTATAAGTTTGATGAGGCCACGGTCACCTAAGTGCTGATACTTTGTCTCCCTCACCTTCTAGCTCATGTCTTTGATTAAATGTAGGAGGAAGTAAGGAATGATTTGGGGTTTTTCAAGGATCTCTCTTTGTCAGCAATAAACAACATTTGACGTGAGATGAGTAAGGCCACATATTTACCATCACTGAACATAAAAAAATCCTTGTTTCTTCTATAGAAAAACTCCGTCAGCAAGCAAAACTCCAGCGTCATGTGCAAATCTCAGAACAGAAATTACCGGCCGAGGAAAATTCCGAAAAAGTAGGTGAAATGTTGCATGAGCTTTTATATAGAACCCACTTCCTTCATTCTTTATTTGCATTCATATGGTAACTTGTAACCGCTTTCGAAATACTCGTCAGCTACAAGTTACATTGACAAGAACAGGTTGTTATAATCCACAAGATCCCAACGGGGTCCCGGGCCCCCATTTGTTTTCGCCATCCCGAGCAGTTTTGACTGCCGAGTCACCATTTGTTTTTCGCGATCACGAGCAGTTTTGACTGTCGAATATGCCGCCATAACCAGATTCTGGAGGTGTCGGACTCCACCGTCCGACAACTCACCCGACGAAACCCGAACCCAACCTTCCGGATTTATACCGTTTGAAAAATTCAAAGCAGGAGTTAAGTCAAAGAAACCACGCACGCTGGAGAAGGCGGTGAAGAGCTTCCCATAATATTGGCACTGCACAGAATATTTCCCCATCCAAGTCTTGCAGCTCTCAGAGTTCTCGCTGTGATTTGTCATACAGACTGGCAACCTCTTCTACTCGGAATCTAGTTGCCAGATATATCGATTATATTTTCTGCTCACAACGATCAGATTTCATATTCTTCATCTGCGAATACCGAGCTTTAAGATGAAGGGCGTTATCCTGTCCATATTCTCGTTCCTGCTTTTAACAGGCAGTAGCTGCAGCGGCAGATTGCTGGAGAACAATCTAGTTATCGCGTCTAATAATTCCTGGGCCTTCAATCCCAACGTCAATTCCGTGGTCGACGATGGCTCCCGCTTGGAGAAAGATGGTGTACAGCATTGTGATGAAGAAATAAGCCGCTGGAGCAGCTCGTCGGAGAATAATGCCACGAAAGAACAGAGGAATTTATGGTTCAGGCTTAGTCCAAAGGGTATTCAAAATGAAAACAAGGCAGACGAGTCACCTGCATCGAACAAAGCCGAGGCCGTATTCCAGCTACTCCCTAAGGGAAAAGTGACTACCGTCTGGACCCAGCCCTAAAGTAAATCCCATGGTGACCAAACAGCGCCTCTCCAAATCCGAGCGCAGTCCCGGGGTCGGTCACATGCAGATGATCCACCCCAAGCCTCAAAAAATAAACGGCGACATAGTCAAATACCATCAGAGCAATGGAAATGATAAAAGAAATAAGCGCAAACTGGGCTCTTCGTCGAGCCCAGGAGGCGACCATTGATGGGTATCCGCTGTATACACAAAATTAATAGAACAGAGTTTACAGTCAGAATTTGTTCATGATAGATAAATCCAGTCAAATATCAATTACTCATTCATTACTCCGCGTGACATTGCATCCGGGCTATCGTAACGTCATTGCCAGATAAGATCCGAGGAGTTTGTTTGGTTTTCATGTATAGTTGTAAATGGATCTATGGGTGAAATAAAATATCGAGTAGTCTTTACCGCGATTTTTTAGGGCTTTTACGTGTAATTTCTTTAAATTCCGGTACGAATTTATTGAAAAGAGAAGTTTGATTGCTAACTTTGCATAATCAAAGTACTTTAGAGAGAGTGCTGAATCTATATATAGAGTAAAAAAACCAGTTTGAATAACAAAAACCAAAATTTTACCTCAAAAATTTTCACCAGATTCCGACACCTGAAACTTCAAAAATTCGCACTAAAACCAACTCCATAAAATATCGTGAAACTTACCAAAATATTTTTGATCTTATGACCTGATTATAAGTAAAATCTATCATTATTTTTCAATTCCTTTTCAAAGTGTTGTAAATGGATTGAAATAGTTTTGAAGTTTCACAAAATATTTATGAGGTTATGATTCGATTATGCGTAAACTGATCAGAAAATGTTGTTGGAAAATGGGGAGAGGTTTAAAAATAGAATACACTATACGATTTCAAATGATTATCTGAGATATATTGATTAATTTTTTAAAACCTTATTCATAAATTTCACCATTTTTATGAATCTAAGTAAATGCTTTATTTAATTATATTTTATTAAATAAAATTTATTACGTTATAAATAATGTTTATCTAAAAAATGAATTGAAACATCAGAAGACTTTTGGTTATAATGACTTTCATATATTTTAATGTAAGTTATTACAAGTGTTAACGATGTGATATGGAATAAATTAAATAGGACATAATAAAATGCGAAAGTACTGTATACACAATGACTCTTAATATAAATATATTTTATTAAAATTAGTGTAGTTCAATGAGTTTTTTTTTTAAATTGCTAAAGCGTTTTTTGGTTGTTGTGTCGATAGCTCTTTGACAATGAGTATGGGCATTGGGAGTCGATAGTTTTTTTACAATGACTAGAGTTAGAAGGTTTGATATTCTAACAGTTTTAAACGTCAAAGACATAAATCCACATATTAAAATAGGAGAGATTAATAAAGAATTGTAATTATACATAAAATTTATTGTATAAAATTATAAATTTTATATTAATGTTTACGGAGATGTAGGGTGATTGACTATATTATTAAGACACTCATGGATTCAAATCTCCTGGTTAATTACAAAAATCATATATACCACATAAATATTAAAATTTATTAATTTAAATCTATTTATAAAAATAAAATATTATAATTTAATTTCAATTTATATAAATATTTAAATTTATATAAATAATATTATATTTTAATGCATAAAAATATTTTGATTTTTTAGTTATTTATTTTAATTAATATATATATATATTATAAAATATTTAAACATAGTTAGAAGAAGATTTTACAAAATTGTTCATAATTTTAACTTCCAAATATGCATCAACATCAATATTATTATCGCCGTTCATATCATAAAGTATTTAATTGTCTTAGGAAATAATAGTGTTCTACTTTTAATGAAAATATGAAAATAATAGCGGTCTATTTTAGGAAGGAAAAGTTTATTTTTGGGTGGTGTTTTTAGCATTTGTTTTTAAATAACTTTTTGGATTGAGTTTTGAATAATTTTTAAATTATAAAAAATAGAGATTAATTTATTGAAAATGTAATAGTTAAATAATTGCAATATTTCTTTTTCTCTAATGTTTTTTTAAATTTTTAACAAAGGTGACAATGGGAGAGAAAAGAAAAAAAGAAAAAACAAGGTATGTTTTATCAAATTTAAGAGATATAAACAATTACGAGTGAATACATGAAGTTGGTTTCCTTTTATTTATTCTAACATATCGATATATATCTATTGTGAATTCTAGGAATGCATATGCACATTTATGTTAGTATTTAAATATTTTCTATAATCACCATGGGAAATTTTGGTTTTACATTGATTTTGTACACAAAAATATTATACCTATATTTTTAATGTTTGCATGTTTTTGAATTATATATATATATATATATATATATATATATATATATATATATATTAAAAATGAATGTGCATTTTTATGTTTAAAAATTATTAAAAAAAGGTGTGGCATGAGTATGGGAATATTCTCAACTTTTGTGGAATATTGAAATTGAGTATAGTTGGGGGTTAGGTAATTGTGCAAATAATGTGGCGTACTCGTTTTTGCATTAGAGGAATACAAATTATTACAAGGGATCCTTATGTCCAAAGAAGAAAACATAAAATATTTGGTGGTTTTATGATATTTGAAGTTGGTTATCCATCACCTTGTTCATGGATCTTTGCCTAAGGATTTCAAGTTGCAAAGCATTATCGATCAAGTCAAGAATATAAAACTAGCCTTCTCTACTATTAGCTTCTTTCACGTGTTAATAATGAGAAATTATAATGCAGATGTTCTTGCCAATAAAAGTGTAAATTTGGATGCATGAATCCTAATGAGAAATGGTATTCCATCCCTTGCAACTATTCCTTAACAATGGGTTTTCTATGCAATGTAAATTTTGTTTGTATCTACATTTTTTTGAATAATATACTCCTCCAAATATCTTGTGTCCTTTAGGATAGTAAAAAGACGATATTAAGAATAAATATCACAGTGAGGTTACAAGTGTGACCGACCTCGAACCATTTTCATTGTACTCACCTATTCTACAGGCTGTGATCTAGGCTTGGATTTTGATTTGATATAATATTCTCATCACAGGTAAAAAGGATAACTAAAAAAAATCATCAATCCATTTTCTCTAAATTTTCCTCAAGACATTATGCTTTCCTTCTATTCGTTTCCCCAATTGGGAGGGCCATTTCTATGGCCCAATATTAGTGATGAAAAGCAATAGGACCATTTCCATTATTGGCACTAAATGTTTTTAATAGAGAAGTTTCCATTTCCAAATATATTTTCCGTAAAAAATCTCATATTTATATTGGTTAAATTATACAAATTTCCATATTTTTAATTGATATTATTTAAATGAATATTTTATTATACTAACATAGAGAAAAACCATGATAAAAATACAAGTCATAAACCCTATGAGACCCATACATATAAGTCAATCAATGCTTACATGAACTTAGATACTTTATTGTTATTCCAAGGAACAATAGAGAGCCACCTTATATTTCATTGATCACTTTACTAGATGACATTGTTCTTTCAACCATGCCCATGGCCATGTTATCTAATATATCCAAATATAATGATAATATGAGAGAGTACCAATCAACTAAAATTAATAAGAAAAGGTTAAATTTTTCCATGCAATCAAAGATATATTTGTTCCATTGTTTATTAACCATAAAACTAGCCAACCCCTAATTTATGAAGGAGATGTATCTGCACGAAATGTTGCACATTTCAACCATGGAAATATCATTATATGAATAGATGGTGAATTCTATTTGATAAACCTTCATACAATAACATAAATGTTCTTTATAGTTTCTTTGTAAATTATGGGTAGAGTAACTTATTATGGATCTCCACGTCAATTATTTTGACATTAATGAATTTCATTGATCGGTATTGGTTCTATTTAAGATCGGGAAAGGGCCATGCATATCCTCTTGAGAGTGAATCCTACTCTTAAGAATATACTTAGTAACACCACAAACTTTAGCCACCTCAACTTCAAGAGAAGATTCATACTAGTATTGTGATCATCCCTAACAAATATATTACTTTACCATAGTTTATTTTTAGAAGAATCTCATTAAAATCCATCCTTAGATGGTGTTATATAAATAGGAGTAAACACATAAAGCTATGTTGATTCTAGACTGAGCACTTAATTTGGCCAGGTTGGTCATTCTATTTTGAGTTCAATTGATTTTTTTCAATGCTCTCATTACATGAATACTTCTTATCAACCAATATAGCTCATATTCATGGTAATGATGAGATTGGTACCAAATATTTCTTATATTTTCATTTATCAATATATAATTTGACAATGAGAAAATATTTGGTAAAGATAACTATGAGTTACTTATATATATATATATATATATATATATATATATATATATATATATATATATATATATATATATATATATATATATATACATGTACAACTACTTTTAGATGATACACTTATATCCAAATAAAAGGGCACATAATCTCCTAAATTTTATTTTAGTTGTTGCAATAATGTGCATAATTGGGACACCTCACACACAAGTATTTATATGACTTCATGTTATTTTCTTAGAATGTTGAACAAGTTGTAAGTTGGAGATGTACATAATCGTAGTAAATTTTAATCTAGAACAATGCTAATTTGGATTATGGGAAGGGGCATATTAGCTTGTTTTTATATGAACATGAATTTATATAATAATGTAATTGTTATCTTAAAACTTTAATTGAGTGTGAAAAACCAACTTACCTCTTGAATGTTTGAATTCTAACCCACGTGTGTCCATTAGAAATACAATAAGAATCTTGGGTAAGTTTTCTCCCTTATACAAGGTAATTTGTTTAGTGTTCGGTTTTCTTGCTTGGATTCTTGTTTTGAAAGGTCCATCTTTTTCGTAGGTGAGGCTCATTTATTCCATGCTACTTATATTAAGGAAGTGTGAAGCCCCAAATTTATTTTTTCTCATCACTTCTTTCTTATGTGCGAGAGGTGTTGAGTTTCCATTTTGTCATCATTTTCCACCACTCAAAACACCTCTTTTGACCATTTTACCTCACTTTTTCACATGTTCATTACAATTCTTAACATTTCTCTTCATGAACATGTTTTGACAAGATTACAAGTGTTAAAGCAGTTAATTGAAATTTATTTCCTCTATTTTTAATGAATCAAATATGATTATGGTAGGTTTTACTAATGAAATTTATCCTTAGTTTAGTTACGATAACTATAATATGTTTTTACTATAACTAACCTCCAAGGTTGACATATATACACAACTCTAAGAGAAGTTACATAACATGATTTTCTGTTCCTAGGGTTGTTGACATGGATATATGTTATCTAGATCATACCCAAGTCCATCGCACAAGTCCCCATCTCATTATCAACATTTCAATCAAATTTTTCTAGGAAGAAATGGGTAACAAACTTCAAATGTGATCCAAAGCAATGAAGACAAATTTTGGAAATTTGTGACATGGGTTTCGTGCACAATGAGCCTAATTATGTGAATCATGGGTGTATTCCTTATCAAATTCATGGATTTGGGGATACATGTGCTTCTTTCAAGTGGATTTTTCTTGTTGTGGTTACTTCCAAGGCACATCCTAAATAGAATGTTTGGTTAACAAAGGAACCAAATTAAGTTGATTTCATATGGTTTCATGTTAGTAAAATCATATGTAATCATATATTAAGTTGTTTCTCCAACCAAGATATACTAAAAAGAAATAATTACAATATTTGTTATATGTTCATAGTTTAATGATTCAAATTTGAGGGGATCAGTTTCAATCGACCCGATTTATCCTTTATATAAATGTATGGGCTGAGAATATATGAAGGAGCTTACAAAGAGTAGGTAGGGTGGAAAAATATTAATTCATCTTTAGATATGAATAATGTTGATCAATTTTAATCATTGGCGTTGTTGGTTAGATTATGTATTGATGAGATTTATCTTTAGTGACAAAGTCCTTATGCTTGTGCTTGAGATCATTGGTGGTGTGAATCAATTTTGATTATGTATCTTCTTAGGTAGCATGACTCTGGTTGCGAGGCCCCACCAAATTCGACCACACTATCATGATCATTTCCTCTCTATAATGTAGCGTAGCATAGTGTAACTACCCTATCCCACATTTACCCTCTTTTACAAGTCCTCCAGGGTAAACATGAGATGAGTGTTACTATGATATGACCCGACGTCAAATTTTCAGTCATGGAAGTGGGGCCTACTAATCGAAAACATGTTGTCATCCCCTTAAGGAATCTAGATCACCCAAGTGTCTAACAACCATCCCTAGTGATTAATACCTACACTGGAACTTTATTTCTAAGACTTAACACCCTAACTTCACCCTTGACACATTGTGCATGTAATTGGAAGGCTCCAACCACACCCACAAGCCTTCATGCATATGTTTTTGACTGAAATATTCCAGTTATGTGCATGCATTGCTGATATATATGCCACATTTTCATGTTTTTCCTATAAGCCACTCCCTATAATTTCCCAAAACATTCCAGAGTCAAGTCTTAGGTGAGAACAAGTCTAAAGAACTAATACTCAAGCAAGATCTTAACCAGGACATGCCTAATACATGATACACATTTCATCAAATAGGTAAGAAACACAAAAGCTATAGGTCATGAATCCATAATTTATCATAAATTTTTGAACTTCACCGAATAATTATCAAGAAGGTCTAATGCCCTCTCAAGGTATCTGAAATAAAACTTGTTAGCCTATGCATTCATTAACCATTCAATCACTTATCAATCATGAACAAGATCCATAACAAGAGAAAATCATATAACCATGCATACAACCAACATAGAATCCATGAGAAACTAACCATAATATAAAAATAATAAACAATACAGGTGCTCATTAATCATAATAAGAAAATAACTTATATTAACATATGAAAAATCCAACCAAGTCAGGGACCTCCACATACCACCCGACCATAGGTTGGGTTGAACCAAATCTCTCTTCTAGCCAATCACCACCATGTCATATTCCAAGAATAAATGTGGGATCATATGTGTTAAACCAAAATAGAACCAACCAGGGATTCCATAGGAAAAACCACCTCAACCCTCAACCATAGTGATTTCACCTAAACCAGTCCCGAAATCACTAACATCAAAACAAGCTTGGATGCCTTTGACTTCCTTCACTGGCTCCACAGGAAATTTCCTATCTCCACCCATCCGTGAAGAATTTTAGGAGAAATCTCATTTCCACCCTTGACCATTGGGAATTTCCATGAGACCACCTAAAAAAATATCCAAGTCTACCGACCATCCAAAGCTTAATCAAAACAGAGAACCCACTACATCATGGCTATCTATAAATGGAAAGGCAAGGTTGAAACGACTATCAATCCTGAAAAATCCCATGCCAACGATAAAAAAAAATAACCAAAGAACCACATGCATGTACCATACATCCAAATATAAATAATGAAATCACACATGCAACCTGTTACTTGCAATGAGCTCTCATTGTATTTGTTGATCTAACCTTCTCTTCGTTGCACACAATTTCTTTGATTTTCCTTCTCTTTCTTCTCTCCAAGTCCAAGTGAATTCCAGGACGCTCCAAGGATGCTCTAAGTGTGCAAGAATGTAAGAGTATGGAATAAGAGAGCCAACATCTAAACTTCCAAAAGCCGTGAATTGTTTCAATGATTCCTTTTTATCATTGATGTCTAGTCTCTTCCATTCCTTTTTCTTTTTTCTTCGTTTTCCTTCATTTTATCTCTAATTTACCTTGCATGCATATTTGTATCTCTTCATATCCATTTTATCCTATTTACCTTTATTTCCTTAATTAAATTTCATTTATTTCCTCTTTTTCTTTGCCAATGCCTTTGCCAATTTCCATAGCCATTAA
The DNA here is from genome assembly GCA_034641835.2 of Pinus albicaulis. NCBI lineage: Eukaryota > Viridiplantae > Streptophyta > Pinopsida > Pinales > Pinaceae > Pinus > Pinus albicaulis. Next base: position 329,747,705 of record CM076584.1, read on the forward strand.
TAAACCACAAGTATTTCCCACTATAATGTTTTCCCATCATAAAGTTTGGAATACGTGTCCCATGACATTTGTATTATTTTGTTTACATGAAAAATCAATTAAATGCTATTACAACCCCCCACCCCTTGGGGGAATACCATCCTCGGTGTTTGATGAAACTTATGACCATCAAAACATACTAGCCATGGAGAGTTGTAACACAACTCGATGAAATATTACAATAAACAATTTCTCAAAACCATGACCGACATGACAAAAATGAAAAAAATATTGCTTATTGGAGATTTATACATATACATAAGTTATGCATGCATAATATTATATCACTTCATCAAAATCACCCTCTCTAAGTGTCACAAAACTAACCTTGCCAAGGTGGGACACTACATGAAATATTTTCACCTGTTGTCGGTTATACAACCATATGATCTATTGTGGTTTTAACTACTAGCCAAGGATGGGTGAAGACTTCTTTTCTGCATGGCTACCTTAAGGAAGAAGTATTAATAGAGCAACCACAAGAATTTGAAGAAAATGACCGAAAAAATCATGTGTGTAGATTGAAGAAATCCCTCTATGGTTGGAAGAAAGCTCCAAGAGATTGGTATGTCTACATTGAAAACTTCTTGATGAAGCTTGGTTTACTAGAAGTAATGTTGATCCAAATATTTACTTCAATATAGTATAATGTATGCCTTTAATTTTTGTAGTATATGTTGATGATTTATTTATGACCAGCGATGAACCTCTTATCCTCCAATGTAAGAGGGAGTAGTCTTCTAAATTTGAAATGAAAGATATTCATTTGATGCACTACTTTTTGGGTCTTGAAATATGGTAGAAACCTAGTAAGATATTCCCTTCTAAAGGAAAATATGTTTTCAAGCTTCTTGAAATATTTGGTATGATTGAATGTAAATCCATGAACACTCCAATGGAGATGTACTTCAAGAAGTTATAAGGTGAAGCTGTAGGTCCTCATTTCAAAAATCCTTTTGAGTATCGTCAAATGATTGGGGCACTGATGTTCTGAGTGAAAAATAGACTAAACACATGTTTTGTGGCCAATACTATGAATTAATATACGATTAAAACAATTCATGCACACTAGAATATTGCATATATACCTGCATGTGACCATCAATATGGGGTTGAAATATAATTTCGATGATATAAGACAACATGGATACTCAAATGTTAATTGGGTTGGTAACTCTACCGACAAAAAAAAACATCTGGGTGTTTCTCCAACTTAGGATCTTCCATGATATCTTGGATGAGAAGGAAGAAAAAGTATAAATCCTCAGCATGGTTGAAGCTGACTGTATTGTTGCTAGCATGGCTAGCTGTGAATCACTATGGCTAAGGAATCCTTAGAGAGTTGTTTGAGCATGTTCTAGACACAACAATAATTTAGTGGGATAATAAGAGTGGGATTTGACTTGGATAAAATCTCATGTTCTATGACAAGTCTAAGTACATTGATATCAAATATAACTATATCTAGGATATGGTGTAGAGAGGAGAAGTAAGAATCCATCATATAGCGACTGATGATTAGATTGCCTACACTCTTACCAAGCCTTTTCCAAAAGGAAAATTCTTAGTTTTTATAGAGAAACTTGAACGGATGGATGTTACCCTTCCTAGAGAGGGTGGTCATGTGTGATGAACCTTGGATGTGCGAGATCCTTATCATGTGTTGACAAGTGGATCCCTTGAAGTAGGGATGACCCTTGGATGTGCAAGATCTGTGTCATGTGTTGAAAAGTAGATCCCACAAAGTAGTGATGAGCGTTGGATGAGAGAGATCCTTTTCATTTGTTGAAAAGTGGATCCCTTGAGGAAGTGATGAGCATTGGATGTGCAAGATCCTTCTCATTTTTGGAGAAATGGATCCCCCCAAGCAATGGTGAGCCTTGTATGTGCGAGATCCTTGTGATGTGTTTACAAGTGGATCCCCCCCAAGCAGTAGTGAGCCTTGGATGTGCGAGATACTTATCATGTGTTGAAGCGGACCCCACCCCACCCCCCCCCCCCACAAAGTAGTTACGATCCTTCGATATGCGAGATCCTTGTCATGTGTTGACAGGTGGATCCCACCAAGCAAAGATGAGCCTTGTATGTGCGATATCATTTTAATGTGTTGACAAGTGGACCCCCCAAAGAAATGATGAGCCTTGGATGTGTGAAATCCTTGTCATATTTTAATAAGTGGATCCCCCCAAATAGTGATGTGCCTTGGATGTGTGAGATCCTTTTCATGTATTGACAAGTGGATCCCCTCAAGAAGAGATATGACTTGGATGTGTGAGATCCTTGACAAGTGGGCTATCCCCCAAAACAGAGATGAGACTTTTTTGTGTGATATCCTTCATGGTAATTCCCCCAAGTGAATATAGGGTGATGGATGAATCTCCCCTGTGATGATTCTTCTTCATTAGAGTGAGATATCATTTTTCCAGATGATAAAAAGAAAAGATGAACAAAGCTAAGAAGATAAAGCATAGATTTCTATTGCAGAAAGAGATTCCTCCCTAGATGAGAGGGTTCGTGGAAAATTGGTAGCTTAGGGATGAATTTCTAAAAATAGAAAGTATACAGATGGAAATTCTAAAATTAGAAAGTCTCAAAAGAGTAAATCACCATGCATTAATTGGTAATCAAGTATTGTTGATGAAAAAAAAAATCTTATCCTTAATCAAACATAATAGTTAAATCTCGAACTAATATTTTATCATTAATATTATTCTTATTCTTATGATACTATTATATTGTTATTAAAAAGAAATTCAAGTCACTCAACCATGGCTCTCAATAATTTTCTCTTACACTCTCTTTATTGGTATGACATATTCCTCTTATGTTGGAAATACTCAGAGGGGGGGTGAATCAATATTCCCTTCAATTAGTATTATTATTAATCTTTCAGAGAATTAATTAATCTTCAATTATTATCAGTTTTTGTACAATGATAGTAGTAAACAAAAGGAACGCAAATGCACACAATTTTTAAGGTGGACACCCCCTCTGGGAAAAAAACCACTTGAATTATTTTCTAATAATTATTTAACATCAAACTCCAATTTAAAATAAAGCTCCAACTTCCTATAATCTATAAAAGAATTATTCTCCAACTCCCACTGCATGGACACTCCAATGCTCGAGATTCTTCAGTAGTCAACTGAACAGATGCCCCAACACCCAATGAGCTACAACTCACCCTAGAACCACCCTACCACCCTAAATTTTTCATAGGCTTGAACCTATTGGTGACTTCATGCACTATTCATGCACTAGCCTAACACCACCCTACCATCCTATAGAAGAATAAAATAATAATGGACTCCCGTACCAAGGAAAATGGTCCACTTTACAATGATATATAATGATGTAGAATAAGAAGACATGCTATACCATAACCCAAAATATGTCACAACCACCTAATGATGATCCTAGACCTCCTGGCACTACCTATTCAACTCTTGGAAGATAGACACATGTACAAATTTTACAATGACGCTTTTACAATGACTCAGTACAATGATACCTTTACAATGACTGTATGCAGTGCTGCCCACTTGAAGACTTCATGTGGTCAACTTCTTGTTGTTGTTCTTCACCTTAATTGTTGCTCTTGTCATGCTACGCTTTCTCACTCTTCAGAACATTGGATCATGCATTGAGTCTTATCTTGATGAATATATAATACCTGCAAAAATTCTTCAAGGAAATACCCATGACATGATAATAGCAAAACTTACCTCATCCTACAGACCTAATGCAATTAAGAAATGAACATGCATATACAGAAGATAATTACCTGGATATTACCTCTGTTGCATCATTTTTCTGCACCTTGCTTTGCTTTACTGCCCTAGAAATTTTGGTCCTTTGCAACCCTTCACAACACATGATCTAGATTTTTCTTGCCTTCTAGGAGCTCGATATTGAATCTGATGTATCTCTACGATTTTAGATCCCCAATATGTGATCTTAGGTCTTGTAGTATCCCTCTAAGTCTTCTTTCCAACACCACAGGTCTAACCTGATTTTGATTCTTCAAGAAAAATTTATTCCCAATCTCTCACAATGACCTAATTATGGACTATTTCAGTAGAGCAAACTTGTACGACGTGCCACATGTCACTATTTCCTCATTTGGATCTGAAATTGATACACAAAAAACTGCAGTCCGTGCACTATCTCTCAATTTTTATATCATTTCAGTCTTCTTCTCAGAGAGAGAGTTATGAAGATTTTCCCAAGGTCACCTCTTTGAGATTAAATTCAGAAGCCTGTGAAAACCCTAACTTCCACAGATCATATATCTGAAGATATAGTGAACGAAGATATGAAATTTGGACACAATCTTCATCAGGATTCAGCCCAAGTGGGTTTTTTTTTTTAGCATCTAAATCTTTGCAGAAAAAATTTATAAAAAAAATTTCACGATGGCATGTTTTTAGTAGCGAAATCCTTACATGAGGAGAATATGAGGGTCATAATTTATATAAATTCTTAGGTTGGGAGGGTCTTCAATAGGTGAACATCAGAGGGATTTTCAGAACTTAAAAATTTATTAATTATTTACTATTCAATGAAAACAACTAATGATTAGTGTCATGCCACAACCCCATGGGGTTTTATCCCACTAACTAGCATTACTAAATTCAAACACGAATATCTCCCAACCTGTGAAGAATTATGTGGTGTGCCATATAGCAACGGAAACATCTTGACAAGTAGAAACCATCCAAAATATCCTTGTCTCGGAATAGAGTAATTTTTCAAGCCAAAATTCCCATGCAAGATTGGGGTAGTCGCTGGTACTACTTTGGTTGACATCAATGACAACCACTGATCAACAATCTCCCCCTTTGGCATTGATGGCAACACAAGTACTTCCCCTGCAATCATGACACCTCTTCCTACAACATTCTCTCCCCCTTTGACATCAATGGAAAAGGGTAACTCCCCCTGACACACAACCATCTTGCGAACCTGTACACACTTCCACTCCCCCTTTATTTCGTGAATAAGGAAATTATAATGAGAACTGAGGAAAATCCCAAGCTTATGGCAAAGATATTCAAATGCTTCACGAGGTAAAGGTTTAGTGAGTATATCAACGATTTGTTCTTGTGTAACAACATATTCAAGTTTGATATTCTTCTCAACGACTTGTTCTCCAAAAAAATGATATTTGATCAGAATGTGTTTTGTTTTTGAATGCATGACAGGATTCGTGGAGATGCTGATGGCACTGGTGTTATCACAGAAGATGGGAATATGCTCACTAAATTTTACTTAAAGATCTTGAAAAGTTTGTTTCATCCAAAGGACTTGAGTACAACAAGCTATCGCTACAATGTATTCTACTTCCACTGTAGATAACGAGATTGAGGTTTTCTTTTTGCTCAACCATGATACAAGACAACCACCTAGATAGAATGTTGCTCCACTAGTACTCTTATGATCATCAATGCTTACTGCCTAATGTGCATCTGTAAAGGCTTAAATAATGAGATTTTTACCCTTGGGATGCCACAATCCATATTTTGTTGTGCCCTTTAGATATCAAAAAATTCTTTTGACAACAATAATATGTGCTTCTTTTGGTGCTGCTTGGAATTTTTCTACTTGTCCAACTACTTGCATAACATCTAGCCACGAGGCTGTTACATATAGAAGACTACCAATCATAGATCTGTACAACCTCTGATCCACATCCTTAGATGAGTCGTCTATGCTCAATTTGCAACCTGTTACCATCGGAGTAAGGATGGGTTTACAATCTTCCAAATTTTTGAATTTCTTGAGTATTTCCTTGATGTATTTGCCTTGAAATATAAATATTCCTTTCTCTTTTTGAGATATTTGAAGCCCTAAGAAGTATGTCAGCTCACCAAGTAAAGACATCTCGAACCCACTTTTCATCTTTGTAGAAAATTTCTTATTTAGTCGATCATCATTTCTACCAAAGATTATATCATCCACATATACCTCAACAATTGTTAAATTATCTCTATCTATTTGTACATAAATATTGCTATCAGTAGTACCTTTCTTGAACCCTTGTTGATGTAGATATCCATCAAGATGAGCATACCATGCTCTAGGAGCCTGCTTGAGACCATATAGAGCCTTCTTTAACCTACAAACGTAGTCTTTTTTTTTCTGATAGTAGAAAACCTTCAGGTTGTTCAATGTAAAATTATTCTTCTAATTCGCCATTCAGAAATATTGACTTAACATCCATTTGGTAGACTTCGATTTTTCTTGAACATGCATAGGCGAGAAACATCCGGATGGCTTCCATTATGCTAACTGGTGTAAATGTTTCATCGAAATCAATTCCTTCCACTTGTGCATAGCCTTTGCAAACCAATTTTTCTTTGTTTCTGGTAACTTGTCTGTCTTCATTCAATTTGTTCCTGAACATCCATTTAGTACCAATAACATTTTTATCTTTTGGTCATGGAACTAATTTCCAGGTATTATTCTTCTTAATTTGATCAAATTCTTCATTCATAGCTGCTACCCAATGTTCATTCTGGTTGGCTTCCTAAAAAATACTAGGCTAAAAGGTATTAGAAAATAAATGTGAGCTTGTTGTGATGAATGAAGTTGTCGACCTTCATTTATGTCATGAATGATTTGATTTGATGGATGATTATTTTGAATCCATTCTTTTGTTCTCTTTGGAGGAGCTTCTTGGTGTTGTTCCTATATATCATGATGATCATTATTTACTTCTTCCTGGTTGACAGTTGCTTCTTGTTCTAGAATTTTCTTTGTGTCTTTTTCAGCCTCTGTCTTAAGTCTCAAATATTATAGATCCTCAACATTATTTGTTAGAACACAATATTCGTTAAATGTAACATTTATGCTCTCCACTATCTGTTTTCATCTTAGATTATAGCATTTATAGGCCTTTCTTTTGCGTGAGTAACCAAAAAAGATACCTCTATCAACACATGATTCAAACTTACCCAAATTTTGATCTTCTCCTTTGATATAACATTTGCTTCCGAAGATTTTGAAATATTTTACATTAGTCAGTTTTCCTTTCCATAATTCATATGGGGTCTTGTTGAAATTATTTCTGAGACAACTTCGGTTGATAGTGAAGATTTCCATATCAATTGCTTGAACCCAAAAATTTTCATATAATTTTGAGTCCTTCATCATTGTGCTATCGATTTCCTGTATGGTTATGTTCTTTCTTTCAACAAATACATTTTTCTGAGGTGTTTGTGTTGTTGAAAATTGTATTTTTATTCCATTTTCATCACAGTATTGCTGAAATAATTTGGAAGTGAATTCGTCGCCATTATCTAAACTTAGAAACTTTATTTTCAAATCAGTTTCAATTTCGACCAACTCCTTGTAGATCTTAAAGCACTAAAATATTGTAGATCTTAAAGCACTAAAATACTTCATATTTTTTCTTTAGGAAACTGACGTCTTTCATCCTAGTATAGTCATCTATCATTAACATGAAATATAATTCTCCATCTAAGCCTTTTGTTCTCACAGGACCACATAGATTAGTATGTATCAATTCCAATGGATGTGATGAAAAGTATTCTTTTGTTTTAAATTTGACTTTTGTCTGCTTGCTGTGTCGATATGCCTCACATAATGTGTTGGAAGGTTTTAAGATTTTCGACATTTCTCGTACTGCTTCCTTTTTGCTTATCCTAACAAGATTCTCAAATTTTAGGTGACCCATTCGTTTGTGCCATAACCAAATTTCATCTTCATTAACTAGTAGACATGCTTTAGTTACTTCATCCAGAACATATATGTCATTTGGAGCTCGACTTGTTGTAGCCACAATTTTACCATATTTGCCTTTCCTGATTTCACATTTTGTGGAGTTGAATATAATTGTGTGTACTTGATCACAAATTTTTCCAACACTAAGCATATTGTGATTCATGTTTTCAATCAATAGAACATTCATGGCTAGAGCATATTTTCTTCTGAGAGTGATGGTACCTGATCCTATAACATTTGGAGATCCATCATTTCCAAAGGACATGTTTCCATACTTATTTTCTTTCAGAGATACAAATTTATTTCTATCTCCAGTCATATGCATTGAGCAACCAATATAAACATACCACACATATTTTTTGTTTTGAGCCTTGAGAGAGAGAACACAATTATCGGTCTTCTTCTTCTTCCATGTTCGTTCGTTCTGTGGCTTTGAAGATTCTTCTGAAGGATGTTCAAATCTGTAGTCTCTGGCTATGTTTCGAAAGTTTCGACATTTGTAACATTCAATATTATTTATTAAATGTTCAAATCTATTGATGTTTTGTTGAACCCTGGCAGGTTCATATTTGACAGATCTCCTGGAATTGTATTGGTTCCTAGGGTGCGTGCGACATTCTATAGCTTTATGACCAAATTTTCCACATGAATAACAATATCCATGAAAAATATGTTGGTACCTGGATGGAAATATTCGTCAGGGAATTGTCTTCCAAAGTTGTTCTTGCGAATCTTGTCCAATGAAGTCTACATGCCTGTCAGATCTCATAGGTTCATTGTATTTTGTTGTAGAAGGTCTTGCTTCTTCTTCTTTGTAATTGAGGCCAGTTTTTTTGTTGTAAGATTGTTGATTGTTAATGAGTTCTTCCAATTCCCTTGAGTTTTTGGCATGGTTTTGGACAAATTTTCCCTTCTTCACTTCCTTACGCAGTGAGACAACTTTGGCTTATAATGCTTCCCTTTCTTGGTTTCTTTCTTCCAACTTCTTTTGAAGTGACTCTTCAATACATTTGTGTTCTTAAAATTCAATTTTGAGACACTGAACTTGTTCTTCAAGAGTATTGGAATGGATGTTCTTAGCCTTGAGCTCTTTTATAAGCCTGATTGCCTCCTTAGAAAATTCTTCTATGGTCAACCCTTCTTCTTCATTGTTTGATACCTCTTGTTTATTGTGCTTGGCCATAAAAAATACTCTCTCATTGGCTTCTTCTTCACTGCCATTGTCTTCATCGGATGATGAGCTATCTTCTTTAGAGAGAAAGTTCCTTTTGAATCCTTTCTTCTTGCCTTGCTTGTTGAATTTATTAAAAAATTTCTTTCCTTTTGATTTTTCATCACTTTTGTTCAGACATTTTTCTGCAAAATTCCCAACCTCATCACAGCCGAAACATATGAATGGAAGTTTACCTTTGAATTTTCCCTTACCAATTTTTTTTTTTCTCATAAAGTAAGCATATTCTCCATCTGAAAGACCTTCTTCATCATCTTCCTTTTCTTCACACTTTCAGGAGCAGTTCTTTGCCTTTGAAGGTTGTTTTCCCTAATTGATTTTCTTAGATGTAGCGAATGAAATTTCTAGATGTGAAGTACCCTCTTATTCATCAAGTCTCATTTCATATGCTATGAGAACTCCATGTAATTCCTCTTTGCCGAGTTTGTCTAGATTTGAAATGTATTATAATACCAATACTTTAGGGTTGAATCTTCCTGGTAACATTCTAAGAATATTTCATATAACAGTCTTCTCGTCAATAGGCTCTCCCAATCCTTCCAGAGTGTTGGTTATTTCATCAACGTGTTGGAAGTATGCAGCAATGTTATCATCTTCTTTCATTCTCAGTTTCTCAAATTTTGCTCTGTAGATTTGAAGATTTTCTTCTTTGACATTTGAGTCACCTGCATATATATTCTCAATATTGTCCCATACATTTTTGGCAGTTTTACAACCCAACACCTTATGATAAGAATATTCAATAAGTCCACTGATAATAATATTCTTTAATTTTGCATCATTTACCAAATTCTCATTACCTTGTTCATCTGCAATTGGTGTAAATCCATTTTGAACAGTGTCCCATACTTCATAACCTTGCGCCAAGAGATATACCTCCATTATTCCTTTCTAGAGTGCATAATTATCTTCATTGAAAAAAGGTACAAAATTCTTGGTATGCTCCATGACCTCCTTCCAGCTGTTAAACTGCTATTGAAGGAACCAAGATTTGATACCAATTGTTGGAAATACTGAGAGGGGGGGTGAATCATTATTCCTTTCAATTAGTATTATTATTAATTTTTTCGAGCATTAGTTAATCTTCAATTATTATCAGTGTTTGTAAAATGATAGCAGTAAACAAAAGGAACACAATTGCACACATTTTTTAAGGTGGAAACCCCCTCTTGGACAAAAACCACTTGAATGTTTTTCTAATAATTCTTTAATCTTCAACTCCAATTGAAAATAAAGCTCCAACTTCCTAGAACCTAGAAAATAATTCTTCTCCAACTCCCACTGAATGGACTCTCCAATGCCCGAGATTCTTCAGTAGTCAATTGAACGGATTCCCCCAACACCCAATGAGCTACAACTCACCCTAGCACCACCCTACCACCATGAATTTTTCATAGGCTTGAACCTGTTGGTGACTTCATGCACCAACCTAGCACCACCCTACCACCCTATAGAATAATAAAAGAAGAATGGACTCTCGTACAAAGGAAAATGGTCCACTTTATAGTGACATAGAATGAAGTAGAAGAAGACACACTAGAACATAACCCCAACTATGACACCACCACCTAATGATGATCCTAGACCTCCTGACACTACCTCTTCAACTCTTGGCAGATAGACACTTGCAAAACTTTTACAATGATGCTTTTACAATGAATCAGTACAATGATACCTTTATAATGACTGTATGCAGTGATGCCCACTTGAAGACTTCATGTGGTGAACTTCTTGGTGTTGTTCTACACCTTGATTGCTGCTCTTGTAATGCTACCCTTTCTCACACTTCAGAACATTAGATCATGCATTGAGTCTTATATTGATAAATATATAATACCTGGAAAAAGTCTTCAAGGAAATACCCATGACATGATAATAGAAAAACTTACCTCATCACGTAGAGCATAAGTCAACGCTAAACAAAAAAAACAAATTTGAATACAAAGAACCTAATGCAATTAAGAGATGAACATGCATATACAAAAGATAATTACCTAGAGCTTACCTCTACTGCATCATTTTTTTTCACATTGCTTTGCTTTTATTCCCTAGAAAGTCTAGTCCTTTGCAGCCCTTGACAGCATATCATCTAGCTTTTTATTTCCTTCTAGGAGCTCAATATTTAATCTCATGTATCTTTGTGATTTCAGATCCCCAATATGTGATCTTTGGTCCTATAGTAGCCCTCTGAGTCTTATTTTCAATGCCATAGGTCTGACCCGATTTAGATTCTTCAAGGAAATTCTTTCCCAATCTCTCGCAATGACATAATTATGGACTAGTTCAGTAGATCTAACTTGTACGACATGACACGTGTCATTGTTTCCTCCTTCATCTCTAAAATTGATATACAGAAAACTAGAGTTTGTGCACTAACTACAACTTTTTACAGAATTTCAATCCACTTCTTAGAGAGAGAGTTATGATGATTTTCCCAAGGTCACCTATTTGAGATGAAATTCAGAAGCCTGCAAAAAAACCCTAACTTCCACAGACCATATCTCCAAAAATATAGTGAACCAAGATTTGAATTTTAGATACACACTTCATCAAGATTTTTCGCAAGTGGGTTTTTTGTTTCGGAATCTGAAGCTCTGCAGAAAAAAATTTATAGCAAAAATTCCAAAATGACCTATTTTTAGTAGTGAAATCCTTACATGAGGAGGATATGAGGCTCACAATTTATATAAATGCTTAGGTTGAGAGGGCCTTGAACAAGTGAAATTTGGAAGGATTTTAGGAGCTTAAAAATTATTAATTATTGACTATTAAATTACCACAACCAATTATTAGTGTCATGCCACAACCCCATGGGGTTTTAGCCCACTAACTTGGGTTACTAACTTCAAACACGAATATATCTCAAACCGTGAAGAATTACGTGGCATGCCATATATCAACGGAAACATCTCAACAAGTAGAAACCATCCCATATATCCTCGACTCAGAATAGAGTAATTTTTCAAGTCAAAATTCCCATGCAAGATTGGGGTAGCCCCTAGTGCTGCTCGGGTTGACATTAGTAACAACCACTCATCAACATCTTACACTCATTAATGATCTTACACTCTCTTACACTCACTAAAACACGTCATAAAATTTTCTCTTACACTCTCTTATACTCAATAAAATCATGTCATCAAATATTCCCCTTACACCCTCTTTAATGCATATGTTATATTTTCTCTTAAAATCATAAGTTACAAAGGAACATAAAACTCCTTAATGGCATGAGTTACATTTTACTAAATGGGAATATGTTACTCTCCCTTTGGGCATGCAAATTAATCCTCCTTTATGGCATGGATTCATCGCTCCTCCTAAATATCTACCTCGTTCATTCTCCCCTCACTACTTGTGAATTGTGAAAGAAGAATCTGAACTCGAGAGAGAGGTGTAGAGAGTTGAAGAATATTGTGAGAGATACTTGGAGAGTAAGAGAAAAACTTGGTGAGCCAAGGTTGATTCAATTCTTCAGTGTTTCAGCGTTGATTCAATCGAAGGAAAGGTTGATTCATCGTGTGGATATGTTGTTGTTATCAACGATATTCACTTACTCATTCTCTTGATCTCTCATTGTGCTCTGTATCTGTGCTGAAAAATTGATTTCTAATAGAAGAAGAATCTTGTTTTATTTTCCCCTTGTGTGTTTTTCCCTGGTCATTGGACCTAAATTCTCAGTGTTTCATTTTGTTCTTGGTTGTCTTATATTTTGAATTTTATTTATGTTATATCTACACTTACTTATCTAATATTAACTCTTAAAGAAGTTTTGTCATGAGTGATTGTTACAACATAGAACATCAAAGTTTCAACATGCATGAGACCAATAATTTTAAAGAAGGTTATCCTCATATTAATGGAATTTTTAAATATATTTATGGTTTTTATGTGATCATTTTTCAATAATTTGAAAACTACATTAGAATGGTTCATGTGTTTTTGCATGGGTAGATATCATTTTATATCAAATTGTATAGTTATATAAGTAGTGCGAGTGGCAATGTTTTTTAGGTGAAGTCATTTTTTTTCATTGTCTTACTTTACATAGAACATAATATTTCAATAAGCCTTTTATTATCTCTATGATTTTAACAATTTTGATAATCTTTTTCTTTTATCCTACGAGTTTTATAATCTTTTTCTTTTATCGATTCATATTTCTTTGTTGCAAATTGGAATTATCTATCTTATCAAGGTATATTTATTTTCATGTCTTTGGTTGCCTAGTATTGTAAAAAATGTTGTATTCTATCTCTTTGATGTAGATATTCTTTTAACAAATTCAAATAATAGAGGTTGATAATTTTTTTTATTTTCAATATTTCATATTTAGTTGTTGCAAATTGGAATTATCCATCTTACTTGAGTATATATATTGTTATCACTTTGTTTTCTTTCACATATTATTAGGGGTTAGTATTTATGCATTTTTTCATCATATTAGCGGGTGAATTTTTCTAAATGATCGATAGTATATGGACATTAGGAGAAAATACAAAGAACCAATTGGAAAACCCTCATACATCTCACCTTGCTATGATTTAAAGAAATAAAATAAACGCAATTTTAACTTTTTAAAAATTATTATTATTATTATTATTATTATTATCTAGGTAGGACTACATCTTCATCATGTCCAATAAATCACCCCGATTGGGGCAAGGAATTGAACCAATGATTTCACATCAAGGAGTGCCTTAAAAGAGCACCTGATCGTCGTCTATCCAAGAATTAGTGGACATTATTATTATTATTATTATTATTATTATTATTATTAAAATGATTAATAATATATGAGTTAAACATATATATATTTAAAAAAAATTGTAACAAGATTCCTAACCATGTAGATTCCCTCCCACTTTATCACGGATATTCTTTACTTGTAAATATGTTTTGTTACAATCTCTTGAATTATTAATACCACTTACTCAAAAAGTATAACTCATGTTCTTATGAAATATGTTCATATCACAAATTTTTAATTAATCTATTTAATTAAAATGGAAAAAAGGGAACTACTTTTGCGATATATCTCAACCTTTGATATGTAAACATACATAAGCACTTACCTCATGTCAACCTCACCACCTTACCATATATATTTTTAATGTGTAAATAAGCTTTGTTACATTATAAATAACTAATTTTATGGATTACTAATACCACGCATAAAAAAAAATCGTAACTCATGTTGATATGATAGATGTTCTGTTGATAATTATTTTCATTGATGTCAAGTAATGTCAAGTTCAGGGGGAGCTTGTTTAGGTTTTCATGCATGATGATTATGTTGTTATTGATGTCTTGGTTGTTTCTATTAATAATGTGTTGATCCTATGATGAATTGGTTGACATATAGTTAGCCTATATTTAAAACCCTATGGTCCCAATGTGGGCCTCTCATTGAATCAAAACCAAATGATAATAAAAGGAACACAATAGTGATTAGTGGAACATGGGGTGGGAAAGTCCCCGGTCACAACCCCTAGTCATAAGGGTTTAGACACCAATGCCTAAGCACTTATTAGACCACTCAGTTTAAAGGACCTACACACAATATCGTTGGGTAACGAGCGATGGAGCGACAAGGCACTAGTCACAATACCCCGTGGCCAAGGAGATGGTGGAAAGAGCCTGAGCAATTATGAGACTGCCTGGCTCAAGTAATTGCTCACAAAAAATGAATAGGGAATGGAGGGTGACATAGGTGGCATCCAAGTGGACCCCAACATGATATGGAAGTACATGCAGAGATAGGTGGAAGAAAAAAAAGATGACAGGGCTCAAGGTGATGATGTGGCATAATGAGGTGAGGACATGTGGCAGGTATATTTGAATTTTTTGAGTAGAAAACTAACCCTTTTCCTAGTGACATGTAGCAACGAAGTAGCGATGATGTGGCATAACATGTGGTAGGTTGTGATCTGGATGTGGCATGGACAATCATCCATAATCCATTGGGTAGTGATAGACAAGTGTGCTTGATTATCCTTCATGTCAACACATTGCATGGGGGTGCATACGACAAAACTTGGACCTTGTCCCCCTCGTTAAAGTTTAGAAGAGGGGAGGGGAGTGTGAAGTGAGTTCTATGTCGTTAGATGTGATCAGATCACAAGATCAATTGGTGTGCCCAGAAAAGGTGGGGATCATTTAATCGCACATGTGAAAAATTGTGGACCCCCAACCCCCTTCATTAAATTTTAGATAAATTCAAGCGGGCCCAAAGTGATGTTTAAGTCGTCAATTGAGATCGGGCTTCCTAGCGTGTTTTGGAAAGTATTGGTGGTTTAACCATTGAGCTATATGCAATGACCTAGAACTAATGACCCTTTGGGCTTAAGCTTATGGTTTGGGCCCATGGTTATGTGCACCTGTGACATAACCATCAAGGGCTACAATATTAGATTTAGCATTTGAGCATTAAATTATGTTAGAAGATTAATTCTAGTTCATATGCCAAATTTTAAAAAAATAGGCTCAAAATAAAATTTGGGATCTATAAACGGAAAGAACACAATGTAAATTTTGAGCATTCACATGCATAACAAAGTGTGATAGCTGCTATTAACAATAGAAGAACACGCAGCTCGAATAGGATGAAGAGAGGAGAGGGAGCCAGGAGTAGATGTGAGCTTAATGCATATGTGAAAAAAAGTTGGAAATAAAATGTTGTGGAGAGTGTGGATCTAGGTATAAAGAAAAAAAGGACTCTACATTTGGGCTTTGTAGGTCTGAAGAATTACGAAGAAAATTGCATAATATACACTGGATCATGGAGTGAGATGTTGCAATTTTGAGGAATCTTAATTGGATTAGAGAATCAGAAAAATATTGGTTGCTGCAGAGGAGAGTGAAATAGATTTGAGAATTAAGCAACTTCTTGAACAATATATTAATTAAAATGGCCACAGTTATGATTTTGAAAATTATATGAAAGAGGGATCTAAAAGATTGAGCAAGTAGGTGCTTGAAAATCAAGGTAATTGAAGTCCCCTTCAAATTAGTGTTTGTAAAGATAAGGGGGTTGGTGGCTCTAGTAGGATGGAGGTTGCAAATAGTGGGAGTTGGTACTTGCAAAGAAAATTGGGTTGGAGTCTCGTGTAGGTTTGTGACTACATAACTTCATTTGATTTGAATTTGGAAATTACATTTACATCATAAAAAAATTTTTTGGTTTTATCTTGTATCAATTTTGAGGTAATAATTTTGTGTTTGTATTTTATCACTATTGTCTATTATTGTATTGCTCAATATGTTAAGTCGACCAAATAATTTTTTAAAAGCTTTAAAACCCAATTCAGCCCTCTCCAGTATTTTATTAGTTTCCAACATGTTCATATAATATTTTTTTAATTAATTAATATAATTGATTTTAAAATAAATTTACTTTTAAAATTATTATAAATATTCATGTAAATTAAACCTATTTATCCATTTAATACTTAATGCCCTAGACCTATTAACTCTGGAACCAAGGGCCTAGAAGGATCAAATATCTTTTCATTCTAAAAGAGGCCTAATTTCTTTTCACTCTAAAAGAGGCTTGTATCTCAAGAGATTTAATCCTTCTCAAATCTCTTTTCACTCAAAAATAGGTTTGCATCTCAAGAGATTGTTGGATCCCTCTAGGGGCTTGGTAGATCGAGAGTTAAAATGGATCTAGACTGATTTATTTTCCCCTTTTAAATGGACTATATTCCACATGAATAATATAGGACAATACCACAAATTCTCATAAACGGGGCTCATAAATCACTAGTAATTTTTATTTTTATTTTATTTTACTCTAGTTAAAATGTTTACATAATCTAGATTGGTTTAATTTCCCCTTTTAAATAAAATACATTCCAAATGAATCACATACATCAATAATACACCAATAACATTGATTCTCATATAAAAACATTATATATATATATATATATATATATATTAATAATTTTTTTGGGAAATTTGCACACAATAAAATTATTTGAAAGAATACAAAGTAATTAGCGAAGAAATTAACAATGATCTTGGGATTGTTCAAGGATCCGTCTTTGTCAGCAACAAAGATGCACACAATAAAATTATTTAAAAGAATACAAAGTAATTAGCGAAGAAATTAACCATGATATTGGGAGATTGTTCAAGGATCCGTCTTCGTCAGCAATAAAGATGCACACAATAAATTATTTAAAAGAATACAAAGTAATTAGGGAAGAAATTAACCATAATCTTGGGATTGTTGAAGGATCCGTCTTTGTCAGAAATAAAGGTACTTTGTTCTGAGATCAGCAAGGTCACATATTTACCGTCACTGAACATAAAAATCCCTTGTTTCTTCTGTAGAAAATCTCCGTCAGGAAGCAAAACTCCACCGTCATGTGCAAATATCAGGACAGAAATTCCCGGCCGAGGAAAATTCTGAAAAGGTAGGTGAAATGTTGCATGAGCTTTTATATAGAACCCACTTCCTTCATTCTTTATTTGCATTCATATGGTAACTTGTAACCGCTTTCGAAATATTCGTCGGCTACAAGTTACGTGGACAACAACTTGTTACCATCAACAAAAATTCTCTACGCAGTAGCTGACATTTGGCATGAACTTTCATATGCAACACACTGTTTCATTCTTTCTTTGCAGTCAAATATTTGACTTGCAATTCCATTCACAAGGCTCTTGGACTTCAAGTTATTTTGATAATTTGATGTCTGCTATTCCATTCATCGCCCCAATAAGGCGTTTTTGAAGGAATATGAATGGACCCTTAACTGGTCAATACCGTTCCAAAGCGCCGAATCCCAACCACTCTGATGCACTCGTCAGGTTTTTCGTAAAGTCATTTTGAAAAAACAAAAAGATGGGAACAGTTTAACTCTCTAACAAATTGTTTTTCAAATCTCGTCAGTCATTCCCCAAGGTCAAATAAAAACGATTGGGATCGGATCGGGAGCAGTTTAATTCTAAAGCAAATTTTTTTTTTTTCGAATTGTCTGAAACCATAACCTACCTTCAAGTTGGTGGAAAGTCTGACAAAAATCTCGACAGTAAAAGTAGCTGTAGTCTAACCAACGTTACTTTTACAGACACCATTCATGATCCGCGTTGCCTGAGTAAATTATTTTATTAGGTTGCGCCTTTACATGAGCAGTTTTGACTATCCATTGTGTTGTGGCAGCCACAGATTCGTTGTGTCGCACTTCCACCGTCCATGTGACAAACGAACGGTGAAGTCAACACGTTGCCGCGTTCACAACTGAAACCAGTGATTGAATAAAAAAGCAGGCACGATGGAGAAGTCGGTCAAGAGGTTCCCAGAACTTACAAGTACGAACACTACTACAACATAATTCCCCATCTATTTCTTCCCTTTCTCGCTCTCTGATACTGACTCACATTCATTCTCTTCTCCTGCAAATCTGTTCGCCAGATATCATATCGATTATCTTTTCTGCAAAACAGTGACCTCGTATCTGCTGACATTGGTCAAATCTCATATTGTTTATTTGCTAACAGTGAGCAAGTTTATGATGAAGAGCCCCATAATGGCGTTGCTGTCTATAACTTGTTTCCTGCATTTTGCAGGCCAAAGCAGCTGCAGATTGCTCGAGAAAAATCTATTTATAGCCTCCCACAATCCATCTGCCCTCGAATCGAATCCCCAGTACATTCTGGACGATGGCTCCAGCATGCACAAGGATACAGTAGTCCATTGTGATCAAGCTGAAATGAGCCCCTGGAGCAGCTCGTCGGAGAACAATGCCGTGAAAGATGATGAAAAGTTATCGTTCGAGGTTACTCTGACGAATGCTCAAACTAAAAGCAAGGCCGACGAATCCCCTTCATTGAACGAAGCGAAGGGCGTATTCCATCTAGTAGTGAAGAGAAAAATAACGCCGTCCGGAGCGGGTCCTAAAGTAAATCCCATGCTGACCGAACAGCGCCTCTCCAAATCCAAGCGTAGCCCCGGGGTCGTTCACATGCAGATAATCCCGCCTCAATCTCATACCATGAACGGCTACATTCTGAAATCCCATCACAGAAAAGTAGATGATAAAAAGGATGAGCGCAAGTTGCTCTCTACCCTGAGCACGGGAGCCGGCCATTGATGGGTATGATATATGATAAGAAATGCAGAAAGTCAGAAGTTAGACAAACACACGAGGCTCACGGTGCGGATCACCGAAACTCACGGTGCGGATGCGAAACTATGAGCTGTATATACAACATCAATTGAACAGATTTGATGGCAAGAATTTGTTTGTGATCGATAAATCAACCAAATCCCACCTATACAACAACGTTTGCTATTATGGGCATTCAGTTTCAGATGCAAGTAGAGAATCTGTGGAGTCTTCCATCTTCTCCCTCTAAATGTTGGCATTCAAAATTCGATATTTCCATAGTTAAACCTAGCATTTTTTTGAAATGTAAACTTGTTCACAGCTCCCCGTAACAGGGCATCATTCAGCGGATGTCCTTTAGTTTCGGTGTAATGTTGTCAGAAGACAGAGGCTGTATGTGGAAGAGGAATTGGAAAACAGAGCGTAGTGGAGAACCACATCTCATAGATAGTATTATTTATTTATTATTTAATTCTTTTTCAAAGATGTTGTAAATGGATATATAACTCTGAATAAAAATTTCTGAACCTTTCCGAGACATTCCCAGCGTCTGTGAGCGAAGCATGGATACTTGAGCTTTAACGATCTTTCGTCAATTCAGTCAACCTTGTAAGATTAAAATGCTTTAACGGAGAAGACAATGTTTGTTTGGGAACAAATATACCTTTTAGCGAAGCATTGAGATGGCATTGATGCTTAATATGTTCACTTTTAGCTGAGAATGTCAAGTTAAAATAATATATACGAAGTTAATATATGATATATATGATTAGATAATCTCACACGCAACAATATTTGGATTTGGTTTTTATCATTTTCATGTCCACAAATTTGGTGTTTTTTTCATTTTTTCTATTCATCTTTGATGACAACCACATGGAGTCTGGGAAATTCCATCTTTTTGATGTCTTTGAGAATAATGGGTATAGTAGAACTTAGGGACTTAAAGCCTTTCAAAAAGTCTATAAGGGGTTAAGTGGCAAAACTACTAGTGTGGATCCTATCTCTAAGGTTAATTTGCCGTTTATCCAAGGGACCATAGATAGAATTGCCCATATCTTTAAGAGGAATAATGTCTCCGACATATTCAAACCTCTATGTACAATTAGAAATTCTCTCAGTTTTGTTAAGTACCCTATTGACCCTAAGGACAAAAAAGGGGTCTACCTAGTTCCTTGTTCTCATGGCATTCCCTATATTGGAGAAACAGGTCGATCCATTAAGCAAAGAATCCAAGAGCATGTCGCAGACATTAGGCACAACGTTCCTGTACCTCAGCTCTAGCAGAACATGCGAAAAAGTCGTGTCACCATGTATGTATAGAGGACTCCAGGGTCATTGCTAAGATTGATCATTTCCACCATAGGAAACTGAGGGAGGCTATTGAGATTGAGAGGCATGGTAGGAATCTCAACAGGGACAATAATGGTTGGAGATTGAGTAAGTGGTAGACTCGAGTCCTCTCGATGTGATTCCTTCCTTTCTTGTTTGTTTCTTATCTCGTTAGCGCTCTAAGATTGTACCGGTTTTACTCCCCTTACTGTTTTCTTTTTCTTAATTTCCTCATTTTCTATTAAAATCTCCCTAGCATTTCATGTGTTTTACGTTATTTTATTCTTAATCTTTCTTCCTTATTATTATAATAGTCTCCATATATATATATATATATATATATATATATATATATATAGATAGATAGATAGATAGATATATATATATATATATATATATATATATATATATATATATATATATATATATATATATAAACTCCCATTTTTCCTTTTTTCTTTCCTTATCATTTCATTTAATTTTTCTTCTTAATCTTTCTTCCTTTTTATTTCATTAGTATCCTTATAATTTTAAGTAAAATTTTTTATTTTTCTTTATGTTAAAATTTATATTTATATTAATAAAAAAAAAAACCTTTTTTTTTTCACTTATACTTTTAGAATTATTAAAAAAACTAATATTTTGATTTAAATATATCTTTATATTAATTATAGAATAATTTTTTATAATTTATAAATAATAGATAATAAATTTTAGTATTATTTTATTATTCATTAAACTAATTAATTAAGTTTCTTGAGAACCAATTTGGTTTTCATTTTTCTTAAAAAAAACTAACTAACTAATTAACTAACTCTCTAACGGTTAGTTTTTAATAGCTAGCTTTTTAGCAGCTATCTCCGAGAAATGATGCATCCATACTATTTATTCGCGAAGATCGGTTAACTTCTTCATCTTGTCCTGATAATTAACCACATTAGTTGGTTCGAAATGTCGACCAAATCTTAAAAATGTGATTAATCCGAAAGACATTTATCTACATTATGGATCACAAAAGTCTTAGATCTAACATATATATAATTAATTATTATTTTTAATTAGAAGGAATTTGGCAAATAGAATATATAATATAATATATATAATTAATTAGAGAGAATTTGGTAATTAGAATATATACTCATTGGTGTTACGAAAAATAATTTAATATGTTCTTTTTGCTTTAGTATGTTTCTCACTTAATACTAAGTTAATATGATATAAATAACTAATTATTATTTTTAATTATAGAGAATTTAGTAAGTAGAATATATATTTATTGGTGTTATTAATAACAATTATAATTTTTTATTTATTGAGAATTATATAGTATTATGGTTAAGAAAAACATCTCCCATTTTATTATGATAATTTTTTAGTTATATTATGCCAGGCTAATTAGGATTCAAAATAAGGTGAACAAAATCATGATTATGAGTGATCTGAAATTGATTGCTATTTAACCTTGTACTAATATTAGTTTATGAATTAACATGAAAGTGCTTCGGTTTGTTTTTTATACATGTGCTTATGATTGACAATTCAATAAACTTGATGAGATTAAGTCTAATTCATGTACATAAAAGCATGGAAACTAAATGATGAAAAACAACATATAAAAACACACCAAGCACAAATAACTGAGCTAAATACACATGTTTTTTATGAAGGATTTCACCCCTCCTCGGCTACATCTCCTTGGTCCAACTTCATAGCTTGGGCCTTTGTATTAGCTTCAATTGTGCAAAAGTGATGTTTACAATCTCCTATTACCTCTGCAACGCGCTCCAATGGCTCCAAAACATCCAAATCTACCAAGAATGACTCTTTGTGAGCCAAAATTAGTCGAACATTGCCTCAGCTATGAAAAAACCAAATTTTCCTAGTATTTCTCCACTAAATCTGGAAGTTTTCCAGTTAACTCCATTAAAAGTGGAGCTTCCCCACATTTTGCGGGTCTACCAAAACCTCCACTAAGATTAGTGTGCACTTAATTAAATATAACCAGAGATTAAGTGTATTTAATGTGTGTTTAGCGCTAAGCGCTTTTAACACCAAAATTGCAGATTAACGTGGCTTAACCACGAATTAGTGTTAATAACACAGTTTAATCGTTGTTTAAAACTCTGTCGTTGAATAGTGCCTAGGCCACGTTCATAGTGCTTCAGACATGTGGGAGGGGGTTGGCCCCCTCTAGACCCCCAACTCCCGCTCTCATAAACTTCAAGTAGTGGCACAGTTCTATGGTTAATAAGTACTTATGGTATGGTGCAACAGTTGGCGCCGAAGTTAGCTTGGGGGAGGTCGCGGGGTCGACCCTGACCTCTGCCCCTCTGTTCATAACTTTTTTATTGAACGTAACCAAAATTTTGGACTTTGGATAAAAAAATATGTGTTGATATATATTTCCCATAACATTTGACTATGGTTTGTGAATAATATATGTGCCCAACATTTGAATTTGACCTTCGAATAAAATATATATGTGCCGTCCAACCTTGCCATGGGGGAGGGAACATGGCAGCCTCCGGCTGTGCCACATGGCCCTTCTCCATTGGCCCAAAAAAATTCACCATTAAAATAATAATCCACCATAGATAAAATTTGCAACCTTAGGATTAGGAGGACAATTTCAATTTCCCCAAGCAATATTGGCGAATCTGATTATAACAATTTTCACCGTGTCACTGGATGAAATATGGAAAATATTCCCTGAAGATACCCGAGGTGATGGCTAGACTGCCAAGTCATCAGTTTGTTACTGTTCTGCACAATTTTTACATGTTTAATAAAATGAACATCAAACCATAACTTACTCATACAAACTAGGATTTTGATGAAACAAGTTGCATTGGAATCCTAGTGACGAGCTCTATCTGGTCCTTCTCGTTTGGAGCATTTCTGAGCACTTTCACTTTTGAGCTAAATATTGAGCCTCTGATCAATGAGACCCAACCATCTCGGTTCTCTTTATTAGTATTTTTAAAATAAATATATGGGGTGGGTTGTGATCCAAGTATGTGAGCATAGATTATAATATCAATAATATATATGACATTCCCTCTCCTTGAAGTTCTGATTCTTCTGTCAAGTATGAGATATTGTTGAAGTTCATCAAGATATTCTGGCGAGAAATCATCTATTGAAGGCAACTAAAAATGTTCTCCTTGATCATTAATCAAAGGAGGCTAAAAAAATCTCAAATCCTCAACATTAACGACAAAATATATATGTATATAAGGAGGCAAATCTAGCTTAAATGCATTAGTACCAATCTTTTCCAGAATTTTAAATGGACCATAATAGATTAGATTAAGCTTTTTACCTTCCCCTTGCAATCTTTATTTGCTGATATACAACCAAATTTCATCTCCAACATGGAATTTGTGATCAACACAATGTTTATCATGACTTTCCTTATATCTGCTTTGACTCTTTTCAAGTTGTTCTTGCAATGTGTGATGTACCAACTAAATTTGATCAATTAACTTCCTTTCCTTATTTATGTCACTATGACCATCTATAGCGACACATTTCTCAAATATTAAGTCCAAAGGCGATCTTGGCAAGTACCCAAGACATGCCTCAAATGTTGACGTGTTTGTGGAAGAATGCTTTGCCCTGTTGTATGCATGTTGAATGCAATGCAACTGTTCATCCCGCAACCTGGGATATTTGCTGCAATAGACTCTAAGAAGATGAATGATTGTCCTGTTTACCACCTCGGTCTAACCATCTATTTGCGGATGAAATATTGCACTCTTCTTCAACTTTGTGTCCATCATGTCCCATAATTTTGACCAAAAATTCCCAACAAACTGAGAATCTTGATGACTTACAATAGAAGTAGGAAGACCAAAATGAACACATACATTTTGAAAGAAAAGATCAGCGGTTTGTTCAGCTATAATTTTTTTCTTACATGGCATCAAAATACACATTTTGCTGAACCTATCTAGCACAACATACAAGTAATCATGACCTTTCCTTGACATTGGAAGACCACCTACAAAATCCATTAAGATACTCTCCTAAGGATGTGAAGGAACCAAACGTGGAGTGTACAATCCAAGTTTCCTATTAGTAGACTTACTTATTGCACATAAATAACATCCTCTAATAAAATGAGATACACTATCAATCATGTGTGGCCAATAACAATACCTTTGGAGATTCCCTATTGTCTTTCCTACACCGAAATGTCCAACAATCAATGAAGTGTGTGCCTCCCTTATGATATTGTTTCTTTCTCCATGTGGTATACATAACTTATTGTAGATTCCATTTTTGTACCTCATGGCCAAATGAAATTGTTGTAGAAATCCTATCCATCTGAAATGTCTTGATTGTTGCAACTTTGACTGTGATTATAAGTACTGCAATGGCTGATGGGCGATATGTATAATGGTCTCTTTCCCCATCAAATAGTGCTTCCATTCTTTACACTTTGTACCAATGCATATAACTATTTGGCATAGGTGGGATAGTTAGTCATAGCTCCATTAAAAATTTCAGAATGAAATGAAATAGGCTTACCATGCTGCATGAGAACTGCTCCCATAGGATGATCACTTGTATCTGTTTGGATCTCAAATGGCTGTCTAAGATCTGGAAGAGCCAATAAAGGTGTTGAACTTATATTTTTATTTAAACCATCAAATGATTTTTGCTTCATATCTCCCCAATGGAATACTTTCTTGAAACTTGTCAATGCATGTAACAGAGCTATAAATGAAGAAAAATCAGCAATGAATTTCCTCCAATACTATGTTGCCCCAAGGAAGCTTCTTACCTCTGTAACTGTATTGGGCTTGGGCCAATTCAGAATGACCTCTACTTTGGAAGGGTCTATCTTCAATTCACCTCCTCCAACAATGTGTCCCAAATACACTAAAGAATTCTTTCCATACTCAGTCTTTGACATCTTCAAAAATAATTTCTCTTTTTTCAAGACATCAAGTACCTTGTTCACATGCATGACATGTTCATATCTTGATTTGTTGAATATACGTATGTAATCTAAATAAACAATGACGAATTCATCTAGAAATTGTCTTAGTATATCATTCACGACTCTCATGAAAGTAGTTGGATAATTTGTTAGACCGAATGGCATAACTAGCTAGTCAAACAATCCTTGTCTAGTTTTAAATGTAGTTTACCAAATATCCTCCTCAGCTATTCTAACTTGATGATAACCACTTTGCAAGTCTAACTTAGTGAAATAGATTTCATACTTTAACTGATCTATAAAATCATCAATGCATGGGAGTGGGTAGCGATTCTTTACCATCATTTTATTCAGTGCACGAAAATATATGCACATGTGCCAAGTCTTGTCCTTCTTTGGTACCAAAACAATTGGTGAACCACATGGAAAATTATATCGGCGTATGATACATTTTTCAGAAATTCTTGAATTTTCTTCTAGATTTCCAAAATCTTCATAATTGAAATGTGATACATACCAATTTTTGGAAGTGGAAGATCCCGCTGCAACTGAATCTCATGTTGAATTCCCCTCTTGGGAGGTAGCCCATTTGGTTCTTGAAACATCTCACCATGCTGACTTACCACATCAAACAAATCATATTTTAATTTTTCATCACATCCTTCAAAATATTCATAGTGAACATCATCATTTTTCTTGATCACGAGAAGCACAAAATTTTTACTTGCATTAACTAGCCTCTTCATTTTCCCTGCATTAACTAAATAAATATTCAGTTTTTTGCAATGAACTCTCACAATATACTCCACCCCATATTTAAGCAAATTATATTTGTTGTCATGGCGATAAAACATCGCTTTACCGCCATACAAATATGGACTTCCCAACATAATCCTGAAAATGTCAAGTGGAACCACATCTAACTCGACTTCATCAACAAAGTTTGCAGTAATAGAAAATCGAAATATGCATTTCCTTGTAACCTGAAAATTGGAATTCTTAACTATCCAGCTCAAAGGGTATGGTTTACGATGTGGTACGGTTTCAAGGTTAAAATTTTTGACCAAGTCTTCCGAAATCAGGTTTTCTTGTGACCCACTATCAAACAATGCATCAATCTTTGTATGATTTCAAATCACTATAACATGGAACAATTATATCCTTGTATCTTCATTTGGAGTGTTGTTGTGACTATTTGAGGAACTAGTACTTTCTATGACTTCCTTTTCTTTGTTAACCATGGCTACAATCTTGTTCTCATCTTTGAAATCAGATCCAAGATCTTGTTTTGTGGTGGCAGTCATCTTTTGTTTCCCCTTGTTATTTAGTTTCTTTGGCCTTATTTCGGGATGTATTTTCCAACAGTGGGCTTCATCATGCCCGTCTTTGGAACTATTTTTGCATGTAGATTTCTCCCCTTCTTTCTTGATGCTTTCATTCTTATTTCCCTTCCATTTCCCTCCCTTATCTTTTTCCTTACCCTTGAATGGCTTCTTCTTACTACCCTCTTCATGAATGTTCTTTCCCCTTGCTTCAAGATGCGTGGCTTGCAAATATAATTCATCTATTTTTTTGGGGTTAAACATAAGGATAGTATGTTTCAAGTAGGAATGTAAACCCCTAATGTATTTCAAGAGTGTGTCTTGTGAATTCAAGTTTACTCCTAACAACCAAGCCCTCTTTCTAAACTCTTGGGTGTACTCTTGAACACTTTGGCCTTTGAGTTGCCTAAAGTTTTGTAAATTCATTATTGATTTTTGCATATAGGCTAATGGATAAAACTATCTTTTAATGGAAGAAATGAATTCAACCCAAGAAATGGATACCTTACAATGAATTCACATCTCCTCTTGAGTCTTTTCCTCCCACCAAACTAGTGTTTCTCCTTCTAGCCTTAATGAAGCCAAATGGATCTTTATGTCGTTCTCTTGTAGATTCTGAATTCTGAAGTATACTTCCAATTGATGGATCCAATTGTATAAATTCTCTGCATTTACCTCACCATTGTACATGGGAGGTTCAAACTTGATGTCCAACTTGAGTAATGGAGTTTTTCTTTTTTGGATTTTTGAATGAGTGTGGGTGGTTTTTGTAGTGGAAGTTGAAGATGAATATGTTGATGAAGATTATGAGGATGAGGATGGTGGAGATGGAGGTGGATTTCCTCCACTTCCTTTCGAACTCTTCTCTTCATCCTTCTTACCATCTGAAGATCCTTCTCCATGTGGAGGGTTAGAACCTTCTCTTGCTCTTTCTTCAGTGAATGCATCAAACGTGATTTTAACCATTATTTGAATGTCCTTTAAGTCTATCTTGACATATTCTGCTTCTAAGTGCCCATGAGTCTCTCCAAAACTAGTTATAATGGCTAAGGATTAAAGCTGAACCTCTGATTCTTGTGCCTCTTCAATCACTTCAGCTTCTTGTGCAATTTGTACCTCTTCAATCTCAACTGATGGAGATAGAAATTGAGGTGCTTCAAGTGCAGCTTTGAGTGGAAATTTGGGTGAAGATGATGCTTTCTAAACTCTCTTTCTTCTTGTCCTAATCTCGGGACTAACAACCAATATCTTCCCTTCTCCTTTTTGCAACTTCAACCTTGTAAGCATCACAAAAATGAAACTATTAAAACCATTCTTGCACAAACTCAAGAAAAGAAAACAAATAACCTTTAGCAACCTTGTGCTCTGATACCAACTTGTTCTGAAATTTATTGTTAGTTAGTGTTGTGCTAATATCAATTTCATAATTAACATGAAAGTGCTTTGGTTTGCTTCTTATACAAGGGTTTATATATGTGCTTATGATTGACAATTCAATAAAATTGATGAGATTAAGTGTTATTCATGAACATAAAAGAATGGAAACTAAATGTTGACAAAAATCATATAAAAACATAGCAAGCACAAATAATTGAGACAAATACACATGTTTTTTATGAGGATTTCAGCCCTCCTGGGCTACATCTCCTTGGTCCAACTTCATAGCTTGGGCCTTTGTATTAGCTTCAATTGTGAAAAAGTGTTGTTTACAGTCTCTTGTTGCCTCTGCAAGCTACTCCAATGGCTCCAAAACATCAAAATATACAAAGAATGACTCTTCCTGAGCCAAAATTAGTCGAAAATTGCCTCAGTTATGGCAAAACCAACTTTTGCTAATATTTCTCCACTAAATCTGGAAGTTTGCCAGTTAATTCCGTTAAAAGTGGAGCTTCCCCGCATTTGGCAGGCCAGCCAAAACCTCTGCTAAGATAAAGGCGCACTTAATTAAAGATAAGTAGAGATCAAGTGTAGTTAATGTGTTTTTAGCGCTAAGCGCTTTTAACACCATAACTATGGATTAATGTGGCTTAACCACGAATTAACATTAATAACATTTCTTTATCGTTCTTTAAAACTCCACCGATGAATAGTGGCTTGACCACTATCATAGTGCTTCGAACATGTGGGAGGCCCCCTCTGGACCCCCAACTCCAGCTCTGACAAACTTCAAGTAGTGGTGGAGTCCTATGGTTAATAAGGACTTGTGGTATGGTGCAACGGTTGGTGCTGGCATTAGTTTGGGGGAGGTCGTGGGGTTGACCCCTACCTCCGCCCCTTCGGTCATAACTTTTTTATTGAACGTAACCAAATTTTTGGACTTTGGATAAAAAATATATATGTTGATATATATTTCCCATAACATTTGATTATGGTTTGTGAATAATATATGCGCCCGACATTTGAATTCGACCTTCAAATAAAATATATATGTGTCATCCAACCTTGCCATTGGGGAGGGAACATGGCAGAATCTGGTTGCGCCACGTGGCCCTTCTCCATTTGCCCAAAAAAATTCACCATTAAAATAATAATCCACCATAGATAAAAATTGCAACCTTAGGATTAGGAGGACAATTTGAATTTCCCCAAGCAACATTGGCCAATTTGATTGTGATGATTGTCATAGTGTCATTGGTTGAAATATGGAGAATATTCCTTGAAGATTTCTAAGGTGCTGATTGGACTGCAAAATCATCAGTCTGTCACTATTTTGCACATTTTTTACCTATTTGAGAAACCGAACAGCAGGCCATAACTTACTCATACGAACTCGGATTTTCATTT
This sequence comes from Pinus albicaulis, assembly GCA_034641835.2. Taxonomy (NCBI): domain Eukaryota; kingdom Viridiplantae; phylum Streptophyta; class Pinopsida; order Pinales; family Pinaceae; genus Pinus; species Pinus albicaulis. The sequence continues at coordinate 329,777,225 of CM076584.1, forward strand.
AACAAGTTGCATTGGAATCCTGGTGACGAGATCTATCTAGTCGTTATGGTTTGGAGAATTTATGGTCACTTTCATTTTTGAGCTAAATACTGAGCCTCTGATCAATGAGACCCAACCATCCCAGTTCTCTTTATTAGTATTTTTAAAATAAATATATGGGGTGGGTTGTGATCCATGTATGTGAGCATAGATTATAATATCAATAATATAATCTCTTCGGGTGTAACTACATGCTCAAACACTACTTCAACTTCCATAACTTCCAAAATAAATGACTCTCACAAAGTGAACCTTTCTCAATGGTGAAAAAATCCCCAATTTTCACCATTAAATTCAACCCATTTGAACTTTTAATTAGCTTTAATGATAAAAATGATTTTTTTAATATTTAAATACCCATTCGAACTTTTAACTAACTTTAATTATAAAAATGGGTTTTTTAATATTTAAGTATATTATAGTAAAGTCTTCACGATAAGAATGAGTACTTTAAAACATTTCAATTAATTATTTTTTCTCTCATACACATCTATATAATATAATATAATATTAAAAATTAACTAAATCAGTTAAATTATTGATTAAAAAGAATATATAGCGTAGTAATTTTGATCAATATAAAATATAATAAACCTTTAAATTTTAAACCTATCAAATCAATTCACATCATAAACACTATAAAAATATAAGTTGAAAATCTCTTAAAGTAGGATCATAGTATGAAATATTTCTTATGGAAAAAATCATTGCACAAGTTATTTTTAAAAACTTGTTAAAATTAAATAATCCAACATATATAGTGCAACATGATATTGATGTGTATTTGTACTTTCTCATAAATATTTATATGCATTTATATCAACTACCCCATTTTTATTATATTATTTTCTCTTAATTTCATAGTAAGTATAATTATTATCTATAAATTACTAAGTAGGTATATTCCATTCCCCGTCACATGTTTTATCCCAAAAACATTACATGATGTCGTATGATATAACCTACTAAAATGTAATTAATCACTACTATGCATTGACCATCCAAAAATTACTTGTAAACCGCAATGGATATTCTAATGGTGAGTTAAACACAAACAAATCTCATAAATTATACTTAAAAATACAAAATATGTAGTATGAGGCTTTATTTCCCTTTAGATTTATGGTTTTTTAATTTATTATTTATTGCATATGCATGGAAATTAAATTTATACAAAAAATGGAGAACAACTAAATAAAAATTCACAAACCACATTTGACAGAAGATATATCCTAGGACACTCTTTGAGAGAAACCCTAGCTAGAAGGTGAGGCTGCTTTGCTCTTGTCCTCTGAACATAAAATTATTGCAAGTACAAAGAAGTATAGCGTGTGTCTCATGAGGTGCTACAATGCACAAACCCTCTTTATGTGCTCTCTCCATATCGCTTTGTGCTACTATGTTTGTATATGGAACAAGATACACTTGAAGAGAACCTGCTTTTCCTCCTAGTGGCCCAATTATAATGCAACCCATTAACCTACTAGTAGTTAGGTTTGATTCCCTCAACTTTTAACTAGTGTTAAAATATGCAATATTCTAGAGTATTCTTCATCATGATCGGGTGGCTAACCCATTTCCATTAATAATGGGATTTGACATGGCATATTCTCAAATTATGGTGTCCAAAACAAGAAAGTCAAATTCTTAGTGGTATAAATTTTTCATTTGGACTTCAATTGAGGTGATTCTTGCATCATTCAAAAAGTTTCTATCTGTATAATAAGAAAATACGTTTTGGAATTAAAGAAACAAATTTATACCCCTGAAAGATGGCATTTTATTCCTAAGTATCTTTGTGGAAGGTTTTAGATCCCAATTTTCCAAACTGGGTTCCACTGGTAAAAATGGTATTGGGTAATTCATCCACTTTTTCCACTCTAAAAGAATGGATATGGATGAAAAATAATATGATGATTGAATATGGATCACAGCTCCCCATTTTCAGAGGATTTGTTTCTCCAAAAGCTTCTATTTAACAAGCTGAGGAAAATTTTCCTCCACCTTCTTTGAGGGTGTACCATTTAGCCTTTCCTATAATTTGTCCTTTCATCCCAATATTCCAAAGGCCATACTACCATGTATTACGGTTTTGGACCTATTCTACGAAATTGTATCTTCTAACAACTCTGCTTGAGAATCTAATGCCACACTACAAGAAAAAAGGACATTGGCGAGGGGCTAAAAATTTCACCATAAGCTCATTGGTGATGGTCAAAAGAGCCTTCGTCACCAAAAATTGAACGTCACCAAAGGTGTCGTCGCCAAAAGTATAGGTGTTGTGGTGGCATTGAATTTTCTTCACTAATAATGATTTAAAATGACGGATAGTGACTGTCACCATTTCATATGAGAAATGGTGACATACCATAGCCTCGGTCACCAAAAAATTGAACGTCACCTAGTGTGGTGTCGTCGAAAGTTTAGGTGTTGTGTTGGCATTCAAGGTTCGTCATGAATATTGATTATAATGACGTATAGTGACCATCACCATTTCAAATGAACAAAAACAATTTATTTTGATGGCCCTTTCATGTTCGTCCTTATTGGTGCATATATATATGGCGACATTCGTTGACAGCCACCATTTCATATTTGGTGAGGGTAAAAAATGTCATGATAAGCTCATTGGTGACTTCAAGGTTCATCACGAATAATAAATTGAATGAAAAATAGTGACCCTCACCATCTCATATGAACAACAACGATTTATGGTGATGGACCTTTCATTGTTGTCACTATTGATGCATTTATAAGGTGGCGTTCGTTGAACGTCACCATTTCATATTTTGGCGAGGTTCGAAAAAATGTCACCATAAGCTCATTGGCGATGGTAAAAAGAGCCTTTGCCACCAAAAACTGATCGTCGCCATTCCATATCAATATCAGGGCACGATGGAATCGAACCACAAACTTCCTTCTTGTAAAGCAGGTGGTCTTCAATTGAGCTAACACCCTTTAAAGAATTAGACTTTTAAAAATTATATCTTGAAACTTTATAGATTGCAAATTCTACAACTTTTAATAAATTAAAGTCTCGACAATGAAACCAAGCTCCAAGCTAGAACATAAAGAAGAACCCCTAGAGTTGGGATTTTTGGTGCTTGCAACTACTGATACAAAGATAAAAATCGAATGAAGCTAAGCTCCTAGATATAAAAAAAGAAGTGGCCCTAGATCTAGGCCTTTTAGTGCTTTTTTAGTGCTTGTTCTTATCGATACAAAGGCATTCACCAGTACATGTATTCATAGGTAGAATTATGAATGGTAAATTAGATTTCTTCAAAGAAACACTAGGATTTCACCACTTTTTCTTTGAGTTAGCTACATAGTAATATGCTCAATAAGACATGGTTAAGCTAATATGTTCAAGTGGTCTTAACACACTAGCTCATAATCCTGGATGAGTTTGTGAATTTCATTGGTTTGTAATGCTGACTATGACCTGAACATAGGCCAAGTTGTATTTATTGGTCGTACATGTAAAAATAAGGAGATCAGAAACAAGGGAATAGGGAATAACTAGCATACCTAGCAGGCTTGCAAATAAGCTTGCTCTCCAATAATGTTTTTCACAATGCAGAGGAATTTTGTCTATAACAAATTCATTTGACTCGCTCTATAATATCCCAAATTTGGATTAACAGTAATAAAAGTGTAAATAGACTAAAAACTATGACAACAGAAAATACATCATCAAGACATGTAAACTGGAGCCAAAAACAATTGCTGAGCCATTTTATTAAATTGAATGGAATGAGTACAATAGTGGTGTTGTAAATCTTGCACCTGGGCCTTCTCAAGGCAGGTTGAAGCATAACTCAAACCCAAGCTAAATATCTTGTTGGAAGTGGCTCTATGTGGCTCTGTCTTTGTGCTGCCTAGCCCAGAAATGTTGAAGCATCCTCTCTAGCTGACGCTCCCTGATGGTCACTGAAAATTTTTCCAAGGCTCGAGATGCGCCATTAAATTATCCTTGATCTTTTCATCACCCTCATATAAAGGGATCTTTCAATACTAGGATCCCATGCCATCCTCTCCAACATGAAGATCCCCCTTCTACACTCACCATCCTGTGAGGCATAAGTAACAGAAGCCCTCTGCACACCATCAGTGAGTAGGGAATCATGATGATATGGCACTGTGCCCCTCTCCTCATGAAGTTTCCCTACCAAGTAATCCATCCCTTGCACTCCAAGAGTAGATCCTAGAAGATACCACCTAATCCCTGCAGAGATAGTTCCTTGCTCACGTGAGCTTCTTCATATATCATGTTGCTGGCCCACCTGCCAGCCTACTGAGGTTCCCCATGCCATCGGGGAATCACTAAAGACTAATGGAAGATTTGCATGATCTCCTTCTATGGTATCTAGCTCATCCCTAAGGGGTATTGAGCTGTAAAGAGCGGTGATGATCAATCCCCCTGCCGAGCTCATAGTGGTGCCACCAAGCTAATGCTACGCTACTCTGATTATGGCATACTCCCCACCATGTGTAGATCAGATCCTCCTCTCCTGAGGCCTAATGGCATAAGGTCGATGAGAGCTAATTTCATCGTGCCCAGGCATCACCTTGATGCCAATATCTACCCCTCCACATCTAACTCTGATCCCATGAAGCAACAGATAAAGTCGACCTCACCATCCAATGGAGGCCTCTGAGTACCCCGGTGTGCCAACCCAATAATGATGTAGATCACTCTCTGTCCTAACTCCAACCATCACAAGACAAAATGGTCTATCAATCAATTTAATCTCTACCTCCCATAGTCATACCTGCTGCAAAATAGCTATGACAATTGCAGTAATCCCTCCATGCCTCATATCTAGTCCCTGCATGTGATCAATATAGAGGGTTCATATATCATGGGAAAATATGATGCATGCTAACCTACCCTGTGCCTGCCACTACGTAGTATCGATGACTGATGGAAGCCACATGTGATAACTAGCCACCCCTTGAATGCAACCAATATATGGATATCTGATACTCTCAATCGACTCAAGGTATGTGGATCCCTCTTGTTCCTTCCAACCATCTCCACTAGGTCTACCCTCCACCCTCTCAATAATGTGCTGATACATTTTCTGGATCCCAAACACATAATGCGATGCTACCTCATTTGTACCTAGTATCCTCTACTCATGCATGGTCTCAACATGCCCCGAGAAAATAATGATGCATGTATCCCTCGTGACCCGCTCCCAAGGCATAGACGCAGTGATGATTGTTATACCACCCATGCATATGATCATATCATCCCCCAACCTGTTGTTTTAAAATAGCACATCGACCCAATGCCACGGCTGAGAAGTATCTCCCCAAGTGTGTTGAGTGTCACCTAAATATCTTGGTTGAGCTTCGCGTAGCCCGCTACTCATGCAGAGAGTGCCGAAGGACAACAAAAAAATCGACTCTGCCCGTGAGTGATGTAGAAGAGGGTCAGGCCTGTGAGTCCCCATTAATTCCGTCAAGTATCACTCATTTGTCTCCTCGTTGATCCTGGGTGAACTACCCCCAAAGGTATGCTCAGTGTCTCCATCCATGAATCTACCTAGAGGGAATACTCTAAGACCCTACTGTGTAACACCATACACCCCTACATAACACCGATCATCCATGTACTCCTTGATATTCCATTGCACACTGTGGCATACCCCAGATACCGTTGTACCACCTTATATCGTCATGTGCCTTATCTGTGTCAAGGCACCAGTCACTCCTCGCATGTACTTAATGTGATGTAATACGCTCCTACTCCATAATGCAGTCCCACACACTACTGTACACCACCATTCAGCTCCATATATATCGGTTGTCCACTACTCAATGCTAGATTCTCCCACACATCCTTAGATGTGATGAACTATAGTTGTGTCTCTACATGTCAGAATACCCCCAATTCGTATCATCACCTCCACGGTCGCATCACTACACCCGCCGATGGATGGATCGTCACTCGAAACCCTCCATGAGGGGTCCAAGAAGTGAATCTCTCTATGTGTCAGAAATGATGCCACCACTGCTTTACTCTGTTGTGACCTTTGTGCCCCATGCAATGGTGAAGAATCCTTGCCTCCATACAAGGCAGCTTTTGGTGGCCTGCCTCTGACAAGCTCCTGCCAAAGTATGTTGATCACACTGTGACCTCGCGTACAAATTTCGTACCAAGACAACCTAAGGAATCTACCCATAAACTAGTTGGCCATTGGAGCTGACCGAAACTACCCTAGCGAATGTACATGCTCAATTGCTAGGCAAACTATACCCTCCAAGACATAGTCAAACGACTTGCGTGAGAAACGATAGGTAGTCCCACTCGGATCCCAATGCCAGTCTGAGGTTCCTGTATTCCCAGTGCTTGAAAAATCCTGCTGAAGTACATCTGGGTCCACCACCATCTCCATAGCCCACTACACTGAGTACCAACTTAAAATCTCTTGCCATCCAACCTCAACATGTGGATGTTGCACCCTGTGCAACTTCGATTGTCTCATTCAGCTATCTAAGTAAACATATGAACTCTAACTAGGTGGCTACGTCTCTCTCTTGAATGGGAAGAGGTAACCCAACAATTTTGCGAGCCCCGTCTATGTATGCCTGAAGGGGGCTGCTCTGACACTCCAATGTGCCCTCTAGCTGTACCATTAGGGAATTAAACCATTCCCCAATGTGGGCCAACTTGGTTGCTGACTTGGCACAAACCACTCTCATGCCCTCCAGCTCCTCGTTCTACAACAAAATAGCCTCTCATACTGATGTGACCTTCCCTTTCAAATCTAGAAGGTCGACGTGAATCTCATGACATTGCTGTGTGTGACCATCGTCCAATACCTCTGTATATCCTAGCGCCTCATCAAGGGCTAGCCCAAAGGATGGATGCACACCCTCCTCCATAGACACTCCAACACACAAGACATGCCCACTATTCAGCTGCATGTCATTATCATCCCACAATTATGTCATATACCTAGAAGCCTTTGTACCTATTTTCTCCTCAACAATAGTGAAGTTGTCTCCCGACACCTCATCAACTTGTGATGCGCTGCTAGCATCAGAGAAATCGGTCACAACCCCAGATAACCCATCAATGGATACCTCAACAATGGGTGGTGTCTCATCAATGAGTGTATGCTTAGTTGTCTCCCTGCTAACCATTGTCCCTTCAACTACTCTTTCATCTTCTTCCTTAATCCATCTTGCCATCCCTGCATTATTCCACGAAATTCCCCCTGATTTTTGCATGTCTCTTAGTTCACGAAACTCCAAAAAAGAGAGGGACACTTGAATGTCATGTCCCAATGATTGGTATTCCCGCCAATTTGCTACCAACAACTCCAAATCAGTTGCAATAATGTCTTGCCATCTTGATGTATTATCCACAATTCTAGGCATAGAGGATTTGTTGTATAATTGTGAATGGTCCTGATTCCAAATTATTGCATGAGTTAGTTTCCTCCCCACATTAACCATTATTTTTTGCACCTTAATCACCTCATTCAACGTTACTGTCATGGTGTTCGAGTTTAACCTTTCTTGGGATCCCATGATTTCTTAGTTTTTTTTTTTTTTGGTCTTGTTATAGAAATGGTTGTTTCCCACAGGCTAAGCCAATATTATGCTCTGATACCACTGTAATATCCCAAATTGGGATTAATAGTAATAAAAGTGAAAATGGACTAAAAACTACGACAACAGAAAATAAATCATCAAGAGATGTAAATTGGAGTAAAAAAAAATTGTTGAGCCATTTTATTAAATTGAATGAAATGAGTACAATAGTAGTGTTGGAAAGCTTGCACCTGGGCCTGCTCGAAGTAGGCTGAAGCATAACTCAAAACCAAGCTAAATATTCTGCTAGAAGTGCTCCATGTGGCTCTGTCTCTGTGCTTCCTAGCCCAGAAATGTTGTTGCTGCTCCATTGAATTTTCTGCTAGGGCATGGAATAATGCTAAGAAAATTCTGGAATTCTAACCACGGTATCTGCTGAAGAAACCCACAATAAGCCATGAGGGATTTTGCAAAATATTGGCCTTGTAATTTATACCTAATTTTCCCCTAGCTCCTCTAGTTGTTGGCTAAATTGGGATCTTGGTTTTCCCTCTTAATTCTACCCAGAAAATTCTGCCAAATTAATCTTGGCCTCTCCTCAATAAACCCAGAAAGGGTTTGTCCTAGTTTTCACTTTGGAAAATTGGCCCTCTTAGGCTTGGAACAATGAACCGTTGGGGGGAATCAAACCACTAGAATAATATACTCGGAAATGTCTTCGGAATGTTTCAATAAACCCTGGTAGGAGGTGTCTAGCCTCCCCTCCAAATATCTTGATGATAATTCCCTTCTCTCCAACCTCCCGACTCAAACTCCTCAGTACACTACATCTTTCATTGTGCATTTTTCTCCTTCTTTGCGCAGTACAAAAATGACTATGCTTCCTCCTGATGTTGCTGGGAAAAATTTCCCTCACAAAAGGGTGGATATCCTCTCTTGAGCGAGCACTCATAGTCCCCACAGGTAGAGGTTGAGATCTCCACTTGAAGATATTGTGTGCTAAAAAACACTGCAGACTTGGCTCTCCGGCTCAAATGTGCTCTGTCAAAATGACAAGAAGAAAATAGTTTAATGAATTAATGAATACAAATGAGCCTTACCTTCCTCCTTTTATCCATTGAGGCCCAACGTATGCCTTGGGTCTCACCTTGGCCTGTGCTGCCTCTCCTTTACCAATCATATGTTGCCTTCCTATAGCCAATCCCACGCTGTCCTTTTCATGCATCTTCTACACTGCCACCTAAATCCAATTCGACCCCACCACTAGAGCCGCAATTTTCCTTTAGGGACTTTAGGAAAATAATTTATTTCGCTTAATTATCAGTTGTGGGTCCCCTACCCACTTTATTTCCACCCAACATTAGGAAATTCCAAAATAAATCAACATTAATATTTCAATTAGCTGACTTCTAATTTGGAATATTACACGCTCTTAGTTGACTTTAGTTCATGTATGAGAGAAGCATGAATAAAATTCAACAATCCAAGATAGATGTAAATTGAAGAGAAGAACATGTGCCCAATGTGGACAATTGGGCAGCCACGTGTATCAAAGTGGTCAAGAGATCATGGATAGACTTGTTAGCAATAAGTTTAGACTCTTACGAGCAAACAATTGATGTTAACCTAAGTAATGCTAGAGTAATGCTAACATTAATTGATTAAGAACAATACTTCCTTACCATATGCTTTTTACTTCTAAGTTTTTCTCTTATCCACCTTAAGAAGAGGCTAATTAAGATGTTAAAATTTTTCATTGGTTAACAAAAATCAATGTCAACATTTGATAAGTGGAGAAAACATTTATTATAATATTTTCCTTAAAACATTAGGTTTTATGTGGTTTGATGTTTAATTCCCCTGCAAGGACTAATACTAAACAATTGGATGATTACTATAGTCATTGATACCTTATTACGGGGACTAATAAGAGTTCCCAAATTTGTTTCTAAATATGTCTAATTTGTTTGAGTTTGGGCCAAACCTAGTCAAATATTTTCAAGTTCGTCCAAGATTAAATGAGATTAATTATGTTTTCCTAACCTAGTCAACAAGCTTGACCTAGGATTTTGAAAAGGGAGTTTGATAGAGAGGACTGCTCTGACATATTTTAGCAAATTTTCCCTTTCTATATGTCTCGAAGACAGAATCTAAACTAGCATCCTCTTACCAAAATGTGCCTAGATAAGCAAGACAAATCAAAACCAATAGTATCCACTCAAAGATTGTGAGTGAGGAGCATTCAGTATACCAAAATATGCTCAAAAAAGGGCATCAAAGTTGATTACACAGTGTGTTTAAAAGTACCACTATAATAATCCTATCTTCCTCATTACTCAGTTATACCGTACTTCTACAATATAACTCGGCATTTGTGGCAACCATTAGGGGGATTATTTAGTGGTTCCTTATTTCATATCATTTATGGGCTCATTTTCACTTTTATGTTGTGTTTTTGTCAGTTTCTTTGGATTTGAGTTTATTCTTATTGCTCTCAACTCTTCAATCTCGAGGATAAAGGGATTCACAGGCTTCATAGTGTTTGGAAATGTGTCTTTGCATGGTTGGTCATAAGCCATCAAAGACTTATCTAGATAAGAGCATGTTGAGAAATGGATTTGCTAATTTTTTGGTAAACCAGATACAAGTGAAGCACATATTTTTGGACTTCTTGTCTACAAGAGACTACTAGAAGGACATCGCAGATCGACATTAAGTTTTCATCTAGGAAAAAGTGCATTGGATACTACAAAATTTGGAATTTCCTGGTGTCTTTCTTTCTCGGTCCTCTCCGGGATTTGGAATTGCTTTAGATTTATTCCATTGTTCACCTTTTGGAGGAAAAACTGGAAGTTTGTTTTTTCTAACAGGGATAGAAAAATCATCATGCATCGTGTCCACTAAAATTATGAAAAAGATATATGGATGGGGAAAATTACAAATGGTTCCGTGTGTTTCTATAACAAAGTAGAGTGATGCATATGCACTTTCAATCCAGAGAGTCTATTATAACAGATAAATGTGCAATTTGAAATTTGTTATTGCGCATTCAAACACCGAGTGCAATGATTATTTCTATTAACATAGTTGACAACACTAATTTCTTAGGTCATTGATTGACAACAGTATGGTATTAATAACTTAGATATGTTTGATATGATGCTCAAAATAACCACTTAAGCTTTCAAAGGTTGATCCTTTTGCTGGAAATTAAAACATGGTTCATTGGAAGCAGATTTTATTGGGAACTGGTACATAAGTAGTGCCTTGAATCTATCATTTGATACGTTTGATTTCCAGGTTCAAGAATTTAATCTGACATCAAAGAATCTCACAGACAAGCTGTACTATATTATATCAACCCCTCAAGGTGGCTTCTTCATTTGTTCTATAGTTCAGAGATTTCTGCAGGAATCATCTCTACTTGGAATACGCTGAAATCATGAAAATGAATATCCACATTATTAGGATGACTCGTCTCCATCTCTATCCTGTAAGCATGTAAAAAAATACATCATACATTATAATTGTTACCAGTATGTAGTGAATTCATGATGAATTGCATTTGGTTTGCTTATACTATAGATATGGTGATAAATTCCATGTGAAAAGTCCTGAAATGATGGAAAGCAAAGATATTCAAACATCCATAAGATATCAATGAAAAGGGCCATGACAAATAAACTTACTCAAAATATCTGATGACATGCAAGAATTAAGTATAACACGTTGTTCAATTTTATTTTCACTAATATAACTCATACTTTGGTTATTCCAAACATTCATAAGAGTGGTTTGTTACATACAGTCACCTTGAACATCATCGGAAAAAAGTAAGCTACAGACAAAGGACTTATGTTAAAATTAGTTACAAACTTTACCTTTTTTACTTTAAAGGACAATGGCAACCTATGTACTTGACTTTACAATAGGACTGAAAAGAACTAGGAGAAGTTGATGCCTACTACTAATTTAAAATAAATGCAGTATAAAATTGATCTCTATTTTAAAAATGAAGTGATATCAAAGAATTGTTTATGTTGCTATAGTTTTTTCCCCTAATAGAGACCACCTATTATTAAATATAATAAATTTCCCAAAATTGTAGTTAAAATGACTATGCAACACCATCTTCCCCTATGTAAGTTACTAAGTATACACTTTTTTTTTCAAAATGGTCATAAGAAATTTCTTTTCTGTACCACATCTAACTACAGACTCATAACGATTACATCTCAAAATTTCTCTAAAAATAACAAAAAAAACATCTTCAAGTAAAATTCATATCCTTACATAAATTTTGCATGATTCTATGGATAGGAAAGATATTCTACCTTGGCATAGGTTCATCATTGTTACATCGACACAAATTATAGCATTCTGTCGTTACGACTAATGTTATTTGACAAACACTATTTTCAAATGGAAGTACTGACCAAATTTTTCAACCTAATTCTGAGCATGTGTTTACAATCAAGACTGAAGGGAGCCTTATCTACTGCATACTTACCCACAACATCTTCAGATGGAACTCCTACTTCATTGAGAGTACTAACAAGTTTTTTAACCTGCTCCAAAGTACCATTCTACAAGGCAAATTCAAAATGAAAAAATTAGAATTCATACATACCAATAACCTGAAGTCAATCTCTTGCATACAAAATAAAATGCACAAGTTTATTTCACAACACATTTCATAATAGATATGTGCCTCACTCAAGATACTTTCAAAATATTTAATTAATTAACCAAAAATCAACAAGTGTGAAGTGCAATTTGTAGTTTACAGTTATACATGTCTTTTTTATTTGACATAACCGAAGAGTAATATGTTAAATGATCTAATATTATAATTGAAAAATACAATCGTCATTTTTTTGTTATAAATAAGACTTTTCAGATCTCGTTACGTATGATAAGATTGCCTTAGAAGGCTAAAACTTATTGAAATTATTTGTATCTTTTCTCCTCGGATTACCTAGAATTTAGGGTTGCTAAGGATTGAAATATTGTCCACATATTCTATTTTTTTGTTTTATATTTCATAACTACTCGAAGGTTAAATTCATAGGGTTAAGATCAAAAAAGATTCTAATTAAGAGGTGAAATTTCAGATTTTCATATTCCCAAAATAAATCCACACAATTCCATGAATGAAACATAAGTAAACTCCCTGGTAAGTTTTTCCTTTTCCTTCTGTTATGGAGCCTTTTCCTAAATATGTTATCATGTCTTCAAAATAAGCATCTTGATATGAAAACGGTCTACACAATTACCCAACTGATTTTCTTGAAGGAAACCATCATAGATCCTTTCAAGCACACTGTTACAAGGGAATGCTCGTAGGGATCTTGACTCTAAACTCCATCCCAGATCTATATTTCTACAGAAGTACAATAGAGGTGCTCCCAATAGTGGATTTCTTCCTGACACTCGGTAGTCACAAGATTTGACCATGGAGAAAATTTTAGGGAGTGTGCTCCCTAGAGCACTTGAATGTTAGTTGTAGCTACCTAACTTTTATGGATTATTCCATGGTACACTCCATCATGGAAGAATAATTTTCTGATAAGGAAATGGGTACATAATTCATGGAATGGATCCCATGGCTATGAAAAAAATCCCAAAAATTTCAACATTTTTGACACATGTATCCCCAGTTAAAGAGTCTTTTTAAAGTAAAAATTCCATGAAACCTTAAACATATAAATGGGATGGAGAAGTGATAGGTGGCATCCCTCCATTCCGTAAGTGTGTCTTCATTAGGAAGCACAATAAGGGACTAGTGGGAAGAAAGTCCCTAAGATATGTGTCCTTGAAGGACTAAGGAGAAACGAGTGGGAAAGAAGTCTCAAAGGAGCTGAGGAGTAGTAGTCGACAGTCTAGATTTGTTCACAAATGGATTTTTGAACAACTCACAAGAAGACCCTATGTGTTGATGAATTTATGGACAAATGGTCAACTAGAGGGAATATTGGAGCCATGTTCAATGACCTAAATGAATTGGTTCATAGATCGAGGTAGGTTGGTGTTGCCGCAGATCAGGCACCAAAGGAACGGAAATGTGTGTTTAGGATATGACCAAGAGGAGTTGAGAGAGTGGGCTATGTCATCTAGATTGTCAGTGTATCTTGGTCAGGTATTTTGGTTGTCATATTTTTTGACACCAAGTCCAATTTGTCATCTTATATCAGTGGATGTATGGGGGCCATTTTCTTTGGTACAGGAGCCCTAGATTGTTGAAAATTGTAATAAGTTCTCTATATTTGTGCACATGTTTATTTATTGTTGTTTATATTCCATTGTGAAAAGTATTTTTCTGTGGTATTTGGATTGGTAGTGTTAGTGATTCTAAGACCCTAACCTAGATTCTATATTGTAGAAAAACAACAAAGAACATAGCTGATGTATTCATGAAAGAAGTTTTAAACTAAAATTTGAGAATTTCAGGTCTAAACTTGGTTTATATATTTCTAACACTATCCTCTAGAGGGCGTGTTAGAATGATGAGTTTAGTGTTAGGTTTACATGATTTTTTTCTCTCTGTTTGTTACCTAAATATATATGTATCTTCTGGAAGGTTTAAGTTTTGAAGGAGATCTCCCATTTTATTAGCTTGTGCTTGTGATCTAGATCTGTTGTCTCGCTTTGTTTGTTCAATTATGTAATCTATATATTCATATTGAGTTGAATGGAATGAATATTCATTTTTGTGTGGATGTGTTTTTTCTTCAATTTGTGAATAAAGTGTTCTATTCTTTAGTAGACAGACCATTTGTTTGCTTCAGAATTGGGAAGGAAACCAAATATCTTGGAATCTCTCGGGATTACTTACATCAACATCACTTAGAATGAAAACAATTGAGCCATATTATGAAGGGTATTGACACTAGTGCAATTGAATCCCATAATAAAAACTCATTTTGTGAATCCTATAAGCACAATGTTCCACAAAAGAACGAATTAACGTGGTTAGATCCTTTTATAGTTTGGAAAACCTACTCAACACTTAGAAATTCATGTTATCTCATATCAACCATGAAAATTTCAAGAGCAGTGAATATATGAAGACATTACAAGCCATAGCAAAGATTTAAAACCTTTTTCATAAATATTCTTTGGGTTATGAGTCCCAAAATCCCATTGTGAAACCACGCCTTTTTTGCCCACGGTGAGGAAATTGTTTTAGGCAGGAGCATTGGGGAGAGATTGCTCCCCAACTAATCCCGCCTAAAAAAATCACTTTGGGAGTGTAAAAGAGAGATTAGGGAGTGAAATATCAATGAGCTCTCCCTTTTTTTCTCCCAAAAAAGCAAGGAGCGAAATGTTTTAAAGGGAACACGCTCCGAATGTCGGTCCCAATCTTCTCTAGTTTTCTATTCTTGAACACACTTGCTTTGTATCACCAAACCTATAATATTATTATATACATCTCTTGGTGTTGATTAGATCTAGTGCTTAGCTTAATAGATACACATCGATGCTGCAATTTTTCTTTAGCTTTGTTTAACTTGATTTCAGCATTACCTAGGAGTAGATTTTTCACTCCCACATTTTACTCTCAATGGATGTATATTTTAGTCCCATTGACCTTCTTTGGTGGTAATTTTTTTGACAGTTATAAAATTATCTTATATTATATTATTTCAAAATCCCTCTATTCATCTCAAGGGGTGGCATTAAGAATGTCGTAATCCTCATTTAGCTACAACAAACACTTGTTATGTAATTAATCTAGTTGGTTGGGCTTAATGTGGTAATTTATTGTGTTAATAAGTTATCGTTAAATCTAACCTGGTTAATTTTGATATCCATATCAACCATGACAACATCAAGAGTAGTGAATCTATGAAGACATCTCATATCAACAATGACAACATCAAGAGAAATGAACCTATGAAGACATTACAAGCCATATCAAATATGTAAAGACTTTTCATAAATATTCTTTGGGGACAAAGCATTTCTAAAGGAGAAGGCAATGTAATAATGTAGTATAAATATAAATAAATAATAATGAATATCGAAAAGGCACATCATAATAAAAAAACACATCTTAACTAAAGGACATGATTATTAGTGAAAAACCACTTGCCTGGGTATTTATACAGGGCCTTCATTATAATTTGATAATTCTCATCACCTCTCATATTTTATTCAATGTAATATTTTAATCTAGATGTATTTATTTATATTATTCCAAATATTTTGGATATTTAGTTTATGGGCTAGATTGGTTCATTACAATGTTCCTTTTTTTCTAGTGTTTACCCTCTAGCCATCGTACTCTACTCTATTTTCTTTTATTTTCACTTGTATCACTAGTATCAACTAGATGTCTTTTCTGCTCCTTTCTATACCTTTACCCCTATACCTTATTTGGTGTAGTGGTATTTCTCTCTTATATTTTTTACCCTCTAGGAACCTTATCTTAATCTCTTTTTTTTATTTTTACTTCTATCACTTTATCTTTTAGCTTTCTCACAAATTCACTTTTTTAACAGTTGTATTTTCCAATCCCATTGAACTATTTTTTATGTCACATATGGACATTAAGAAAAATATTTTATCGAATCACATTATGCACATATGCACACAGTGCAAACACACACACAAATGACCAAGGATGACCATGGTAGGGAGGTCTAGGCATTTGTACTGGGATTTTGTACATGTAAATTTAAATTAAAAAAGTGCATCAGTGACATGATATCCAATTACTGAACCTAATAAAGAATAAATTTCAGATCTAGGCTCATTGGTAACTAACTTCCTACTAATATGTCATCTACAAATGGAAATTATAGACCACTATATAGTAACATTTCTTTTTTCTTAAGCTCATGTTTTTGTAAAAGGAACAATTTGTGAGATACAATTAGCATATGAATGCAGTTAATACAGTATAAAAGGCACAATTTGTGAGATAAAATTAGCATATGAATGCAGTTAATACAATATACTACTAGGATTCTTATAATTATTTGGAGCAAATTCTACAGTTAATTTTTATTTATTTTTGTGTTTGCAAAAACTTTTTTTGAGCCATGGCATTGTCATAGTGCATCTGAAAACTGCATTATTCTATTAGAAGGATGATATATGGAAATTGAGTGTTGATATTATGTATCTTATGATAGAAGGAAACAATGAATCTAGAAAACTGCTAGTGTCTGTGCTTCCTAAGGTTTTTTTAGGGAAATTTCAAAGGACAGATAACCATTTTATAGTTTTCTAAGTTGAGAACATCACTCTAATGGAAATTCTGATTTTATTGATGTTGATAATTTTACTACAAGGTGTAATTCTTTTGTATAATTCAAATTCTTTAGACATATACTCTCCTCAAATGGCTGGACTCGATAAAACTAAAAACCATTTCTTTATGTGGATGGAGACCAATCCAACCTCCCACTAAATCTTCCAACATCCATGGCCCCCCAAAATATATTCATGATGTAGAGCTATACTATGCAAATGAGAAGGATGTGGACCCATTTCAGGATATGTAGTTAAACATACTCTACATTATCATGGTAATATAATGATCATTGGTGAGCTAAGACACATGACATGATGACATGGGACACAGGGGATACAGAAATACAAGTGTTTGACACAAGACACAAAAACACCAAAAATAGGATAGGGAGGACACATTGTGTGTGTATTAAAGAATATAAAAAATTATTAAATTACAAATACAAAATTCAAATATAGACAAAGATTCAATTTTTTTTAGAATTTAGAAACTAAAATCCACTTTCTCAACACTTGGAATTCCTTCTAACACTGCACAGTAACCATTAGCTGCACTCCATAACATCTCACACCTCCAACCTGTTCAGTAAAACAAGCTCAAATGAAAGGGAAAAAATATTTTTATGGACCACGGGCCCCTCTTTTACGAGGGGCACAGTGAAGGCACTTGTCAAACACGTCCCCTTACATATCTGTGTTTGACATGTAGGATATGGGACATAGGCCCTGTTTAGACATGTCCTGTTACTTAGTTGATGAGACACTCATTTTTCTCTAATGCATCGTGATTTTAGATTTATGAATTATCAAGTATGGAAATCAAATCATTAATTATAGTCCATGGATGGTAATAGTAATATGAATAGTTTTGTTTTCTGGTTATAACTTATAGTTCTAATGTTGTGAATTCCCAAATTCCTTTTATTCTTAATTTTCAATTTTCATTGCCCTATATTTTTTATACGTATCATTTCCCTATCATATCAAGATCCTAGCTTTCCAAAAAAATATAAAATCGATATTTATATTAGATCATAGTAACTTACATTATGAACCACACCTCAATACCTATATCAGGTGGTTTTACGTTATTTTGTATGAATCATATTGATCATTTATTTATTGATCGCATCCTAAAAATACAACTATACCCACATACAAATCTCAAGAGTTATTTTGGCAAACACACATCAAATGTAAGTGTAGAAATGTAACTACTCCCAAATCTTTTAAAAATCCAAACCTGCAAAGTTGAGATACACTTCATTGGCTGATGTTAGAATCGCAAATCCTCGAAGCCCAGATCAAAGCTTTCAACTAAATGGAATATTATGACTAACTTGGAAGAATTTTCTCATAAGAAATATTTTGGCCAATCTCTCATTTAAAATGGCCTAGAATTAAGTTACAACCTGCACACTAGGATGTGCTAGTAACTCCTTTGATCTGAATATGGGAAAACTATTTTTTTTTGCTAGCTCCCTCGTCATTTAAATAAAAATGTGTTTAGGATCGTCTCAAGTTAGTGAATTGTGAAGGGGTTTATGTGTTAAGTTTTAAGGGTACTTTATGAACACTTTATGAATTAATTAGCTTAAAAAAAATAATTTATATCGAATAAAATGCATATAAATAACACACAACAAACACTTTACACAATAGCTGATAACGAAGTTCACCCCTCTTGGGCTACATCTTCATGGAATTGTTTCAACTGTCTAGGTCCTCTTGGGATTAATGGTCGATTTTATTATTACATGGACCTAAAGTGCTCCAATGTCTTTGAAACCTACTCCATTGGACTCAGAAGACCCAAAAACCTCAAAAATCACTATTAAATCTCTGAAAATGGTTTCCAGCTGATCTAGGCTTGACGTCCTCTCTTGGTGGCCCTAGGCTTTAATCTTCAGTGCTGCAAAAACACTTTCAAAAGTGTTCCAACGGCTCTGAAAGCTATTCCAATGTGTTCATAGCATCAAAATAATCTAATAATGACTCTTATTGAGAAACAATTGGTCGAAAATTGCTCTAGATATGCTTCATTTAATTTTCCTAGGAAATCTCCTCCAAATCTGGCGAAGACTCTAGTTAAGGCCACCAAATTTGGAGAATCCGCTGGTTTTGGAGGTGCATTTAAAACTCCGCCAAACTAATATTGGAGTTAACTGCAGTTTAATTAATTTAAAATTGTATAATGTGTGGCTAATGGCGCACTAAGCACGTTTTAATGCAATCTGCATTACAATTGGTTTAATTAAATGTGCTTTCACCCCATTTAAGAAGGAGCACCACTTGGCACATTGGTAAGGTGGCGGAGTTGTTGGGGGTAAGGTCACGAGGTCGAACCTCGACCTCGACCGTTCCTGTGAATATATTTTTACCACTTGAACTAATTTAAAACCAACCTTTAAATACATATCAAACATTTCGACGGAAATGTATAGTTTAGAACCTTGGATATTAATTCAAACCCGAACTTTGGATATATAAGAAATATTCCGACTTTGGTTATAATATAACCCGTCGAACTATGTGAATTCAGACTTTGCATATAATATGCCACCACCATATGTAATATAGTTCAACATTGGAATATTGATAATGCACCACCATAATACATATCATTCCCAAACCTTTGAAATTGATATAATTCGAACCACTGATAATATTTAATCCGACCACCAATACAACCTTAGGACTTTGGAATATAATTCAAATTGAAATTGATATAATTCAGACCACTGATAATATTTAATCTGACAACCAATCCAACCTTGGGAATTTGGACTATAATATGAATTTGAAATGCAAACTTTGGATAGGGTCCACCAGAGGGGGCACATGGCGGCCCCTAGCTGCACCACATGTTAGCCTCTTGTTGACATGTCCATCCATTTAAAAAAAATTCAAATTCAATCTTAGGAGCAACCATTAAAAATATTTCACCTTCAAACCTTGACTAGAGAATCCTACAATGACACTTGCCACAGTGTCATTGGGCGAAATTGGAGAAAACCCAAATTTTTACCTTTGACCCTGTTTGACCATTTTTTTGAAAATTCCCCTGTTTGACTCGGCAATCAGTGGGCTCTAACTTCCTCATACGGACTCCATTTTGAATGAAACAAATTGCACCAGATTCCTGGAGACAGGGCAGATCTAGTCATTCTAGTTTTTTTCAATTATAAGAACTTTGAATTTTTTGCAAAATTTTTCCCCTAATCCAGATTCTGATCACTCCTTCCCACTAACATGCTTTTGGACCCACAAAAGTTGGTTTTCTCATGAGAAATTAATACTCTTATGTTTCCCAAGTTCTATCATTCTGATTCTACTTGGAAAAAATCTCCATGACAACCAATTGGGTTCATTGACATGCCTTGCCTTGCAAATGGCTTTGCGCTTCAACCAATGTCCTCCTTTTTTTGCTGACCCAATTCAACACTTGTTGGTTGATTGCTGACAGGTAAAACACTTTTTTGTACCAAAGCAATCCCTCAGTGCTTGGAAAATTAACGGATGGCCTTTCCACTGAGAATCATGTTCCTCTTTTTCACAAACATGCATTCGATGCAAGATTCTCCTTGGAAACCACTTTTCCAAGTTAATCCCATCTGAGTGAACTACAAAAATGAGTTCCAACATCAGTAATAACAAGAAAATAAATGATCATTCTTTTACCTCCATGGTTCCAAATTCCACATCTAGAAGAATTCATTTTCCACCTCTTTCTCTTCTTGGCGTCAACACATAAAATGGTCTACAATGGCTAAAACTTTTTGGCTGAAATATTTTTAGCATCTTGTCCCTCTTTCCATGATTCTCCAATATTGACATGTTGCTCATGCCATGATTGGAGAATGAAGGCTAATCATAAGCCTATCGCTCAAGAGTGGACCTTCCCAAAATCCTGCGACATCTTGTCACAAACAAAACCATCAAACTGAAAAACACATCATGCAAGAAACATAATTTGAAGACATATCTTTTTTCTCATTCAAAGCAAAAAATTTCATATCATGTGAACATCCCATGTACTCTTACATCTTGGTGTCAAAACTCATTGATGAAACACAAGTCAACAAAACATGCCTCTTCAAACAACTGACTCTCAAGTTGAACAAAAACATGTATGAAAACTCTGAGCTCTCTCACGAGTACAGTTACAAGTACTTAAATAGCTAAAATGATAAATCTTGCTGCAAAAAAATGAGTCAACATAACTCTACTTTTCAAACACCTTCCCGGAATAAACATGCAACATGCATTCAATTGGAAAAGAAATGCATCAATCATCAAAAGACATGTAAGGCCTTAATTGGATAAGAAATCTAACCATCCCTTACCAAACCATTTCAATGGTGCTTCTTTCGGTTTCACTTCATCATCATGTGAATCATCTTGACCCACATCAATTATGAAATCCACTTTTCCATTCTTGTCAATCTCTCTTTCCACCTTCTTCAAATGTCGTGGATGACTTGTTGGATACAAAGTCCAACACTTGTCTACAATATGATCTTGCTTATGGCAATGAGTGAAAAAAAAATTCATCTTATTTTCAACATGGTTTTCCTTGTCCAATGGAACTTTGGCTTTCTGCCTTCTTTGTTTAGAAATTTTCCTATGCATGGCTATCTTCTTCCAATACCTCGAAACATTATGGTTATTCAAACCACAAAAGGAACATACAAACTTTCTCCAAATCTTATGTAAAGATTTACCATGTTTATCATAATCAAAAGAAATTTGATTAAAGACAGATTTATACCTTGAACATTCAACTTTGTTGCCTTCTTGAGGTGGAGAATTTGATGAGGTAATGGCTCTCTTCGAAATACCAAAAATTCATTCAATGAATTTAGAGCTCTCAACATTATCCTCTTGTTTGTCATTCTCATTAGCTACATTCTTATGAGCACCTTATTGCAAAGTGGTTGTAAAACCTTTCCATTCCTCATGAACACAATATTCACAAGCTTGAGGTAATGAATATGAAATGAAATTCTTTCTTGGAAAACCTTCATGTGCCTCCTTGGCTTTGGGTAATTCTCCATCATGTTGTCCATAACCAAGACCAAAATAACTAGGCCTTTCCTCTATAGAAATTGGCTCAACCATGCCTTGTGCATGTTTTCCCAATTCTTTACCTTCATAGCCCATCTTCATCAATAATTTGGACCCTATTACTCTAGTGTTCCTTTCAAAAGCACCTACACATTAATCTTGAGAGGAAATTGAAGAAAAAATTTATTTTCATACCTCTTGTTCATGCACATACTTGGCTAGTGTTTCCTTTGCATCATGGAGTTGAGTCTACATCTCATGCATCTTTTCAAGGGATTCATTTGCAATATGGAGCTGAGTTTCAATCTCATGCATTGTTTCAAGAAGTTCTTGCTTCTCCTACTTCATGGAAATCAACTTCTCTTGAAGTTTAATTCTCCCCCTCTTATCTTCATACATATCTTTCACCATAGCATTCACGATGTAGAGCTTCTGCAACATCTCTTTATCAAAGAGTTTTTCTAAGGAAGATTGGCTAGAAAAAATTCTTAATGAAGCTTCCATCACGCTTACAATGCACAAAAATCTCCTTTGTTGTGATTTGAGAACTGAGCTCTCAATCTTGACCTTATCCTTCACACAAAAGCTTGCACACAGTTAAATTCTCCTTGCACAAATTCAAAAACAAATAGGTAATTCTTCTAGCCAACCTTGGCTAAAATGAGCTAAATATTGCTCTGATACCAACTTGATCTGAATATGGGAAAACTAGTTTTGTTGTGCTAGATCCCTCATTAGTTAAATAAAAATGTGTTTAGGATCATCTCAAGTTAGCCAATTGTGAAGGGGTTTATGTGTCAAGTTCTAAGTGTCTTTAATGAAAAACTTATGAGTTAATTATCTTTTAAAAACCCATGTACAACAAATAAAATGCAGAGAAATAACAAACAACAAACACATTACACAATAGTTGATAACAGAGTTCACCCCTCTTGGGCTACATCTCCATGGACCTGCTTCAACTGTCTAGGCCCTCCTGGGATTAATGGTCAAATTTATGATTACATGAACCTGCAGTGCTCTAATGGCTTTACAACCTGCTCCATTGGCTTCAAAACACCCAAAAACCTCAAAAATCACTATTCAATCTCTAAAGATGGTTTCCTGCTGATCTAGGCTTGACCTTCTCTCCTGGTGGCCCTAAGCTTATTTAATATTCAAGGTGGAAAAAATTCTTTCATAAGTTCTCCAATAGATTTTAAACATATTCCATTGTGTTCAAAGCATCAAAATGATCTAAGAATGACTCTTCTTGTGCCAAAATGGGTCAAAAATTGCTCTAGATATGCTTCATTTAATTTTCCTGGGAAATCTCCTCCAAATATGGCGAAGACTCTAATTAAGGCCACCAAATTTGGAGAACCCTCCGGTTTTCGAGGCACCTCTAAAACTCTGCCAAACTAATCTCAGAGTTAACTGTAGTTTAATTAATTTAAAACCGGATTATGTGTGGCTAATGTCACACTAAGCGTGTTTTAATGAAATCTGCATTACAATTGGTTTAATTAAATAACGTCATCATGGAACCATGTATTTCATTATCATAGGATGGATCATAGTACTGAGTTTCATAATGTCATAGCAGTGATAATGGAGAAAGCATCATGTCATACATCACCAAGTATCAAAATAGAGAACAACACCATATCCAAATTATAGTGAAGTTTCCTTCTTAAAAAACATCAGAACTGCACTATCTGTAATATGTCTGAAACTTATTTATGGAATATTACAATATCACTATAATTTCATATTGAGTTGCATGATGAAAATACATCGAAAGTGTCTCTGAGATAGTAGAGCTTGATCTGAAATAGTAATCCTGTAACCCTGCAATCTGTGGTTATGTGATAACTACATAAGATTATCTAAATTGTATACAGTGATCCGAGATTTCAGAGAAGTCTAAATTCCTCAGGTTGAAATGTGAAACTATATCCCTATAATTATAGTTTATATCTGCATGTTGTCTCTTTCTAATATTAATATAAAGTTATGAACAAGTGACAGAAGAAGAACATCAAAACAAAAATTTAAATATTCATGAGAGTGCATGAAATTGAGGATTTGTAAATCCATGGCTTCAAATGACATCATCAACATGAGATCCAAGTTTGATAAAGTCAATCTTGAGCTCAAGTCTCAAATTTTGGCCAATCCTACTTTTGATGACACTAAGAACACACATTAATGGGTCAAGAAGTCATTTTCATAATGCCTACAATAACAAACCCTAACTAAATGAACATGACAACAAAAGGTTTCACGTCAATGGGTCAAGAAGTCATTATCATCATGCCTACAATAATAAACCCTAGATAAATGAACATGACAAAAAAAGGGGTCAATGACCAAGCTAGGTCCACATTAGGGTTACTATTTACAATTTTATTCATAGAGAGAATATTGTTAGTGGATATATCTCAAATTTCAGGCCAAATGAGATGCCACCATAGCTTTTTAATAGTATTCACTTGCCAAACACTAGGGCAAGCAAGCCTCTCAGCTCTAGTACGGTCTTTGTCTAACTACTATAATTATGATACTATAAAACATGAGTATTCAAACAAGGGTGTTATAGGCTAATTTGGGCATCATCCCCCATGACCTAGTTAAACTGGACATCATCCCCAGGACCAATGAAATAGGGTCTATCGTCCCCTATAATTTCAGTTGCTACATGCCCTAAGACAAGAAAAAACCATTCATGACTTCTATTGCAAGGTTTCCAAGGTTTGAAGTACATGTTATATCAATTATGAGCTCACCAACTCTGCCTCTCAAGGGACTAACTGCGTTGCATATGCAGCTTGCTCCATTCAAGGGTGCACTGCAATGCACTTCCCCACATTCAAGAGTGCGTTGGTCAAATGGGAGCAAAATTATCATTGTTTTGGAATCTCCACATGGCCAGTACCTTCTAGAAGTTTCCATATGTGTCAAACTTCGAATCCATGTGTCCATATAACACCTATGAGCTTGGTAACATGTCTTTCCTATTATTAGAAAGTCATTGATTGAGAAACTACCTTCAGTTGCCTTATAAATTGAGCATAAATCCTAGTGCTAGGGAAGGAATAATTTTAGTAAAGAAATGTTGTTGGATTCTCAATTGAGATAGTGATAGAAGTGATATGGTGCTGGTGAGATGCTGATTGTGATGAGGCTGGGATGATGCTGGAGCTGGTGAAATCAAATTGATCATTAGTTGTAACCTCCCCCTTCTACTCATTAATAAATATTTTTGTTCATTTTCCCATATATGTATCTGTTTATGTTTCTATTCCTCATATGATGGACTCTTAACTGATATATATGTTTCATGTTCAATCGATCTAACTGATTAAGATAAATAGGCATATATATGTTGCAATCTCTTTGTTGTTTAGTGTTTGTACTTGCAGGAACTAGTCTGGCGATCTAAGTTGGATTGGAAGCTACAACAAAAGTGATAGAAGGAGAATAGGAAGCACTTGGATCACAAATAGGTCCTCCTATATTTATGTGTGTTTATTTACTCTTAGAGAAAGTGTCTGCAAAGTCTTTAATTTGTTGTTCTAAATGCATAGAACCACATTTAGTGAATTTGATTTATTCGTAGTAATTCCGCATAACAAATTGGCGACTCCATTGGGGAATTTCCCTTCATTCCTGGTTTTTTTTCCTCTTATTATTCACCCAATAGCATCTACTGTCAATTATTATACCTTTGAATCAAATATTTGCATTACAAGCGTGTTCTCTGGCTTGAATTTTGAATCTTTGAAGCGCCCAACGCACTTTTGGTCAAGACATAGTGCACTGTCTCCCACTCAGGGGTGAATTGCAACACACTGTCTCCCCAAAGAGACTGCATTTCCCTCTTAGCTGACCAAATTCCATTTTATTTTTTCATTACCATCATACTCAGCCATTTGTTTGTTGTGTTTTGAATTGTCTAATACCTCTTAGAGGCCAGTGAATTTGCCTGATTCTTCCTCCTTTGAAAAGTAAGTTTGTTCAACATCTCTTTAAGTGTTTTACTTTATCAGTGACAAAGAAAATTCAAAGTATTTTATTTATGCATTAGATCCATTTGTTTTTGTAAAGGAAATTTTCATTAAAATCTTCATTTCCTGTATGAAAAATTGTAGTTCCATTCTTCGTTTTTCCTAAAAGAGAAATTGTTGTTAAATTCATCGTTTCTCAAAGAAGAAAGCATTTGTTTTTAATTATTTTTATGCATATATTTTCCTTTTTGCATTCACGTTAAGGGGACTGAAAAGAAAAACCTCAATTTGCATATAGTGAATTGCGTGTTTTGCATAGGAAAAATTTAGGAAAGCTGCATATTAGTTTGTGCTCTTTGTTGTTTGCTCTCAAAATTGATTGCTCTTTCCCTTTAGTAGCTAGGATTTTCATTGAAAACGATAAAATATAAAAGTTTTCTTATCAATTTAGTTTTAATTTGAGGAATTTCCATCACATCATTGCGGTGAACCTTGAAAGGAAAAATGATAAACAAGATCAACTTAAAATTTACATCAATTTAGCTGAAAAAGCATTGGAACCATAACGATAACATTTAGAAGGTCTAGGATAGAGACATGTTCTGACGTCGTTAAACATAGCAGTTGTTGTTAATTGTTTGCGATACATTCCGAGTGTGATACCACACTCCACGTACATAAGTATATCGGAGCTCGTCCACCTACTTTCTGGTATATAGGGCGATGTTCTAGTACGATAAGTATAAAGGGGTGCTCTCACTGTGTGGTTTCACATTATACAATGCTAATACAGAGTTCAGCCTCCACGTAGCTTTGGGTATATTTGGGAGGACAACTTTAGGTTTCTATCCATCCATAGTGAAATGAGTCAGCCTCCTTGTGAATTTTGATACACCAAACAAAACCTTCGGGGAGATTGTTTGCACGTACTTCTTGGTTTGCCAGGAGGTATTCTGTAGTTCAAAGTTTCTTGGTAAAACTTTTACCTAGAATTACCCTTTTATTTTGTTTATTTGTTTTTGGTCATAAAATAAATCAGTCATCGTGGAATAAGAACATCCCTTTCCCCGTCGTTCACGTAGAATTGCACTTAAACCACCTTTACCACCGGAAGCTACTGTTGGTTGGTGAAGGCAACATCGTTCTGTCAAAACCAGTACTATCAGTACCTTTGGTGCGACATCATCCTCACATATACTGGAGTTGGGACAAGTTGTTTCTACAAATCCTGGTTCATCTACTATTGTCGAGACATATTCGTAATAACTACCTGTGGTCATGATCCATCCAATCAGTGAGACCATACCTCCGAAGTTGATGTTGTTCAACTAGAAGTTGATCCAGATCCTATCTCTTTTTTGCTAGAACATCTGCATCCCGAAGTCGAATGACCTTAATTTTTTCCTGTATCGGTCGCCCCAAAATCTATTGTAGCCATTGAGTCACCCATATTGCCCATTCAACCTCCTGAAATATACTTTGGGCCTGACGACGAAATCCTTCCACCTGGTTTAATTTCGATTGAAGAAATACCACAAGATGAAACACCTTTAAATCCAACTCATTTTGGGGTAGAGCTTTACCTATACAAGTCTTTTCCTCAATCACCTGCCTCTGCTTTTGTTGATCCTATGTCTATTAGAGTTCTCCTCGATTCAATAGGGTATACATTTGGTTGAAAAACCATGCCTGAGCCAACATCTTCTGCTGGACCATCTGTCCCAATTGCGATAGCACCTGCTCTCGCTACCCCATCGATGTTCATGACTTCACGAGAGTCACATTTATATGGTGGCCCTTCCGTCCCACCTGGTTACCAATCTTTATCTAGAACCTTATCTAGTGCATCCTTAAACCCGTGGACTTCAATAATGTCATCGTCTTCTATTCTAATTGGTAAATCTATAGTGAGTACTGAATGGATTGATCCTTTATATCCATCATTAGGGAAATATCAAGCTGGTCCATCTCGGTATATTCCATCCAGTACAATTTCAATTGGACTCCTTGCATTTGGAGAACAATACTTTCCTTCTTATTATATTGCTTGTGTTGCGGGGAAACCTATGGTCACTGACTTCAATAGTAATCTATCGTTATTTTTTGATCCTAATGTTAGAATGAATGTTTGTCAATGGCAGCCCACTTTTCCTATCCAACCACAAACGGTTCTACACTCGTATCAACCGGTTCAACCTGTTGCACCCAAATCAACTCGACTTGTTAATACACCTTTACCCCTATTACAGACTCAAATTGTTTTACCTCAACAGTATCAGGTGGGTTCTTCAACCCAATACCCTCAAGTATTGGGCCCTCAGACTCCAACTCCTTCAGTTGGTTTACAACAACCACCTGTATCCATAATGATTTATTCACAAGCTGGGTTACCATATTATGGGATGTTGCAGCCACAACCAAGCTATACCTATCCTCAACCGAATCCAAGTTATCCTAATTTTGGTTATAACATTAGTGGACAGACCCCTTGGTAGCTACAAGTGAAAATGCCACAAACTTCATTTCAACAAGTATCGTACCCAGGCTTTGGTCAGCAGAATCCTCAAGCGTTTTCTTATCAAAACAACCCCTATCTGGTTTACCAACAAAAAATTCCTTATACTAGTGCTCAAAGGAAGGTTGCCCAAGCAATTCCATCATACCCTAGATATGCTCAACCCAACCTCAATCGACATTTTCCCTTTGTTGCAACTTTAGAATTAACGGATTTAAACTGGCTCACCAATGATTCAATCAACTATGCTCCTTGGTGGCCGGCGATACCTCATAAATTACCCTCAGATATTCCTAAGTTCAATGGAAACCCTAGGGAAGATCCATTGACTCATTTATGACTTATCATTTATGGTGTTCATCAAACTCCTTAAATGATGACTCTGTTCAAATACATCTTTTCCAGCGTACGCTCACTGGTCCGGCCGAAAAATGGTACATTGAGTTACCAAGAGCTTCTTTTGATAATTTAACTTCCCTATCTACTGTATTTTTGACCCACTTCTAGTTACTCGTAAGATATGAAAGTGGAACGGAACTCTTGACTAATTTTAAATAGACTAATGCTATTGACATTTCTAATCATATTCATGAGTGGTGTCGTCGTCGTAGAATGGTTAAGACATTTGTTCCTGATTAGCTCCTTACTGAGTGGTTCATTGAGTCCATGTTACCATCTATAACTGAGGATGTAGCTAAGGGTGGCGTCATCACTAGAGAGAAAGTAATTTCTAGTGCCCAATATTTAGACTTGATTTATACTCAGTTTGGCATGCTCTACGAGAAAATTCCCAACACGCCGCAATCTAATTTTACTGTTCCTCCTCCATCAAAGGACTCTCATGCCGGAGTCGGTATGATGCATACATCACTCTACTGCATCTGATCCTTCACCTTCTTCTGAAATATATTCCATGTCATCTGACAAGGGAAAAAGTGGCAAGCAGCCTAGAAGTAAGAAAAAAGGGAAATCAAAGAAAAATCAAACTTCTACCTTGCAGGAAATATCATCTAATAAATCGTCTGGAAATCAGAAACCTCATTACCCTTGCATAATCTAAAATTAGGAACACTTTTTTCGAGACTTTACTCACTACGCTGAAGTCTCAAAAATGGTTAAGACCTCGCATGCGTCAGTTGTGTTGACATATCCATTTCTGAATCTGGACACAAATTTGGTTGCTACGGATCCAACTTCTTGTTCACAAGTGCTTATGATGTCTGTCATGAAGCCATCAATTAATGTTTTTGTGTCAACGCATAATAAATATTACGGTAGTCAGGCTACTAATCAACCTATTAACTCGACCACGAATCTATCTACAGAATCAATACCACCACCTGCTATTCCTGAATTGACAATAAAGCCACAGAAGGGAGTCATTCATAAATTGAAATTTAATCCTTGAGCCAGAGCTGCTCAAAATTATAATATAGTGGAGGATTTGGCTCAATCCCCTTCAGCTATATCAGAGCTTGAGGTGCTGCAAAATTTTCCCTCCCAAACAAAGGCTTTGTTGTCGGCAATTGGTGGAATTGATCCGATAGATTCCAATCTCATAGTCTTTAATCATACAAGCTATGTGCCACAATTACCAGTAGAATTGGCATTCTCCATCCAACAAAATGTTCCCAATCATCTTGTTCATCATACTATTATTGATGAGGGAGCATATATGTGCATTATGTCTTTAAACTATTGGAAGTCACTTGGCTTGCCGCGTGTATCTCAATCGCCAACAATGTTGAAAGATTTCAACGGACGTACATATAAGCCTTGTGGTATTATCAATAACCTTCATGTTGAGATAGGGGGGAAAACATTGAATTTTAAAGTTGAGGTCATTGACAGACCCCTTGACTACAATATTTTACTCGGAAGGCCATGGGTATATACTATGACTGCGATCCATTTCTACATATTTTAGAATGAACACCTTTCCACATAAAGGTATCATCACAGTCATCAATCAACTATCCTTCTTTGCCTATAGTTCCTACGTAACAGGAAGTGTTCCGTTAGTTCACACACCCCAACTTGCACTTCAGAACATTGGTGTAGGACTCTTAAAGGATTCCACTCTCATGGGAACCTTTGCATTACTGCCACTTGTGACGTCGGCAGAAATAGCAAGCATAGAGACTTGCTACATGATCTCTTCCACTCCATCTCATTTAAGGAAGAGTACAGGTGATTCTAAAGTTGGTACATTGGATGAGTTTCTATCGCCTAGCCCAATTGAGTTGGCATAGAAATCAATCTATCTAGCTTGGGTGACAAATCTAAAATCATCGTCGTTGGTCGTTTGGGTTGATTGTTCATTAGATTTTGGCACTCCATCTGATCCTTTTTCCTCAACTTTCTTGACAGATGAGATTATTCTAGAAACCATGATGTTAGAAGGAGAAACATGGGAAGATCATCATCATCATTCCCATCTTCCAAATTATGAAGAAGATAATCTTAGTGAACTATATCACCCATCGATCCAAATTTTCTTTTTGAATTTTTTTCCTATTAATGAAATTGATTCTCAGTGAAAATTTTCAAATATTTAAGAAACCATTTCTATCGATATTTCGACCAAACCCGACATTGTAGAAAACATTCATGTCAGCATGTATTGTTCTCCATCAAAACTTGAAACATATCCCTCTCTCTTTCATGAATTTCGTGATGTATTTGTTTGGTCTTACGAGGAAATGCTAGGCATAGTTACTACTATCGTTGAAAACACAATTAATATGTGCCTAGATGTCAAGCCGGTACGTCAATGCCTTCGTCCTGTTCATTCAAAGAATGTCGTTTCCATTATATCAGAAGTTGAAATTTTTTTGCGTGCTAGTTTCATTTACCCTGTTCCGCTAATTGAGTGGTTTTCCAACATCAAAGTGTGCATCGATTATTGGGATGTCAATCTTGCTTATCCAAAAGAAAACTATCATACCCCCTTTATTGACCAGATTATTGACGATTGCGGTGGATGCGAAATCTTTTCTTTCATGGATGGATTTTTTGGCTACAATAAATTCAATATCCACCCAAAGGACCAATATAAGATAACATTCATCTGTCCCTGGGGCACATTCACTTATCGGAAACTTTTGTTTGGTTTAAAGAATGATGGGACAAATTTTCAGAGAGCAACGGATTATGCTTTCAATGACATCAAGCACATTGTTAAACCCTATCTAGACTATTTACCCGCGCATTCACGAAATCAGACTGATCACCTAATGCATTTGAGAGCTATCTTTTTACGCAACCGACATTACAAAAAACACCTCAATCCACATAAATGTGTTCTTTGTGTTGGTTATGGTCGTTTGCTAGGATTCATTGTCTCAAAAGAAGGAATTCGAATAGACCCATTGAAGGTTCAGACCATTCTTGATTTTCTTGCACTATCAAATTTTCTTCAGTTACAGAAACTTGAGGGAAAGGCTAACTTCCTAAGAAGGTCCATAGCCAACTATGCCGAAATGGCTAAAGGATTTACTTGGATCTTGAAAAAAGGGATTCCCTTCCATTGGGATCAAGTTGCACAATATTCTTTTGATGTTGTTAAGGATACACTTGTCTAGGCGTCATTAATGTATCCCCTAAATTATCAAAGTGATTATTTATTATATATTGTCGTGGATGAAACGACCATTCATATGGTATTGTTACAAGTAGAAAATGGGATAGAACATCTGATTTATTATTTGAGTCATAATCTCAATGATACGAAAGTGAAGTATTCATATGTAGAAAAGCTTGCCTTGGCGGTTGTTCAAGTTGTCCAAAGATTTTTCCACTATATCCTGTTCCGGAAGACTATTATCATTTCGAATTGCAACCCCATGAATTAAATATTATCACGTCAATTTTTGGGGGGCAAGTATTCAAAATGGATTGTCATTTTGCAGGAATTTGATTTAGAATTCATCAAATCCATGTCAAAGAAGTATTTAGTTTTGGTTGAGCTTCTATGTGACCTTCCCTTTGATAGTACTGCTACTACATCAGAAGCATCAATTCCTGACGAGTCTTTGTTTCTGATCAGATCATCTGATCCTTGGTATGGGGATTTTATCATTTATCTCCAGACCCAGAATTTTCAGCCCAATACCTCTCGCTCTGACCAGCGACGTATTCAATACCAAGCCAAATATTATCTGATTGTCAGCGATACACTTTATCATCGTGATGTCGATACAATTTTAAGAAGGTGTCTCAGTCATGAGGAGGCCGAAAAGTTTTCAAATGATTGTCATACTGGGGCTTGTGGTGGACACTTGTCTGGATATGCTACCACATAGAAGATACTTCGCTCTAGTTACTTTTGGCCTACCATATTTCACGACTGCATCACCACGGTCAAAATTTTTCATGCGTGCCATATATTTGATAGTAAATCCACAAACTGCTAGCACCAATGCATCCTGTTGTCTATGTGGGACCATTTTCGAAATGGAGCATTGACTTCATGAATTGTAACCCTCGTCTATCTAGGGGGTATGGTTATATTATTGTCATAGTAGACTACTTTACCAAGTGGGCCGAATAGATGCCTACATTTAACAACACAGGACAAACAATTGCATTGTTTTTCTTTAATCATGTCATTGCACGGTTTGGGGTCCCACAGGCTATAGTCACAGATCATGGTAGGAATTTTCGTAATCACATGATAACTGAATTGACTACCAAGTTAGAACTGTCTCATGATAGTTCTACTCCTTATTATCCACAATCAAATGGACAAGTTGAGGCTATTAACAAGATTCTTAAATGAATTCTTCAATGAATGATATGAGTTCATAAATTAAATTGGCATTTAATCCTGTACTCAAATTTGTGGCCATATCAAACCTCGATGAGAAACACAACCGGATTTACCCATTTTTTATTGGTGCATGGTATGGAAGCTATATTTCCAATCCAATGTGAAATACCATTGTTAAAACTCGCAATAGACTTGTTACCTAACACCTCAAATGAAGAAGTGCTTCTTTTTAACCTCATCCATCTTGATGAAACACATCATGAAGCCTGATTGGCAAACAAAGTGCTTAAGAGACATATAAAGGCGAAATACGACAAGCATGCCCAACCTCACATTTTCTCAGAGGGCGACTTGGTCCTTCTTTATGATCAGGAAGATGATGTAATAGGTACAGGGAAATTTGAGCCATTATGGAATGGCCCCTATATTGTCAAAAGAATTCTTGCTAAGGGTGCCTATGAGTTGGTATATTATGATGGAATTCCATAGGCACAACCCAGAAATGGGTTGTATTTGAAACGTTACTATGCTTAATCATGAGCGTAGTAATTTTTTGTATTATGTTGTATATATAAGCTGTTGATTTGCATTCAATGTCTTAGTTTGTTTTTTATAGTTTTCTTGACGTTAGTAATCCGCTTTACATTTCATCACAGATGTCTTAATCTTTGGAACCATTTGTTGGGTATGCTGATGGAGCTAGTCATAGTACGCAAAATCTATCCTCTGCAGCATGGGCCATTTTCGCTTCGAACGACGAGTTAGTGAGTTTTCAAGGCATTTTTATCAGTCGATCTACAAACAATATCGCTGAGTATAGTGCATTGATCAAACTTCTCTCTGATGCCATGTCATTTGGTATTAATCGCATCATCATAATGTTAGACTCACAACTTGTTGTATTACAACTTACTAGTGCTTATACTGTTAGAAATCCAACATTGCATCGTATGTTCTTAAGAGTTCTACTTTTGAAAGACACTTTGATTTTATTAAATATCAATACATTTCCAGAAACTTGAACACATTCACTGATTCTTTAGCGAATTATGTTATAAATATTCATTTGTAACACATGTAAATATACATTCACATAATTGAATAGGATTGTGCAATAAACATAGGAAAACACTGAAATCAAATAGATATATAGTTATAGGTTTTTACAAAAAAAAATTCCCAAGACATATTGGTCATCTGACCTCAAAATGTATACAACATGTCAAAAGTAAACTAGTTATGCTCATGGTGACATGCTATCGATCTAGCCAGCCTATGCAGTAACCGCATCCAGTGGTTAGGAACACCAATAGTGTGGAACTACAGGTGCATGGGTAACTCTTCGATCTAAAAATCCAGAATCCCAAAGGTCAACCCCTCTATGTGCTGCTGAAGCTCAACAAGAGTCTCAGCCATGTCTAAATCTTGAAGGACTACTCTCCCAACAACCCTCTCTGCTGGCTCATCCTCTCCATGCTTTGGCTCTTCCACTAGTTGAACTCGACCCACATCTGCATTGCATTAAAGATTTAATTTAGTCTTGGGAAAACATCAAAATACAAAGACATGTATAAACCTTAGGAAAAAAAAAAAAAAACATTGTCAAAACATTCTTACTGATTGCACCCCACTGAGCGCCTTCTGGTAAAGCTAAGTCTAGATCTTCTGGAAATCGACGTTTGCATATTCATACTCATCGATGGCGATAATATATGGCCTGAACCAGATGAATAATGCAGTCGAGAACACGATGGATTATTGGCCCGCATGTCTAGCCATTAGTTCTACCCATCTCTGCATCCTTAGATCTCTAGGGTTAGAAACAACCAACGTCACATGTTGAGACTGCATCAGTGGAATCCATTCTAAGGCAAAAGAAATGAGGATTGAACCATAGTTTAAGTTTTTATTCCTTCCTCCCTTTGTCTTGCTTAGTTGTTCTTTCATTTGAGAGAGTACAGTTTCAGCCTTGTTGAAAACTGTTGGTTTCATGCACTCTAGCGCATATTTCATATAAGATTTTTTCACTACATGTAGTGTAGGGGTACTAGTAATATTTTCAATCTTAAATAAAATGGTTCTCAATGGAAAATCATGAACGTCATGGATGTTTATTTTTCCATCCTTTTTAGGCTCTGCCCCTGGGTAGAAATACTGCAAAATATAGTCTCTCACCATCTCTCCTCCGAGAGCAGACCCTGAGAGAGAAATGGGTAGGCCTCTCCTCGACAAGCCTATCAGAAAATATATGTCCTCCATTGAAATTGGAACCACTTTGTTCCTAATGTGAAATGCCTCAATTGCCGGATCCCATGCACAGACAAGAAACTCCAAAAGTTCCACTTTTTGCCTCATACCTGATTAATGGAAGTACTTTAATAACCCACAATCCCCGAGGGCTCTTACAGTACCTGGATCATTAAGGGAAATCATGTTTTTTTTTTCATGCTCTCTTTCTCTCCAAGTAATTTTCATTCTAGTCCGATCAATCCCTGAAACAAAACCATAAGACTCATTAGGACCCATTTCATGCAAAAAATTAGGCAAAATTTGGGTGCAATACAAGAATAAAAAATTTGAATTGCGCCCAATGTAGTCTTGGTCAATAGACAATGCATTGCATATGCACATAAGCTTCATTTTGACTGCATTTCAATGTAGTTTTTGATGCTCAAGGGTGCGTTGCCCTCTTTTGAAAAATAATTTACCCTAAGGGGCCCAAATCTATAAACAAATGCAATTAAATGAAATGAAATGACTACTGAAATAAATAAGAGCTTTATGGCACCAACCTAGATCAAATGACGATGAAAACCATCCACAAAATCAATCGCAATCAACAACTAAAATTTGGGGGAAAAAACAGGTCCAGAGCTCCAAAATGAAAATGGTAACTTTCAAATGGTAAAAATGAATAGTAAAACTCTTTTAATTAATTATTTTATTATTTTCAAATCATATTTATTGTTGTGACTATGGTTTTATTCAATTTTTATCATGAAACATATATTTTTAATCCATTTGATGTTATTCTGAATGGGTTTGCAACTGATGAGAAGATTAGTCGTGCACATTAATTTCAAGAATGATTTGACCATAAAGCATACTTTTATCGTTATTTTTAGATCTTTTATAAAAACTAAAAAGGACTTGAAGCACACTTTTATCTCTTTTCCAAGCTTCGATAAGAGCGAAAAAGGAACCCCTGTACTCTTCTTTTAGCTCTTTTCAAACTTCGATAATGTGAAAATATTGCCGAACAGTTGTATTTTCGAGCTCGTAAAAGTAAATGAATTGATATCTACTCAGTATAAGTTTAACCCTTTTTCAGACTGAGATAGATTATTTACGAAAAAGGAAAACCTTAGTCAAACATGGCTAAGAAGTTCTCTCAGATATCATTTTACACTGTTTCGGATCTTAGCGACAACTTTACGAAAACGTACTTATGGAGTTTTCTTTTTCCCTCTTTTTCAAACTCTCTAAATATGAAAAAGGACAGGGATGTCACTATCGTTAGGCTCGTTAAAACATAAAATAGTGACGGGCTTGTCAATCATGGCAAGAATCGAGTTTCATTCATCGCTAGACTCATTAAATTATTAAATAATGATCAATTATTAGCCTGAAGGTTTGAATTATAGATCAAGCATATGCTATCCTCCTCAAGCTTGTTAAAAAATAAAGAGTTACTAGTCGACAAATGACCGGGGAAAAATTAGGAAAGTGAACAAAAATTTTACAATAGCAGATCGCTCTTGAACATGACACTTCACTCCATCATCGTGATTGTTTAGCTTGGTTAATCTTCTTGATGGTTCATTCATACCTATGGTTCATCATACCTTCACTTCAACTTTGGGTCATGTTGTGCTATGCAACAACCCCCTCTTTTTTATTTTCAAAATAGTTTAAGGATTTTGATAATATAAATAGAGACCCTTCTTAAAATATATTTTTCATTTTAAATAAAAAATCAAACTCCAATAACATTGTTGTTTTTATAAAATAGAAATAAAAAACCAAAAAAGAAATTAATAAAATATCCTTGTGATCACGCTATCGCAAATCGCATCCCGCATAATATTTTCTATTGAAGATTAAGCACAAAATAACGAAATCCTCATTTTGCGATCATCGATTTGAACTTTGCAAGTGACATCATAAATCACACATCGCGGAAATACGTTTAAAACTTAAAGCAGTTCTTACCAAAGTTCCGATGTTGCGATTTTGCGATGTTGCGATATTCCGATGTTACGATTTTGCGATGTTGCGATATTTCAATGTTGCGATTTTGCGATGAAATATTCCAATGTTGGGATTTTGCAATTTCGTGATATCGCAAAATTGAATATCACATAAAAAAAAGAATTTTTCTTCAAAAAAAAAGGTTCTAAAGGCACGATGTGACAGATTTGACAGGTTTAATAAAGGTTTTAATGTGAAAATAAATCATGTCAGAAACGATTAAGTGTGTTTTATCATCCCAATGCAAACAATTATTGATTTGTTACGATTAATTAATGATATAGCTGCTTCACGGATATTTTCTTTTAAATTGGTCATTTCAGTATATCTTTCATCATTTGATCGTTACTCTATCTTAAATAGGGATTTTCCTTCAAGATATGTCCATATGCAAAGTAATGCAGAAACACGGCAAACATACTATTGTAGAATTGGAATACATAGAAATGTCTTCCAAAGTCTCAGATACTATATACACCACAGATGGAGGTGATACAAAGTGGCAAGCCATCTATACTATCCTAGAAGATGAAGAACTTGAAGTAGTGGAAGTCAAGGCAATTACTGATGATGCAAGGCCCTCAGATTTATAGTTTAAAGATGTCGCATGCTCCTTTCTTCACAGAATAGTAGCAAGGGCTAGCCTTTTACCATATACTGATATGATAAGATGGGTGGTTGAGAATTCAAAAATTAAATACAGACAATTTAGAACCATTAAGAATGAGATCTTAGGTTCCTTTAGAGCTAAAGATTTAAAAGTCATGTACAAGCTGCCCGACCAACAATACATCTATGAAAACAAGTTTGTTGAAATGTTTAAAAAGAATAATGAAGACCCTTTCAAAATGATTCAAGGTTGGAGGAAAATGGATAACAAGTTTAAGCATGAGAAATCAGGTATGTATCCTATCGCTTCACTTGAAAATCCCTGCAATTTTGTAGCAGCAATGCTGTGCAAATTATATTGTCTCCCTGATAACACCAAGTTCTCTATAAATTTGCTTCCCTTGATTAACTCGCGTGTTAATTCTCACATCATGAATTGGGCAACCATTCTTTCTGAAAATCTAGCTAAAGCGACTAATGAATATCGCCAGGCAAGAGTTTCTTCTTCCAAAGCCATTCCCCAATTTTTCATGAGCGCATATGTTTTCGATGCCATTTGTTTCTCTACCAGATTTCCAACTATGGGTTGGAAATGGACTCCCGAGGACCCTACCCCTATTCATTTGAGTCATAAATAGATATGGGAAGATAATTATGTACCTCACTTCCACAGGTTATGTTATGGGGTTTTATTACCATTACATCAGTTAATGTTTGATAGAGAAAGCCCCAGGTTCACTAAGGAAGCCATCACAGATCTCCAAATGATAGGAATTTGTTTCATTGAAGAATCATTTTCATACATCAGAGTATTCAAAAGCTCCGATTCTCCACATGTGCTTCCTCTGTATATTTCAGATAAACTAATGGCAAGAGAAGTGGCTTATCAAACTGTCGGCAATGGACTCACTAAATCTCTGAAAGATAGTAAAAAATATTTATGGCCAAGTTTTCCAATTCAGTGTGGTTCATTTTCCCTCAGTAATTTCAATCATGCATTGAAATAATGTCAGAAGATTCATCTTTTGAAGCTCCCTGTTTTACCACCAAGGCAATTTGACCCAGAGAAGATTGCTAATAAATTTACTGAGCCAGTCAAAATCAAACCTGTCATACACACAGATGATAAATTTGAATAAATTTTGCAGTCTCTTCAAACTTTCGAAGAAGTTCAAAACTTTTTCAAATTAAATCTAAACCCGAAGGAATTACAAAGATTCAATGAGTATAGAGAACAAAGAATAAAATGTATTCCGCAAAATGTCTTGATAACTAGTTATGCAACTGAACCAAGCAAGGTGTTCAGAACAGAAGAATCAGACCCAGAGAATCAAAATGAGCTAGGTAAATTTTGGACTTCAGTTATCAATACATTGTTAGATACCCCCGAGGGATCATCTAAACAGAAAAATACAGGATTTTAGACCACCCAGGGTCAGATAGTTTCAACAAAATAAAACACTGAAAGTCCTGGGATAACCTCCCAAGATACATAAGTTATTGTTGTATTTCCTACTAATGAAATTATTCTGAAAATAACTGATATCCCTCCACTAGATGTATTCTAAAACCCTCTTCATAAAGCTGTAGTTAGGAAGTAGAGAAAGAGAAGGAGGATTGAAACACCCCTAGGTAATGAGATTATGGAATTTGTATGGAAAGACACCCCATCAAACCCATTTGAAAACCTAACTCGACTATCACAATTTGCTAGAGCTTATACTACTGCAACAATGGATAAGGCAGCCGAAGTATCCATTTTGGTTCAAGAGAAAGAGTATTGTCAAAATGATCAACCACATGTTTCATACTTCTGTTTTAATTAAAGAATGAAATCAAAAATCGATTCTTGATCTCAAAATATTGGAGCAAAGTTGGAAAAATACAGGTCAAATACGAGAAGAAACAATCGCACAGCTAAAAAAGACTAATTGGAAAGCATACTGGAAACTCCTGGTTAAGCCCCATAGTCAAATAATGACATTTAATTGTTCTCTATATTCCATACAGAAGATGCTGCCGCTTTTACTTGATGCTATATTTACTGGACAGATGAAGAAACAATTCGGGAAGCCTCCACAAGTTCAACCAATGTTTGATATCTGTGAATAGAAAAGAAGAGCTGGCAGTAACCTATCATCGAGCATGATCATGAGTTAGTTTGTTTTGATAATTTCAATTTTAGTGATTAGATACTAGGAATGAGGAATTTTTTTTTAAACCACCTCATAAAATATTTTGTACAATCTATTTTTGTAAGTAGTTAATGTAGTATTTAAACCCTTCTCATGCATTTAGAGAAATGTCCAGGATTTGTATTAAGAACATTTACAAAGAATTCTTTACTGTAAGTTTGTGGATGTCTTGATAAGATAATGGAACATGGTCTTTTCAATTATATATCATCTTGGCTGATCACTGTTGATGCACTTTTCTATTCTTTGAATGAATTATTAATAGAAGATTGATTGTGGCCTATTATCGCTGATCAGATGGATAGGATAGCACACATCTGGTACTATTATCAAGTATGCTAAAATATTTTTTAATATTAGTGATAAATCTAGCTTTCATGAATTATGTATGAAATCAATTATTTCTGTTTGAAATATCAGTTGCACTATTGTACGATATCAGAATAGAAATTGACTTGTTTCATATATGATCATCAGAATATATGCGATATGTTTCACATATTCTTTTGATTAACTATTTTTCAAGGGTACTATCTTACAAAAGTATTAATTCAATTAAGTCTATGATTGATCTAAATCATCACAGACTGAATATATATCATTTTAGATTTCATAAAATCAACATTATCTCGGGTTAGATTAGATCATATTTAATTCAAAGTTTTTCATCTTAGAATAAATTTGTTTTATTTTTTAGTTATTCTTATTGAAAATCATTTGAAATTAACCCAAAAATCATATAAAACCCAAAACTAGGAAACTAGTCCCATTTCCCCCAGTCGGAGCGACTATCCCAAACGAAAAAGGAACTGCTTTAAGGTCTGAACCAGGTGGTTATCCCCCTTGTTGTTGCCACAGATTTCTGAGGCCTCAACATTTTTGGCGCTAGAAGGATGGTCTGACTATGAATGACATATAAATATAAACCGCAAACTAGAAGCCCTCATAAGATTTGATCTTCCCAAAAGCATCCTACATCTTCCCAATCAAACTCTAAATCACCAACTCAGAAATTAGAAATTGTAGAAACCTTCCCCTCATCTCCTGAAATATCTCGACAATCATCTGCTTCAGAATTTATTCCCGAGTCTCCCAAAGTCTAATATTTAATTCAGAAATGAGAAGGAATGTCTATTTCTACTGAAAAGGACGTTAATCCTAAAGCTTCTGAACAAAATGTTACTTCCCTATTTAAAGAAACTGGTATATTAACCCGATCCAAAAGCGAGAAACTTGGAATTCCTCCTTTTGAGTTCCCAATAGAATCATATCACAAAGAAGTTTCTATATCCATATCTAAATTAGATATGAGTGAAGTCACGCCATCTTTCCCTTTAGTTAATTCTTCACATCCTCTTACTCAATCTACATCTTCTTATTCTTCCATTTCCTCTACTCAAATAATCAGTACTATCACAAGTAGTACCGTTCCAATTGTAAGTTCTACATCCATTCCCCCTACTTCTGGATCTGCTTCTGTATCTTCGCAAACTTCAAATCCAATCATGGCTAATCGGAATTGGACTAATCTTGCTGCTGTATTGGTTGCAAATCCAAATCCCCTTCCAGATCATCCAGAGAAATGGCTACCTAAATATAATCTAGATGATGGTCTTCCTGTTGAAGAACATATCAATAATTTTATGTTAGCCATGAATCTTAATGGAGTTTCTCATGAATATATTGTAGTAATATTGTTTCCTTATAATTTACAAGAATCTGCAGGATCCTGGTACTTTTCACTTCCAGTAGGATCTATTGTAGATTGGGCAACTTTTGAACAAGTTTTTCTTGCAAAATTTGGAGATGATTGAACTGTTGCATCTTTAATTAATGCTCTTTCCAATATAAAAAAAAATTAGATGAAATAATCAAATATTTAAACTCCAAATTTAATAAGTTATTAAAAAAAATCCAAACCGCTTCCAAGCCTGCTGTTGATGTACAAATAGAGTGGTATATTTCTTCTTTGCCTTCTAATATAGCTATTTTTGTAGATAGAGCTGGTAAAGCTACCCCTTTAGAAAACATGAAAGAAGCTCTCACTGTAGAGAAAATAATATTAGCATTAGAAAAACGATCAGAGATAGAAGACATGAAATCAAAGAAAGTAACATTTAGTCAAGATTCCAAAATGAAAGTCTCAAAAGATCCATTCGATCTTGAAGGTCTTTAAAGACTATGTCAAATGACATGATTGAGATAAAGAAATAGGTTTATGAAATGTCA
Source organism: Pinus albicaulis (assembly GCA_034641835.2). Lineage (NCBI taxonomy): Eukaryota > Viridiplantae > Streptophyta > Pinopsida > Pinales > Pinaceae > Pinus > Pinus albicaulis. The sequence continues at coordinate 329,819,702 of CM076584.1, forward strand.
GTGCCTAAGAAATCATATCGCTCATTTTAAAAAAACCCCTCTTCAACATCTCAACCTCCAAATGTGATTTCAAATGCTGAATCTGATCAAGATATTGAAGATCCCTCCCCATCTGAACAGGAGCCAGAGTCTGAAGAAGAAGTTGAACTGAATGGTTTATGGGATTTTATTCTCCCCACAAAAGAAGAAAGAGAAGCTATGTCTGTGTCTACAAGAAGTAAATCTTCTTCTGATTCAACTATATCAAGTTAGAAACATAAATATCTCTCCACAAAGGAGAAAACAGTAGCCAAAAATGTAAAACTATTCAGACAGATCCTATTTCACTAGATCCTGTTGCAACTTCCAAAACTTTAATAGTTTCAGAAACGGTGGAATACAATATAGTCGAAGATATGAAAAAGACCAAAGCAAACATTTCATTACATGAAATGACCAAACTCAAAAAACAACATAAAATGTTACTCAGAGAACTCAAGGCAATCCCTGTAGATCCTATACAACCACCGGTCAGAGTCCAAGCTTCTAAAGATATGGGAAAACCTCTGTCATATTCAAACAAAGTAAATCCCGATGATCTTGTTTTAATCAGTGATAGATCTATTTCTCACACTCCTCCTTTACTTCTGAATTATGATATTTTCAACAAAAATGTTCATAATTTTCTTATTGATTCAAGAGCTTCTTCAAACATCATGCCAAGAACAATGTGTACAAAACTGAATGTCACTCCTCAAAAATCTGTTGTACATATAGTTCAATTAGATAGAACAAAAGTCAAGGTCATTGGAGAAATGTTGTCAATATCCATTAGATTATCATCCAATCCAAAGGTATTGCAAGTAATTGATATTTTAGTTGCAAATATCCTTGAATTTTATGGTATTATTTTAAGCATGCATTGGTTTGAAAAGTTACTTGGATATTTTTCTACTGATTGGTCACACATGTGGTTACCATATAATGGTAAACCAAATCAAATCAGAGTTGATCGCGAGAAACTTATGAAACACACAGTCACTGAACTTGAAGAAACAAATGAACCTGTAGCTTTCACTAATAATATTATTGGAAATTACTCAACTGAATCATTTCTTGGATCGTTCAATGCCCAGATTTCACCTTTTTCAATAAATATTGTTAGTTATCAAATTGAAATTTTTTCTCAAAAAGACACTTCTAAGTGTATTAATCTTAGCAGTAAAATTTAAAAACATTCTTTGTTTTGGACTTTATACTTTGATGGTTCAAAATCAGAGCATGGTGCAGGAGCAGGTTGTGTTTTAATCAATCTGCAAGGAGAGAAAACAATGATAGCTTGCAGACTCGAATTTCAATGCACGAATAATACCGTTGAATATGAAGCATTGATACAAGGTCTGTACAAAGTTATTGGATTAAATGTTAAATATTTGTAGGTATATGGAGATTCTGAGATAATTGTTAGACAAGTCAGAAACACAATTCATTGTATTTCTCGACATTTGAAACGCTACCAATCTTTAGCCCAAAACCTTACATGCCATTCTTCTACATTCAATATCTCCAAAGTTCCTAGACTACAAAATGCAAGTGCTGATTTACTTGCTAATGTAGCATCTAAGCTTATACCATCTGAAGAATTTAGCCCAGACAGATTTTCAATTGAGTTAATTTTTAGGCCTTCCATTCTTGACAACGTAACAAATTGGAGAGTATTTAATAATGATACAGATATAGTAGACTTTATTACATTAGACGGATCTTATGAAGGTCAAATCATAGATGAACTTGAACATGACTTACAAATTGAAGATAAACAAAATGCTAATCCAATTCCCAAATCTGTAGTCAAAATGGAAGATCTCTATGATTTAAAAGATAGGTTTAAGAAGATTACCAATTCAAAAACCCAAAGTTCTACTTTAAAATTTGAATTGATTAATATTGGTACACCAGAAAAACCTCAAAACTTTAACCTAGGTCTTGGTTTAAAACCTGAAGAAAGGATTTCATTCATTAAGTTGCTGAAAACATATAAAAATATCTTTTCATGGGATTATTTAGATCTCAAAGCATATGATACTTCTATAATTCAACATACTATACCTATGATCTCAGATGACAAACCAGTTCAACAAAAAATTAGAAAGATCCACCCAAACTTCGAAATTAAAATTAAATCTGAATTAAATAAAATTCTCAAAACCAAAATTATTTTTCCGGTTAGACATTCGAAATGGGTGTCAAACATGGTCCCAGCTAGAAAGAAGAATGGAGACATTAGGATTTGCATAGACTTTATAAATTTGAATCAAGCTTTCCAGAAAGATAATTTTCCTTTGCCTACCATGGAACAGATATTACAATCAGTTGCAGGATCTGAATTGATGTCTTTTCTCGACGGATTTTAAAGATACAATTAGATTATGGTACATCCGGATGATAGATTAAAGACAACATTCAGAAAAAAGTGGGGAACATACGCATACCAAAAAATGCCATTTGGGCTAATTAATGTTGGTGCTACATTTCGACATGCTATGGATATAGCTTTCATAGGACTAATCAATAACTTAGTTGTTATATACTTAGATGACATCACTGTCTACTCTAAGCATAGAAACAATCATGTTAATCACCTAAAACATATTTTTGAAATATGTAGATAATTCGGCATCTCCTTGAATCCTAAAAAATGTTATTTTGCCTTATCAGAAGGTAAATTATTAGGGTTCATTGTCTCTAAAAAAAGAATCCAGATTGACCTTGATAGAATTTAGGAAATCGAAAACATTACTCTACCACACAATGAAAAAATGATGCAATCATTTTTAGGAAAAATTAATTTTGTAAAAAGGTTTTTTCCTGATTTTTCTCAAATCATCTTACCCCTACAATCAATGATCAAGAAAATTTCAATTTTTAAATGGGGAAAAGATGAGAGAAATTCTTTTGAGTTGATTAAGAAATATATCGTTGAAGCTCCTTCTTTAACAACTCCTAATTTTCTTAAGCCATTTTTATTATACACATTCTCTTCTGATACATCATGCACAAAAGCTTTGACACAGCTAAATGATCAAAACATTGAAGCACCGATTTCATTTTTCAGTTCTAATCTTCAAGGTGCTGAGTTAAATTATTCAGCTGTGGAAAAACAAGCTTTTTTTGTGTTTAAAGCCTTGAAAAATCTTAGACCTTTTCTCTTAAAAAAACATACTAAAGTAATATCATCTTACTCAATAGTAAGGAAATTATTAATCCAACAAGAAGTAGGAGAGAAGAGAGCAAATTGGGTCACTGCACTTCAAGAATATGATGTAGAGATACATCCTGCTAAAATTGTTAAAGGTCAAGGTATTTGCAGGATGTTAACTGGAGCCTCTCATTTACCAACAGAGGAAGATCAATTAAATGAAATACAACTGTCCGAGGTAAGCCTAAATGATTATTAGTCACAATATGCTAATCTGATTTTTTTTTGAAAAATAGATATGCTCCATTATACCTAAATTACACAGCAAAGCGTCCTCTAAGGCTTAAAGCAAATCAATATCAACTTATATATGGTGTGTTATTTAGGGAGAATTATGATTCTGTATTATTGATATGTTTAGAGAAAACTAAAGCTGAAAAAGTAATGCAGGAATGACATGATGGACCAGCTAGAGGTCATTTCGGAGAAAACACCACAGTTCATAAAATACTGCATGCTGGTTATTATTGGCCAACTCTATTTATAGATTCACGTGAATATGCGAGAAAATTCAAAGTATGTCAAACTACAGCAGGAAGAGAAAGGAAAGCAACATTTCCACTACAACCAGTAAATATCCAACAACCATTCAAATAATGGGGGTTAGATACTATAAGTGAAATAAATCCAAACTCTTCTAAACAACATAAGTTAATTCTAACTGCAACAGATTATTTTACAAAATGGGTATAAGCTATCCCATTAAAGGTGGTTAATACACAAAATATTACAGATTTTTTTGATCAGTTTATAATCATCAGATTTGGCCTCCCATCAACTTTGATATTTGACAATGCATCTTAATTTTCTGGAAATTCCATGATATAACTTGCTTTGAAAAGAGGTTTTAAATTAAAATACTCAGCTAAATATTATCCACATGGTAATGGATTGGTTGAATCTAAAAATAAGAACCTTATCAGAATCATCAAACGAACTATAGAACAAAATCATAAAAATTGGCACAAAGCATTATTATTTTCTCTTTGGGCAGATAGAATCACCCAAAAAATCTCAATAGGTACTTCTTCATTTGTGTTAGTTTATGGGAAAGAAGCAGTTCTACATACAAATATAAAAATACCATCATTTTCTTTAGTGCAGTTTATTGATGAAAATCCTTCATCTTCCCTTCAACTAAGACAAGATCAAATTCATAAAATGGAAGAACAGAGATAAAAATCCAAAGCTATACGTGCTCATCATCAAAAAATAGTTAAAGCCTCGTTTGACACAGCGTCTACCAACTCAAAAGCTTTTGAGATTGGAGATCTTGTTTTGAAATGGGATAAGGAAAATGAGGAAAAAGGTAAGCATACCAAATTCCAAAGATTATGGCTTGGTCCATTTCAAATCATAGAAAAAATAGGATTATCCACCTTTTTGTTACAAGATTTATTAGGTAAGAAAGACTTCTTACCAATGAATGGTCAAATTCTTAAAAAATATTTCTTAGGAATCAATCTTTAAATTTTATTTTGCTTTAGGAAAATAAAAGTTAAAAAAAAGAATCATTTTTGGTTGATTCAAAGTTTTAAAATTTCTGATAAATTTATTTAATCTTTCGCTTCTATAAATAAGTAAAGTAAAAATATCATTATAACTATGAGAATTGAATAATTTTTTTTTTTTTTGAAATATTTTGAAATTTACTAAAGGCATTTACTTTCCAAAAAGACTCTTGATGTCATAAAATATATATGTTATGTATCAGTCAAAAAGGAAACTTTTAACTTAGCAAGGATTCTCTACGAAAAGGTATCTACCAACTCTATAATTATCATACATAACTCTTAAACGAGCTAATGATTCATCCCATCTGATAAAATTTCTTCTTCAAAGTATAATTCAAAAAAAGAAAAAGGAAATATAACCAATGTACAAATTTAAAAGAAAATAAGTCTCATCACGAGCTTGTTTATCATGATCATAGTGAAATAATCTAGACTGATATTACCAATACTACATACCATAACAAGGTAATAGCTAAATGATTATAAAAATCAAAAGACAAGGGGTCTCATCACGAGCCAGCTTGTTCAATCTAAATGAATATTAGTGAATGACATTGTCACTATTAGGCCACCAAACCTGGGCAATGATTTTAAGAATGTGTCAGAAAAAAGAAATTCAATTATATGTCAAATTAAACTTTGAAATAAGAAATCAAATTGATATGGGACACATGAATCATTATTGGTTAAAATATAACCCTGTCGAGGCTATAAATGCCTGCTGGCAACAATGGCTCTATCTGTGATAAATGAGTAAGAATTTATGAAACCAATTTTTAGAGAATACCTACTTTATCTTTTTAAATCTGAGTACTGACTGATACATACACCTATGTGTTATCACTGAAGGGGTTAACTAAGAAAAGAATGAGATAAGTAAATAGATTATATTTTGAAAAAACACTATTTAATTCATGAATCATATTATTTTTATTCTCATAAACATTTTCTTGTTTTGAAAGTTTAGAAATATCAAACAAACCAATAAGAGATATCTGGCTCTCCCAAGTGAATCACCAATTGTTGTGCTATGCAACAACCCCCCCTTTTTATTTTCAAAATAGTTCAAGGATTTTGGTAATATAAACAGAGACCCTTCTTAATATATATTTTTCATTTTAAATAAAAAATCAAACTCCAAAAACATTGTTTTTTTTATAAAAATAAAAACAAAAAACCAAAAAAGAAATTAGTAAAACATACTTGTGATCACCCTATCGCAAATAGCATCCCGTATAATCTTTTCTCTTTGAAGGTTAAGCACAAAATAGCGAAATCCTAATTTTGCGATCAGCTATTTGAACTTCTCAAGTGATATCATAAATCACACATCGCAGATATACGTTTAAAACTTAAAGCAGTTCTTACCAAAGTTCTAATGTTGCGATTTTGTGATGTTGCGATTTTGCGATGTTGCGATATTCCAATGTTGCGATTTTTTGATTTCATGATATTGTGAAATCACATATCGCATAAACAAAAATCAATTCGCTTCACAAAAATAGGTTCAAAAGGCATGATGTGACGGATTTGACAGGTTTAATAAAGGTTTTAATTTAAAAATAAATCGTGTCAGAAACGATTAAGTGTGTTTTATCATCCCAATGAAAACAATTATTGATTTGTTACGATTAATTAATGATACAGCTGCTTCCCGGATCTTTTCTTTTAAAATTGGTCATTTCAGTATATCTTTCATCATCTAATCGTTAATCTGTCTTAATAGGGATTTTCCTTCAAGATATGTCCATACGCAAAGTAATGGAGAAACAAGACAAACAGACTGTTGCAGAATTGGAATACATAGAAATGTCTTCCATAGTCTCAGATACTGTCTGCACTGTAGATGGAGGTGCTACAAAGTGGCAAGCCATCTATACTATCCTCAAAGATGAATAACCTGAAGTAGTGGAAGTCAAGGTAATTGCTGATGATGTAGGGCCCTCAAATTTATAGTTTAAAGATGTCGCATGCTCCTTTCTTCATAGAATAGTAGCAAGAGACAACCTTTTACCACATACTAATATGATAAGATGGATGGTTGAGAATTCAACAATTAAAGACAGATAATTTAGAACCATTAAGAATGAGATCTTTGGTTCCTTTAGAGCTGAATATTTAAAAGTCATGTACAAGCTGCCCGACCAACAAGACATCTCTGACAACAAGTTTGTTGAAAATTTTTCAAAGAATAATGAAGACCCTTTCAAAACGATTCAAGGTTGGAGAAAACTGGATAACAAGTTTAAGCATGATAAATCAGGTATGTATCATATCACTTCACTTAAAAATCCCTATAATTTTGCAGTAGAAATGCCGTGCATATTATATGGTCTCCCTGATAACACCAAGTTCTCTATAAATTGGCTTCCCTTGATTGACTCCTTTGTTAATTCTCACATCATGAATTGGGAAACCATTCTTTCCAAAAATCTAACTAAAGCGATTAACTAATATCGCCATGCAAGAGCTTCTTCTTCCAAATTCATTCCCTAATTTTTCATGAGCGCATATGTTTTTGATTCCATTTGTTTCTCTACTAGTTTTCCAACTATGGGTTGGAAATGGACTCCCGAGGACCCTACCCCTATTCATTTGAGTCATAAATAGATATGGGAACAAAAATATGTACCACACTTCCACAGGTTATGTTATGGGGTTGTATTACCATTACATCAGTTAATCTTTGATAGAGAAAGCCTCAGGTTCACTAAGGAAGCCATCACAGATCTCCAAATGATAGGAATATGTTTCATTGAAGAATCATTTTCATACATCAAAGTATTCGGAAGATCTGATTCTCCACATGTGCTTCCTCTATATGTTTCATATAAACTAATGGCAAGAGAAGTGGCTTATCAAACTGTCGACAATGGACTCACTAAATCTCTGAAAGATAGTAAAAAATCATTATGGCCAAGATTTCCAATTTAGTGCGGTTCATTTTCCCTCAGCAGTTTCAATCATGCATTGAAATAATCTCAGAAGATTCAGATTTTGAAGCTCCCAGTTTTACCACCAAGGCAATTCGACCTAGATAATATTGCTAATAAATTTACTCAGTCAGTCAAAATCAAACTTGTCATACACACAGATGATAAATTTGAAGACATTTTGCAGTCTATTGAAACTTTCGAAGAAGTTCAAAACTTTGTCAAATTAAATCTAAATCCGAAGGAATTACAAATATTCAATGATTATAGAGAACAAAAACTCAAACTTATTCCGCAAAATGTCTTGATTACTAGTTATTCAATTGAACCAAGCAAGGTGATCAAAACAGAAGAATCAGACCCACAGAATAAAAACGAGCTAGATAAATTCTGGACTTCAGTTAGAAATACATTGATAGATACCTCTGAGGGAACATCTACATAGAAAAATACAGGATTTCAGACCCCCTAGGGTCAGATATTTTCACCAAAAGAAAGCACTGAAAGTCTTGGGATAACCTCCCAATATACAGAAGTTATTCCTGTATTTCCTATTGATGAAATTATTTTGAAAATAACTGATATCCGTCCACTGGATGTATTCTATAGCCCTCTTCATAAATTTGTAGTCAGGAAGCAGAGAAAGAGAAGGAGGATTGAAACACCCCGGGTAATGAGATTATGGAAGTTGTATGGAAAGACACCCCATCAAACCCAACTGAAAACCTAACTCGACTATCAGAATTTGCTGGAGCATATTACTGCAACAATGGACAAGGCAGCCGAAGTATCCATTTTGGTTCAAGAGAAAGAGTATTGTCAAAATGATCAACCATAGGTTTCATACCTCCGGTTTAATTAAATAAGGAAATCACAAATCGATTCCTAATCTCAAAATATTGGAGAAAAGTTGGAAAAATATAGGTCAAATACAAGAAGAAACAATTGCACAGCTGAAAAAGACTAATTTGGAAGCATATTGGAAACTCTTGGTTAAGCACCATAGTCAAATAATGACATTGAATTGTTCTTTAGAGTCCATACAGAAGATGTTTCTGCTTTTACTTGATGCTATATTTACTAGATAAATGAAGACACAATTCAGGAAGCCTCCACAAGTTCAACCAATGTCCAATATTTGTGAACAGAAAAGCAGAGCTGGAAATAACTAATCATCGAGCATGATCATGAGTTAGTTTGTTTTCATAATTTCAATTTTAGTGATTAGATACTAGGAAAGAGGAAGGTTGTTTGAAACCACCTCATAAGATATTTTGTACAATCTATTTTTATAAGTAGTTAATGTAGTATTTAAACCCTTCTCATGCATTTAGAGAAGGGTCCATGATTTTTATTAAGAACATTTACAAAGAATGCTTTATTGTAAGTTTGTGGATGTCTTGATAAGATAATGGAACATGGTCTTTTCAATTATATATCATCTTGGTTGATCATTGATGATGCACTTTTGTATTCTCTGAATGACTTATTGATAGAAGATTGATTGTGGCCTATTATCGCTGGTCATATGAACAGGATAACACACATCTGGTACTATTATCGTGTATGCTAAACGTTGTTTTAATATTAGTGATAAATCTAGCTTTCATGAATTATGTATGAAATCAATTATTTCTGTTTGAAATATCAATTGCACTATTGTATGATATGATAATAGAAATTGATTTGTTTTATATATGATCATCAAAATATATGTGATATGTTTCACATCTTCTTTTGATTAACTATTTTTCAAAAGGACTATCTTACAAAAGTATTAATTCTATTAAGTTTGTGATTGATCTGAATCATCACAGAATGGATAGATATCATTTTAGATTGCATAAAATCATCATTATCCCAAGTTAGATTAGATCAGATTTAATTCAAAGTTTTTCATCTTAGAATAAAGTTATGTTAGTTTTTAGTTATTCTTCTTGCAAATCATTTGAAAGAAACCCAACAATCATATAAAACCCAAAACTGGGAAACTGGTCCCATTACCCCCTGTCGGAGCCATTATCCCAAACAAAAAAGGAACTGATTTAAGGTCTGGACCAGGTGGTTATCCCCCTTGTTGTTGCCACATATTTCTGAGGCCTCAACAGGTCAATGCTGCCAACTCATCTCAGTGTCACCAATATGTTCAAGAGAAGTCATCCAGTGAGTACTCATCCTATTGAAATACTCATAAACCTTGATTATCATGACAGTAATCCCTGAACATTGCTATATAAAGTCACATTTTGTCTCCGAAATCAGTAACTCTCATTTCACGATAAAGTGGCTTCCTTTCGACGTCAAATCATCATGCAGGAATTTTACTTAGAAACATCATCTTCTAGTACCATGAGGCTTGTTAGAGCATCAGCAAGATCCTTGCTTCCAGACCTTTGACCAAAAGATTTTTTTTGGCATTCGACATCAAAACATCTATTTATTCCTTACAAAATATACTGTAGTACCTTGAGAGCCATTAACATCAATGGTGGTTCTCTTGCGTTTGTTAACAACTCACATTATTGGCTAGTAATAAAACGATGTCTTACCATGTTTGACTACAAATCATATATTCACATGGCTAGACTTGGACCCGAACGATCGAGTGAACTAAATAAGAAGACCCCAGATCTAGTTTCAGCCATCTGGGATGCAATTTCAGGATTTGTGTACACATCATCTGTACGGTGACCTTGCATACAGATCGTCATCCGAACATGGGCCTATATTTGTAGGCATGTCTATATTGGGCAACATTCCAATGTAGACAAATTTCTACACTATGTACATGTTATTAGATAGTTTATGTGCTAAGCATGGGAATGCCTCCCTCAACAATTCGTGATCCTGATGAAAATATCATGATGCAATGTATTGTAATATTGATGCATGTCACCACTCCTCTTCATTTCCATCCCATCACATCGTAAAGCATCTCATTCAAAAATATTGTTATTATTATGACTTCATGCTTTAGGGGGCATCTGTTATAGGTCAATTTGGGCATCATCCCCCATGACCTGGTTAAAATGGATATCATCCCTAGGACCAATGAAATAGGGTCTATCATCCCCTATCATTTCAATTGCTACATGCCCTAAGATAAGAAAAAACCATTCATGACTTCTATTGTAAGGTTTCCAAGTTTTGAAGTACATGTTATATCACTTTATGAGCTCACCAACGCTGCCTCTCAAGGGACTAACTGTGTTGCATATGCAGCTCCCTCCATTCAAGAGTGCACTGCAATGCACTTCCCTCCATTAAAGGGTTTGTTGGTCAAATGGGAGTGAAATTCTCATTGTTCCAGAATCTCCACATGGCTAGTGCCTTCTAGAAGAGTCCATATGTGTCAAACTTTAAATCCATGTGTCCATCTAACACCTCTAAGCTTGGGAACATGTTTGGCCTATTATTAGAAAGTTATTGATTGAGAAACTACCTTTTGTTTCCCTATAAATTGAGCATAGATCCTAGTGCTAGGGAAGGAATAATTTTAGTAAATAAATGTTGTTGGATTCTCAATTGAGAGAGTGATAGAAGTGATATGCTGCTAGTCAGATGTTGATTGTGATGAGGCTGGGATGATGTTGGAGCTGGTGACATCAAATATATCAGTGGTTGTAACCTCCCCCTTCTACTCATTAATAAAGATTGATGTTCATTTTCCCATATATGTATATGTTTATGTTTATATTTCTCATGTGATGGACTCTTAACTGATATGTATGTTTCATGTTCAATTGATTTAACTAATTAAGATAAATAGGCATCTATATATTGCAATATCTTTGCTTTTTAGTGTTTGTACTTGCAGGAACTAGTCTGGTGATCTAAATTGGATTGGAAGCTCCAGAAAAAGCGACAGAAGGAGAATAGGAAGCGCTTGGATCTATTTACTCTTAGAGAAAGTGTCTGCAAAGTCTTTAATCTATTTTTCTAAATTCATAGCACCACATTTATGGAATTTTATTTATCCATAGATCATAATTCCGCATAACAAAGGGGGATCCATAACATATCTTCACGCCTTTATGAGGTCCCTTTCAGAGGAACCCCTCCATATTATCGACAGATTTTGTTTATATATTAAATTCATAGAAATAATGAAGGGATGGGATCCCTCCAAGCCATCAAACATTGTTCTGCACAAGGTTTATGATAACATTATTTTTGCTAACTAATTAACTAGTTTAGATTTGCATGTTGTCTCTTTTTTGGGATTAATATAAGAAACTAGAGTTATGAAAATATTCAAGACAATTCATGAAATCAAGGGTTTGTAAATCCATTTCTTCAAATGCAAGTGTCAACGTGAGATTGAAGTTTGAAAAAGTCTCTCTTGAACTCAAGGATCAAATTATGGTTGATCCTGCATTTGATACATTTAAAGCACACATCAATGGGTCAATAAGACATTGAATGACTGTTTTGTTATGACGCTTACAATATTTAACCCTAACTAAATGAGCACAACAATAAAAGGAGTCAATGGATGAGCTAGGACCACATTAGGATTATCAGTTAAAACTATAACTAGAGAGAGTATGTGGTCATCGTCTATATCCATGGAATTTCAAGCCAAATGAGGTGCCACCATCACATTTTAAGAGTCGCAACTTACAAAAACACTAGATAAGACTTTCAACTCCAATATGGTCTTCATTTGACTAATACCATTGCACTCCTATCTAACACGAAACTTAAAAAATAAGGGGGAGACATTGCAGATCCTCAATTCTTTATGAGGTCCCATTCAGGGGAATCCTTCTATTTTCATATGAAATCCATGGGTTCTATATCTATATTGAATTCATGGATACAACAAAGAGAGGGTTCCCTCCAAGCCATGAGAAACAACTCTATGCAATAAGGCAACTCCTTTATAGTTTCTTTCCCATGGATTTTGGCATAAGAAAAGATGCTATCGTGATTTTGATTTCAAGATTTCTTGGAGGATCCCTATGAAAAAATATGCCCTCCTCCTCCCAATCCCATAAATTCAAGGATGAGGTGAAGCCTAGGCTTTATATTCCGTCAAAGAAAAAGACACCCCTCAATCCTACCTTCATAGTGGAGAAATCAAAGGACATTCCAGTGTTGGAACTTGACGTGCTAGATACACAGGTATATGTCCACGACTTTTTGTATTGAAGGGATGACACTCTTTTTCATTTTAATGAGATTTTTCCATCTACAAAAATGCTTCATGGGTGGAAAAATAAAACCTATATTACCAATAATGAGCTCTTCCTCCATTCCAAGTGTTACTTCACTGTCATTTTTAAGGCCATGGTGGATAGAAAAATTGTTTTCAACCTAGGACCCTATTTCTAGGGGAAAATGCACCTCTCCTTTCATCCCTATTTCTCAAAGTTTGATCCAAACACCATGATTATTACAGTAACTCTAGTCTAGTTAAGAGTTGCAAACCTCTTCTTCACTTATGGTATTGTAATTTTCTTGAAACTATTAGGAACTCCCTGGGTCATTTTATTAAAGTTAATGGATCTCATATTATCATGGGCTCAACATCTTTACCCATATCTGTGTAATGCTCAACCTAAATTATGTGTTTCCCAATTAGATGCTCATGTAATGGGTTGATCTCACTTTAAAAAAAATTAGACATTGAAAGCACAAAATTTAGATGTAGATCATGCCAAAAATCTGCACACCTCCAAGAAACCTATTCATATTCATTAACATCTTCTACATCCAATAGATATAGGGAAAATCCCAAAGGATGGTAATTAATACAGGGAAACATATGTGCTCCAATAAATAAAATGGCTCAACTAAAAGAAAAGAAAAATATGCAAGTTACCCTTGGTAGTGGTGGGGAGACATAATCAACTTTGGTGCCATCAAATCTCTTTTGAGGTTTAAAGCATATTCGAGAATCGAAAAAGGAAAATCTTAGTCATAACCACCTTACGTTCATGATTCCCTTTCAGAAATTAGTATATCAAAATTCCACTAACTCATGTCAATAGAACTTGGTGGATCGATATTAAAAAGAAAAAGAAACGAAGAAAATGTGATCCTCATAAGACAAATCACAATTACCTAGTGACCATGTAACTTCTTCAGCTCTATATAAATGAGTCAATTTTTGTTTCTCTACATAATCTGCATTAATCTCTATTTCATAGTTATGTTTCAATATTACTTTCATAGTTATGGGATATTGAAGCCTGATAGAGGAAGAAGAAAATCATGTAGCATTCACATTTGGCTAATGTGAGTACCCCTTTCTTTGTATTCACTTTTCATTCTGAGAAGAAAATAAAAAAGCACAGGCCTCTCCTTCTAGTTGGGTTTGTCCTGTATTGGGGTTTCCTAGGATATATCTTGTATTCAATGTATGGATGGTGTTTAATTGTTTGTCTCTTTCATTTCACTTTCAGCAGATTCTCAATAATTTTTGTGTTAAAGCTAATGATATGAAATTTGCAATCTTAAGTAGAATACTACATAGTAAAATATTATAAATTTTTTTATGAAGATCTGGTGGAACATCCACGACATTGTACAAAAAAACATGGACTAAGAAACCAATGGCATGCATTAACTCCATTCATTATTTATGCTTCCCACAGATAAAGAGCATCAAAGAGTAACAAATATACAAAGCAAGATGAAATTTCATATCAAAATGCACACTTGAATTTATGTCCCAAATGAAAAAAACCTACAAAGCCTCCAAACTAAATAGATTCAACTCTACAACAAATGAGATTACTTGCACTAATATCAAATGGAAATCAATATAAACTAGCACATACACATCTAAAATTGTGTCTGATATCCATATCAATTTTCCAAAGCTCGAGGTTGAATATCTCAAATTTCAATATTTAATACATAAGTGAATTTCTCTGAACTCAAGATATGAAATATTGACTCGATCGAAACCAGAATTAGATGGATCTGGGATATTATATTCGATGCACCTAAGACATAGTATAGATTAAATGTTGTTACATGCAAATAAAGTATTGATGGACCCGCCCAAGCCCAAGAAGAATTTAAAGCATCTCACATATTTTAGAGAGGTAAATGATGAAATATTAGATAATTGGGTTTGTCATATTGAAGTGTATTGTAGGATAAAAAGGATTAAGGATGATGAGACCAATATTCACCTTCCTTCATTAAGGTTATAAAGTGCAGCACTAATTTCCCGGGAAGCCAAAACTCAAGAGGACATGAAGAAACATGGTAAGGTTTTCTCTTCCTAGAATGAATTTTTTTTGCAATAAGAAGACAAATCTATCCATTAGTATACATGCAAGAATCTATCATGGATTGCAAAAAATTTAGGCAATTAAAGGGTCAAAGTGTGCAAATTTATGCCCAAGAGTTTAGAAGGAGAGCATTGATATTCGGTGTAGATATTTCAACTCAAATTACTTTTCTCAAATACATTGGAGGTTTCCACAGCTACTTGAGATACACTATTCTCATGTTTAACCCTACAATTTTAGATGAGGTTTGTGTACAGGGAAAACATCTAGAAGCAAGAGGGAAAATTGTTCCACAAGAGGGCAGCAAAAAGACATTTAAGAATGGAGACAAAGGAAAGGGTAAATTCAAAGGAAAAGGGAAGAAGAATGCTTCCATCAAGAAAGAGGGAGAAAAATTAACATTCAAGCATTGTTCAAAGCATGGTCATGATGAAGATCATTTTTTGGAAACTTCATCTTGAGATGAGCCCCAAAAATTTTAACAACAAAGGAAAGAAAAACACAGTTGCAACTACACAACATGATTTAGGATCTGATTCAGGAGATGAAACAAAGGTCACAACTATGGGATTGAAAGGTAAGGAATCCATTTCTAGCACTAGTTCTTCAAATAACCATAATGAATCTCAAAGTGAAAATTAAATAATATATATTTTCCATATTCGAGTCATCTGAAAACATAGAAAATTGATACTCTATTTGATAGTGGCTCACAAGAAAATATCATTTCTGAAAAAATTGTAAAAATGTTGAATTTGGAAACTATTTCTCATCCTAAACCATATCCTTTAGGTTGGTTGTGTGACAATGCAAAGTTGCAAGTAACTAGCAAATGCAAACTGAAATTCTCCATTACTGCAAACTTCATTGATTAGGTAGAGCTTTAATTAGTTCCATTAGACACATGTGGTATTGTTTTGGGAAGTCCATATATTTATGACACGAGAGCTATCTTTCATCGCCATGAGAAAAAATAAATTTTTTTTAAAGATTATATTTAGTACATTGTTAGATCACATCGCAAGAAACTAAACCTTTAATTTGTGAATGATGGAAAAATGAAGAGACTTCTTAAATATAGTAAGAAATTTGTACTACAAGTGATCAAGCCCATGAATGATGTTGATAATGAAACCTTTCAAGGTTGTGATTCAAAGTTGAAATCTGCTTTGGTTGAGCTTGTTAATCAATATGATGAGATCTTTCAAGATCCCGAGGGATTGCCTCCCAAAAGAGGAATAAAACATGAAATCCAATTGTAGCAAGATTTTCCTCTTCCTAACATTCACATGTATAGGATGTCAATGAGGGAAAATGCATAAATTTAAAAACAAATCCAAGAGTTTCTTGAAAAGGGTATCATCCGACCAAGCACATCACAATGCAGTTCACCTATTTTTTAGTGCCAAAGAAATATGGAACATGGAACATGTGTGTATAATTCCATGCATTGAACAAGATTACAGTAAAGAAATGCTACCCTCTTCCTAGAATTGATGATTTACTTGATCAATTGCTCCTTCTAACTTCATGTGTGTAATGAATTATGTATTGAGTCCTTTTCTAGATGACTTTGTGATAGTCTACTTAGATGACATATTAATTTTCAACAACTTCTATGAAGATCATGTCATGCATCTCAAGCAAGTGTTAGATGTCTTCAAGAAATAATAGTTGTTTTTATAGATTTCGAAATGTGAATTTGGAAAAACTTCTTTAGTCTACTTGGGTCATATTGTTGGAGGAGGTGTGCTGAAAATTTACCCCTCCAAGGTTGATGTCATTTTGAATTGGCCAAATCCAAAAACAATGACAGAGGTTAGAAATCTTTTGGGAGAAATCCAATATTGGAGAAATTTTATTTATAGCTTTTCTTCTATTGCAGCTCCATTGCATGCATTGACAAGTGTGAAGTAGGTTTTTTCAGTGGGGAGGTAAACATAGTAAAGAATTTGATGCATTGAAGGAAAATATCCGTTCAACTCATGTACTTTAACTTCCTGACTTGGGACAATCATTTGAGATACAGACTCATGCAAGTGAATATTCCATGAGCGCAGTCCTAATGAAACATGGTAAGCCCATTTGTTTTCATTTAGAAAATTTTAAGGGTGTAGTGATTAACTATCCTACATATGAAAAGGAATTGCATGAATTGGTGAAAAGTGTGAAAAAGTTTAAATGTTACTTAATGGGGAAGGAAACAATCATTTACATAGATCATCAGCCATTGCAATACTTGTGATCACAAACAAATTTGCAACAGGTGAGGAACTTCTGATGGATGGGATTTATTCAACAATTCCACTTGTTAATAAGGTATAATAAAGATATATATAACAAGGTTGTCGATATTATTTCTAGACCAATTGTTAGTGCATCTATTATTATTAAGCATAATTATCTCATGCATGAGAGCTATGTCGAACAATAAGCTTTAGATAATGATTTCAAAGATGTATATGTGAATTTGTGTCAAGGTAACCAAGTAGAGGAATTATACTATCACATGTATGAAAAATTGTTGTAACATCTTGGAAAGCTTTGTATTCCACAGGGAGAGAGAGTCAACGTCATAAGGGAAGTGCATACTTATCTTATTGATGGTGATTTTGGTGTAGGTAAGAAAATGGCACAATTACAGAGGTATTGTTACTCGCCTCGTATGCTTGAAAGTGTGTCACGATTTTAAGAGGATGTTCATTATGTGTTGTCAGTAAGCCTAGAAATAGAAATTTTTGATTGTATACACCACTTCCAGCACCTTCTCATCCATCGAAGAGTGTATCTATCAATTTTCTAGTTGGTATACCTAAGTCTAGGAGAGGTCATAATTATCTTTATGTAGTTGTGGATAGGTTCAGAACAATCTGTATTTTGATGCCTTGTAAAAACCAGGTTACAATTGAACAGACTGGTCAGTTATTCTTTCAGAATATATGGGTGCATTTTGGGTTTCCCACATCCATTGTTAGTGATCAATATTCTCGCTTTTCGGGAAATTTTGGTCAAGCTTGTGGGGAATCATGGACACAAAATTGAAAAAGATTACATCATTCCATCTGCAAATAGATGGAAAAATAGAGGTGCTGAATAGAATGGTTATACATATTCTTTGTGGGTATTGCAGCAAGAATCCTAAGTTGTGGGATGAAAATTTGTGCTATATTCAACATTCTTACAACTGATCCAAGCATTCATCGACTCAAACATATCCATTTGAGGCATGCTTGGGATATGTCCTCGAATTTCATTTAGATTTTATCTTTGGGAATGATGTTGCTATTAATGGTCATAGTGACATAAAAAAAGCTAAAATATTCATTGAACAAGTTCAATTGGTACATCAAACAATTCAAGAACAATTAGAGAAGATTCAAGTCAAGTACAAGACAAGACATGATAAGCATCGTGTGGATAACAGTTTCCAATTTCGTGATGAATATTGGCTTCACATTATCAAAGAGAGACTCCAAGGAGAAGGTAAAAAACTGAAACCAATTCGATATGGTCCATTCATAATTCTAGAAGAGATTGCTAATAGTTACTTTAGGTTGGATTATCCTTCATACATGCAAATTTATGTAGTTGTCAATGTTGAGAATTTAATGTTGTATGAGTCTCCTTTGATTGAATATCAAGGAGAGAATCTTCAGATTCCTTCAATTGAATATTTGTATCCTGAATATCTTGAAGAATTGTAGCAAGATACCATCCTTGACAAGAAAACAAGGAATTCAAAGTGAGGGAATGTGGAGCACCTTTGTATGGGGCTCAAAGGAACAAATCGAAGCAAAGAAAAATGGATTGAGGTTGGAAGGGTGAGGTAACGGTACCCTAATCTGTTTGTTAACTGAAAGTGATATTTTGGGGTAAAAAAGCCTCTAGTGGGGAAGAATAATCCAATGGATCAAGAAAATGCTCAAAATTCAAAGTGCTCTAATCGAATCGAAACCAATGCCAAAGTGAATATCTCGTCACCCTAAATCGAGTGCAACTCGTTTCACTTAAAAACGACATAGGATGCTCTCAATGTCACGTTCTAATCGATTTCGCAAATAACTAAAAAATTTAAAATGAGTCTGTAGGGATGCCTAGTTAGCAGTCTGTGCGCTGACTGGCCAATGATTGGATAGGGTGTTGTGCCTCCCATCCACCAATGGGATGACGACAAGTGGAAACTATTTCTTGGTTCAGATTGGTGAGTTTCTACTGTTTAAAATTCATTTGGGTGATCCAATTAGAAGGAGCCATATGGGCCAATCCCTAGCTGCCATGTCGCCTGTTAATGGCCTTATACAATTATGGTTTGAGGTTGAAATGCCTCTGCAAGGTTTGAATGTGAGACCTACCCCCTATCAGAAAAGCCCTCCACCAACCCTCCTGTGACGATTCTTAATAACTATGGGTTAAAAGTTTTATTTAAATTTTAAGTGTGGAGGAGTCATGCATGGGGACTGGGGTTAACCCTAGACCCTGGTTTTTATGAAACCAACTCAAAAAATATAAGAAAATATAGATCAACGACTTAGAAATCAGTCTCTTCGATGGGGAAACCTCCTTTACATTACATAAATGAACAATTATTGGATGATACAAATGAAAAACCTACCTTCTATATATAGGAGTCTAAGGGGTCACAATATAAAAATATGGGGACCACATAGGCACAACAATAACAATAATGGGGCTACACCTATGGGGCACAATAATAAAAATATAGAGATTACATGGGCACAACAATAAAAATAATGGGGCTACACTAAAAATAACAATAAGGCGCTATACTAGTATTATAGGGACATAACATACCCCTCTTCTTCCAAAAAGTGTTGTCAAAAATGTTTGATTACTTTTGGATGCTTATGTATAAAATTCTCATCCTCCCATGTGGAATCCTCAGCAGGTAAGTTCTTCCACTTGATGAGATACTCTGAAATTGATCAATTTTGTAGTTGTCAAGTTCTTGTTTTCGTGACTACTTCAGGTTACAATATAATTTTGCCTTCCTCATAAATTTATGGAAATATTGTTTTAACTGGTATTTTGTCACCTATAATCTTCTTTAAGCATGAAACATTGAAAACTAGGTGCACTCGAGAAGTTGCAGGAAGCTCCAATTTGTATTCCATAGTACCAATATTTTGTAACACCTTCTAAGGACCATAGTACTTTCGCGATAATTTATTATCCTTATTAGCTTACTTAAGGGAAATTCTTTTGTATGGTTCTATCTGTAAAAATACCCAGTCACCTACATCAAAACTTATTTCACTGTGATGTTGATCTGCCTGTTTTTCAATTCAATTTTTCACCAAAGTTAGGTTATCCTTTAAGAGTTGGAGAACTTTTTGTTGATACTCGATGTGATATTCCATTGTTTGAACCTTAGAATTTTCTCTTAAATATGATTTCGATGTTTGAAGATCTAGTGAGAATAATTGTGCAATTACGTCTTGTTGTTATTTCTTTAGAAGCTTTTTCATGCCATTAGAGCTTATTATCTTTCTTGGTTTCCCCAAATATTGTAACTATTGAACTCCTAATACAACATCAGCACCACCCATTGGAATGGAAATCACTAGGCTATTCAATACATATTCCCCCATGGTTATCTTGATATTGTGGAACTTTCCAGAGAAATTTATATCTCCTCCATTTGGAACCATCATTTGACACTCTGGTGTTGGATATAGGAAGCAATTTCATTCCTCTTCATGTAGCATAGTAGAGTTTTCTGAGGGCTTAATGGGTGTAGAATTAATTTTTAGAGGCATTTTAGAACCCAATACAGATATCTATGCTTCAATATTCCCTTGTAATCACTTCACACTAATTTTTCAAACAAAAGTTATGCAAATATTTTTTGAAAAATACACACCTTTTTCCTATTTTTAGGAGCTCAATCTTGAAATGGTTGTAACTATATAATTTTAGATCTCTAAGAACTGAAATTTGATTGTGTAGTACCCCTATGAGTATTATTTCTAATGCCATAGTTCAGACCTAATTTGGATTCTTCAAGACAAATTTATGCCCGAACTTCCACAATGACCTAATAATTTACTGGTTCAGTATAACAAACTTGTACAATGTGCCACGTGTCACTGTTTCGACCTTCGGATCTGAAATTAATATAAAATAAATTACATTTTGTGCAATTTATACCACCATTTGCATAATTCCAATATGATGCTTTAAAGCGATACATGAGAATCCACAATCTGTGTAGTTTCGACCACTTTTTACATAATTCAAATCTGATGTCTGAAATGAAAGTTATGAATATTTTCCCTCGAGAACCTATTTGAGATGAAATTATGGAGCCTATGAAAACCCTAACTTCCACAAATCATATCTATGAAACTATTGTGAACCAAGGTATGAAATATTTACACGAAGTTCATCAAGATTGTTTCTCCACATGGTAAAAATTTCAACTTTTGAAGCTTCGTAGAAACAAATTTATAGCGAAAATTCCAATATGACCTATTTAAAGAAGTGAAACCCTAGAATCCCAAGCTCGAGATTCTTCAAGAGAGAGTTATGCCCACTCTGTCATAATGCCCTAATTATGGATTGTTTTATTAGAGCGAACTTGTATGGCATGCAACGTGTCATTGTTTCTTCATTCGGCTTTGAAATTGATAGAGCGAAAACTGCAGTCCGTGCACTATCTTCCAATTTTTACAGAATTCCAATCCAATACTCAGAGAGAGAGTTATGACGATTTTACCAAGGTCACTTCTTTGAGATCAATTTCAGGAGCCCACAAAAGAACAGACTTCCACAGATCATATCTCCGAAAATATTGCACACCTTGATCTGAAATTTCACAAGCACTTCCTCAGGATTTTGGCTTCGCCTCATAAAAATTTCAGTTTCTGAACCTTCGTAGAAAAAATGTTAGAGAAAAACTTCCACGATGACCTGTTTCATATGGCGAAATCCCTTACATAAGGAGGATATGAGGATCACAATTTATATAAATGCTTAGGTTGAGAGGGGCTTCAACAAGTGAACATGGGAGGGATTTGAGGAGCTTAAAAAATATTAATTATGACTTTTCAATGACCCATGCCACAACCCCATGGGGTTTTATCCCACTAACTGGGGTTACGAACTTCAAACATGAATATCTCTCAAACTGTGAAGAATTACATGGTGTGCCATATATAAACGGAAACATATCGACAAGAAGAAACCATCAAAATAATTCTTGACCCAGAATATAGTAATTTGGAAGGTCAAAATTCCCATGCAATATTGGGGTAGCCCCTCGTGTTTCTTGGGTTGACATCAATGACAAACGATGATAAAAAATCTCCCCCTTTGGCATTGATGGCAACACAAGTACTCCCCCTGCGATCATGACACCTCTTCCTACAACATTATCTTCCCCTTTTACATCAACGGCAAAGGATAAGTCCTTATGACACAACCATCCTGCGGACCTGTACACACTTCCACTCCCCCTTTATATTATGAATAAGAAAAATCTAATGAGAACTTGGGAGAATCCCAAGCTTCTGGTGAAGATATTCCAATGCTTCACGAGTACTCTCATGATCATCAACACTTTCTGCCAATCTGCATCTGTAAAGGAATGAATAATGGGATTGTTACCCTTGGGATACCACAAGCCATATTCTTTTGTTCCCTTTAGATATCGAAGAATGCTTTTTATGACAATAATATGTGATTCTTTTGGTGCTGCTTGGAATGTTTCTACTTGTCCAACTACTTGCATAACATTTGGCCAGGAGGCTGTTACATATAGAAGACTACCAGTCATAGATATGTACAACCTTTCATCCACATCCTTAGATGAGTCGTCTATGCTCAATTTGCAACCTGCTACCATTGGAGTAAGGATGGGTTTGCAATCTTCCATTTTAAATTTCTCGAGCATTTCCTTGATGTACTTGGCTTAACATATAAATATTCCTTTCTCTTGATGAGATATTTGAAGCCCTAAGAAGTATGTCAGATCACCAAGTAAAGACATCTCGAAATCACTTTGCATATTTGTAGCAAACTTCTTACTTAGTCGATCATCATTGCTACCAATATTATATCATCCTCTTTAGCTATTAGACATGATTTAGTTGATTCATCTAGAACATATATGTCGTTTGGAGCTTGACTTGCTGTAGCCACAATTTCACCATACCTGCCTTTCCTGATTTCACATTTTGTGGAGTTGAATAGTATTTTGTGTCCTTGATCACACATTTTTCCAACATTGAGCAGATTGTCATTCATGTTTTCAACCAATAGAAAATTCTTGGCTAGAGCATATTTTCTTCTAAGAGTGACAAGACCTGATCCTATAACATTTGAAGATCCATAATTTCCAAAGGACATGGTTCCATCCTTCTTCTCTTTCAGAGATACAAATTTATTTCTATCTCCATTCATATGCGTTGAGAAACTGCTATCAACATACCACACATCTTTGTTGTTTTGAGCCTTGAGAGCGAGAGCACAATTACCAGTCTTCTTCCTCTTCCATTTTCGTTCGTTCTGTGGCTTCGAAGATTCTTCTGGAGGATTTTCAAGTCTGCAGTCTCTGGCTATGCGTCCAAAGTTTCAACATTTGTAACTTTCAATATTGTTTCTTAAATGTTCAAATCTATTGATGTTTTTTTGAGCCCTGGATGGAAAATTTCGTTGAGGAATTGTCTTCCAAGGCTGTTCTTGCAAATCTTGTCCAATTAATTCTACATGCATGTCAGATCTCATAGGTTCATTATATTTTTTTGTAGAAGGTCCTGCTTCTTCTTTTTAACTGATGTCAGTTCTATCATTGTAAGATTGTTGATTTTTGATGAGTTCTTCCAATTCCCTTGAGTTGTTGGCATGGTTTTGGACAATTTTTCCTTTCTTCACTTCCTTACACAGCGGGACTACTTCAGCTTCTAATTCTTCCTTTCCTTGGTTGCTTTCTTCCAAGTTCTTTTGAAGTGATTCTACAATGCATTTGTGTTCTTCAACTTCAATTTTGAGACCTTGAACTTGTCCTTCAAGAGTATTGGAACGGATCTTCTCTGTCTTGAGCTCTTTTATAAGTTTGATTGCTTCCTTATAAAATTATTCTATGGTCAATCCTTCTTCTTTGTTGTTTGATACCTCTTGTTCATTATGCTTGGCCATAAATAGTACTCTCTCATTGGCTTCTTCTTTGTTGTCATTGTCTTCATCGGATGATGAGCTATCTTCTTTAGAGAGAATGTTCCTTTTGGATCCTTGCTTGTTGAATTTATAAAAGCCTTTATTTCCTTTTGAGTTTCCATCACTTATGTTCGGACATTTTGATGTGAAATTCCCACCCTCACCACAGCCAAAACATATCAATGAAATTTTACCTTCGAATTTTCCATTACCAATTTTTAGTTTTCTCGTAAAGTAAGCATATTCTTCATCTCAAAGACCTTCTTCATCATCTCCCTTTTCTTCACACTTGCAGGTGCACGTCTTTTCAATTGAAGGTTGTTTGTCCTTATTGGTTTTCTTAGATGCAACGAATGCAGTTTCTAGATGCGAAGTACCCTCTTCTTCATCAAGTCTCATTTCATATGCTATGATAACTCCATGTAATTCCTCTTTGTTGAGTTTTTCTAGATTTTCACTGTATTCTAAGACCGATACCTTTGGGTTGAATCCCCTCGGTAACATTCTAAGAATATTTCGTATAGTAATGTTCTCGTCAAATGGCTCTCCCAATCCTTCCAGAGTATTGGTTATTTCATCAACGTATTGGAAGTATGCAGAAATGTTGCAATCTTCTTTCATTCCGAGTTACTCAAATTTTGCTCTATAGATTTAAAGCTTTGCTTCTTTGACATTTGAGTCACCTGCATATATATTCTCAAGCTTGTCCCATACATTTTTTTCATTTTTACAACCCAACACCTTATGATAAGAAGATTCAATAAGTCCATTGATAATAATATTCTTTGCTTTTGCATCATTTACCAAATTATTCTTACCTTGTTCATCTACGGTTGATGTAAATCCATTTTGAACAGTTTCCCATACTTCATAACCTTGTGCCAAGAGATAGACCTCCATTCTTCCTTTCCAGAGTGCATAATGATTTTCATTGAATAGAGGTACACCATTATTGGTATGCTCCATGACCTCCTTCCAGCTGTTAAAATGCTATTGAAGGAACCAAGATCTGATACCAATTGTTGGAAATACTGAGAAGGGGGGGTGAATCAGTATTCATTTCAATTAGAGCATTAGTTAATCTTCAATTATTTTCAGTGTTTGTACAATGATAGCAACAAACGAAAGGAACACAAATGCACACAGTTTTTTAGGTGGAAACCCACTCTGGGATAAAAACCACCTAATGATTTTCTAATAATTCTTTAATATTCAACTCCAATTGAAAAGAAAGCTCCAAATTCCTATAAAATATAAAATTATTATTCTCTGGCTCCCACTGGATGGACGCTCCAACGCCCGAGATTCTTCAATAGTCAACTGAACAGATACCCCAACACCCAATGAGCTACAACTCACCCTAGCACCACCCTACCACCCTATTGAATAATAAAAGAAAAAATGACTCCCATACCAGTGAAAATGGTCCACTTTACAATGATATAGAATGATGTAGAAGAATAAGACACACTAGACCATAACCCCAACTATGACACAACCACCTAATGATGATCCTAGACCTCCCAACATTGCCTCTTCAACTCTTGGCAGATAGACACTAGAACAATTTTTACAATAATGTATTTACAATGACTTAGTTCAATGATACCTTTACAGTGACTGTATGCAGTGCTGCCCACTTGAAGAATTCATGTGATGAACTTCTTGCTGTTGTTCTGCACCTTGGTTTTTGCTCTTATCATGCTACCCTCTACTGCACCTTGTTTTGATTTGCTACCCTAGAAATTCTGGTCCTTTGCAGCCTTTGACAACACATGATCTAGATTTTTCTTGCCTTCTAGGAGCTCGATATTCAATCTAGTGTATCTCTATTATTTCAGATCCCCAATATATGATTTTTGGTCATGTAGTATTCCTCCGAGTCGTCTTTCCAATGCCACAGGTTTGACCCAATTTGGATTCTTCAAGGGATATTTATGCCCACTCTCTCACAATGCCCTAATTATGGACTATTTCAGTAGAGAGAACTTGTACGACATACCACATGTCATTTTTTCTTCATTCGGCTCTGAAATTGATAGACAAAAAACTACATTCTTTGAAATATCTTTCACTTTTTACATAATTCCAATCTGATACTCAGAGGGAGAGTTATGAATATTTTCCCAAGGTCACTTCTTTGAGATGAATTTCAGGAACTTGCAAAAAAACTGACTTCCATAGATCATATCTAGAAAATATTGCACACCTTGATCTGAAATTTTCATAGGTGATTCCTCAGGATTTCAGCTTCACCTCATAAAATTTTTAGGTTCTGAACCTTCGTAGAAAAAATGTTAGAGAGAAACTGCCATGATGACCTGTTTCAAATGGAGAAATGCCTTACATAAGGAGGATATGAGGATCAAAATTTATATAAATACTTAGTTTGAGAGGTGCTTCAACAAGTGAACATGGGAGGTATTTTAGGAGCTTAAAAAATATTAATTATGACTTTTCAATGACTCATGCCACAACCGCATGGCATTTTATCCCACTAACTAGGGTTACAAACTTCAAACATGAATATCTCTCAAACTGTGAAGAATTACGTGTCGTGCCATATATCAATGGAAACATCTCGACAAGAAAAAATGATCAAAAGCATTCTTGACCTAGAATATAGTAATTTGGTAGGTCAAAATTCCCATGCAATATTGGGGTAGCCCCTGGTGTTGCTTGGGTTGACATCAATGACAACCGCTGATCAACAATCTCCCCCTTTGGCATTGATGGCAACACAAGTACTCCCCCTGCGATCATGACACCTCTTTCTACAACATTCTCTCCCCCTTTGACATCAATGTCAAAAGATAACTCCCCCTAACACACAACCGTCCTGTGGACCTGTACACACTTCCACTCCTCCTTTATATTCTGAATAAGGAAAATCTAATAAGAACTTGGGAGAATCCAAAGCTTTTGGTGAAGATATTCCAATGCTTCACGAAATCTCATGATCATCAACACTTTTTTCCCAATATGAATCTGTAAAGGAATGAATAATGAGATTGTTACCCTTAGGATACCATAGGCCATATACTGTTGTTCCCTTTAGATATCGAAGAATTCTTTTGATGACAATAATATGTGATTCTTTTGGTGCTGCTTGGAATCTTGCTACTTGTCCAACTGCTTGCATAAAATCTGGATGGGAGGCTATTACATATAGAAGACTACCAATCATAGATTTGTACAACCTTTCATCCACATCCTTAGATGAGTCGTCTATGCTCAATTTTCAACCTATTACTGTTGGAGTAAGGATGGGTTTTCAATCTTCCATTTTAAATTTCTTGAGCATTTCCTTGATGTACTTGGCTTGACATATAAGTATTCCTTTCTCTTGCTAAGATATTTGAAGCCCTAAGAAGTATGTCAACTCACCAAGTAAAGACATCTCGAAATCACTTTGCATCTTTGTAGCAAACTTCTTACTTAGTCGATCATCATTGCTACCAAATATTATATAATCCTCTTTAGATATTAGACATGCTTTAGTTGCTTCATCCAGAACATGTATGTCATTTGGAGGTCGACTTGCTGTAGCCACAATTTCACCATACCTGCCTTTCTTGATTTCACATTTTGTGGAGTTGAATATTATTATGTGTCCTTGATCACACATTTGTCCAACACTGAGAAGATTGTGATTCATGTTTTCAACCAATAGAAAATTCTTGGCTAGAGCATATTTTCTTCTGAGAGTGATAGTACCTGATCCTATAACATTTGAAGATCCATCATTTCCAAAGGACATGGTTCCATCCTTCTTCTCTTTCAAAGATACAAATTTATTTCTATCTCCAGTCATATGGGTTGAGCAACCGCTATCAACATACCACACATCTTTGTTGTTTTTAGCCTTGAGAGCAAGAGCACAATTACTAGTCTTCTTCTTCTTCCATGTTCGTTCGTTCTGTGGCTTCGAAGATTCTTCTAGAGCATTTTCAAGTCTACAGTCTCTGGCTATGTGTATAAAGTTTCGAAATTTGTAACATTCAATATTATTTCTTAAATGTTCAAATCTATTGATGCTTCATTGAGCCCTAGGAGGTTCATATTTTACAGATATCCTAGAATTGTATTCATTCCTGGGTTACGTGCAACATTCTACAGCTTTATGACCAAATTTTCCAAATGAATAATAGTAGGCATAAAAAATATGTTGGTACCTAGATGGAAATATTCATCAAGGAATTGTCTTCCAAGGCTGTTCTTGCAAATCTTATCCAATGAAGTCTACATGCATGTCAGGTCTCATAGGTTCATTATATTTTGTTGTAGAAGGTCCTGCTTCTTCTTCTTTGTTACCGATGCCAGTTCTGTCATTATAAGATTGTTTATTGTTGATAAGTTCTTCCAATGCCCTTGAGTTGTTGGCATAGTTTTGGATAGTTTTTACTTTCTTCACTTCCTTACGTAGCGAGACTACTTCAGCTTCTAATTCTTCCTTTTCTTGGTTGCTTTCTTCCAACTTCTTTTGAAGTGATTCTTCAATGCATTTTTGTTCTTCAACTTCAATTTTGAGACCTTGAACTTGTTCTTCAAGTGTATTGGAATGGATCTTCTCTGTCTTGAGCTCTTTTACAAGTTTAATTGCTTCCTTATAAAATTATTCTATGGCCAATCCTTCTTCTTCATTGTTTGATACCTCTTGTTTATTATGCTTGGCCATAAACAATACTCTCTCATTGGCTTCTTCTTTGTTGTCATTGTCTTCATCGGATGATGAGCTATCTTCTTTAGAGAGAAAGTTCCTTTTGGATCCTTGCTTGTTAAATTTATAAAAGCTTTTCTTTCCTTTTGAGTTGCCATCACTTATGTTTAGACATTTTGATGTGAAATGCCCAACCTCACCACAGTTGAAACATATAAATGGAAGTTTACCTTCTAAATTTCCCTTACCAATTTTTATTTTTCTCATAAATTAAGCATATTCTTCATCTGAAAGACCTTCTTCATCATCTCCCTTTTCTTCACACTTGCAGGTGCATGTCTTTTCAATTGAAGGTTGCTTTTCCTTATTGGTTTTCTTAGATGAAACGAACACAGTTTCTAGATGCGAAGTACCCTCTTATTCATCATGTATCATTTCATATGCTATGAGAACTCCATGTAATTCCTCATTGTTGAGCTTGTCCAGATTTTCACTGTATTCTAAGACTGATACCTTTGGGTTGAATCTCCCTGGTAACGTTCTAGGAATCATTCGTATAGTAGTCTTCCTGTCAAATGGATATCCCAATACTTCCAGATTCTTAGTTATTTCATCAAGGAAAAGGATTTCAGCTTCGCCTCATAAAAATTTCAGCTTCTAAACCTTCGTAGAAAAAACGTTAGAGTGGAAATTCCATAATGACCTGTTTCAGATGGTGAAATCCCTTACATAAGGGGGATATGAGGATCACAATTTATATAAATGCTTAGGTTGAGAGGGGCTTCAACAAGTTAACATGGGAGGGATTTTAGGAGCTTAAAAAATATTAATTATGACTTTTCAATGACCCGTGCCACAACCCCATGGGGTTTTAGCCCACTAACTGGGGTTACAAACTTCAAACATGAATATCTCTCAAACCATGAAGAATTACGTGGCATGCCATATATCAACAAAAACATATTGACAAGAAGAAACCATCAAAATCATTCTTGAACCAGAATATAGTGATTTGGTAGGTCAAAATTCCCATGCAATATTGGGGTAGCCCCTGGTGCTTCTTGGTTTGACATCAATGACAACCACTGATCAAAAAAATCCTTCATCATTTGTTGTATTGTTTATATTTTTATGGTATTGATGTCTTCTTTATTTTATGAAAAACTAAGTTTAAAAGCATGCTTATGAGTTAATGAAATGTACATAATTGGATAAAAACCCTATACATGTCACTTGAAATTTTCACCATAACCTATGAATTTTTCATATACATATGCTTGGTATCAGAGCATTGGTTCTTAGTTTTTTTGAGGGTTTGATTTTGTTGCAAGTGTTTCCAATGCTTACAAGGTTGAAGCTCAAAAGAGAAGGAAAGCTTGTGGTTTCAAGTCCTCAAGTTAGGTCAAGGGGAGCACATTTTCCACAATATCCACCACAAATTTCACCTCAAGTTTTACCAGAAGCTTCACCAATCATGGAATATGAAAGAGAGCCTGAGAATATGTCTGAGGATGAGAATGATTTCAGAAAATCATTTTTTGACATGACACAAATGGTGAAATTTCTCTATGAAGAGCGGAAAACAAGATTGCAACAAGGTGAGATCTCCAATCTTCCAAAGGGAAATGGAGATAAGACTCCCAAAGGAGATGGAGGATATGTGGACAAGCCTCCAAAATGGAATGAAGGAAATGGTGAAATAATTTGTATAGGATACCAGAGGTAGTACATCATCCCACCATCTCTTTGATTACTGCAAAGCAATGCATTAAGATTATTTCCTAAAATATGAAAACAAATTTCATTACAATTTGCCCATAGGGCAAGAAAATATTATGGCCACAACCTCCAAATAGGGATCCTCTGCACGGAAGCAACAAATGGAAAAATTTGTGGAGAAATACAAGGACATTTTCTCCTCACCCACAAAGGTTCCTCTACACTGTTAGGTCAAGAACTCCATTGATCTAACCCAGGCACGCCGCCTCCTGATGTTGCCATACCTCATGCAACCACATAGATAGAATCCACATGTGTATTGTCTGACATCCACCAACAGGTCCACGACATCTTGGATAAATCCAATGCCAAGTACCGCAGTGCCAGGATCAAAATTGAGTGCCACACAAGTTCCAGGTGTGCGACACATTTTCGTTACATTTGCAGAAGGAGTGCCTTCTGGATCCCACCACGAGCTACACCTACTTAAAAGCAAGCCAACTAATCTGAAATGAATGTATTAGTTTTTTTGTGCTAAGGGTCTTTCAGTTTTAATAAACATGTGCATAGTTGGTTCATTAGTTTGCATGACGATTAAGGAGTTTTTCTATGATTTATAGATGATTTTTTGTGATTTAGAGCAAAAAATAAACATAAATAACATTGAAAAGTAGTTCAAAATACAGAAATAAGTCACCACATGAATTTTACAGAGTAGGCATGATGAAGCAGTTCACCCCTCCTGGGCTACATTTGCTGGTCCAGCTCCCAATGGCTTGTCCATCTTTCATTATGCTCAAAATTTTTCTATTACATGTAGTTAAAATGATCTAATGGATGTTTTCTCTGCACCAATGGCTTCAGAATACTCCATTTAGTCAAAAATGACTCTTCATTCACTCCAATTGGTCGAAAATTGAGCCTCCTACAGTTTTGCCCAACATCTCCTAGGAAAACTCCACTAAATGTGGAAAATTCCTGTTAACTGGAGTTAATTTTGGGATGACCGCCAAATTTGGCATGCCCCTAACTCCTACGCTGATTAAACCACACATTAAATGTAATGGTTAGGGTGGTGGCCATATGCGCACACCCCAACCGTTAATAAACCTGATGGTTTAGCACAACCCTGCTTGAACTGCAGCTATAAGATGATTAGGTTTCTGTTAGGTTGAGCTAACCATGGTGGTTGGCTTGGATTTCATCGTGCCATGTGAATGCTTATGCGAACCGCTGGCGAGTTGGGACTAAAGGCGATTCCTAACCCCAAAATTTGAACGCAGTCAACCATAAATTAAACTTGTGAACCATAAGGTTAAGGAACAACACGTAGAGCAGCTCGTAGACCTGTGTGTGCACCCAAAGGGAGGCTAGCGGGTCGAGCCCTGCGCCCTCCACAAAATTTTATAATGAATTTTTAGGGTCACATGGTAGCCTTAGGGCTTGCCACGTGGCACCCTCTCATTGGATCAAACAAAACCTTAACCCAATAATACTATGACACTTGTCAACATTTAGTTGATCTGGCGTAAGGAATATTCCAAGGAATTTTCTATTTTTTTTTTGCTGACTCTACATCCCAGTCAAACCTAGTCAAACTGTCATAATTTTACCTATTTTCCATTTCGATTAGAATGCAATATATTCCTCATACAACATAAATTTTTCAAACTGTTCATGGCACTAGAATAAGAAAGACGATATTTACACAACTATTCAGGTTTCAACCCAATCCTATAACTTTGAATTTTGAGAAAAAATTATGAACTCCTGATCATTCCTTCCCATTGGGAAGCTTTTGGACCGCAAAAGACTTGATTACATGTTCAATAGATGAGGGTACAACTCCCTCACCTTTCCAATCTCCATCCATTTTTCCTTTCTTGGTTTAGTTCCTTTGAGCCCAACTCGAAGGTAGTCAACTCTTCCGCTCTTTGATGCTCTTGTCCTCCTATCAAGAATTGTATCCTCTTTGAGCTCATCCAGAAATTCTGGCGATAAATATTTCAATAGAAGATAGCTGAACATCACTTCCTTGATTATCGATCAAAGGAGGCTCATACAAGCGTAAGTTTTCAACATTAACGACTGAATAAATTTGCATGTAAGAGGGAAAATCAAGTTGGAATGCATTATTACCAACTTTCTTTATGATCTTAAATGGACCATAGCGAATGGGTTTGGGGTTTTTACCTTCCCCTTGCATCCTTTATTTGCTAATGTGAAACCATACCCCATATCCTTCTTGAAACTTGTGATCAACCCAGTGTTTTTCATGCATCTCTTTGTATTTTAGTTGACTTTTCTCAAGTTGTTCTTGAACTTGTCAATGTATCATCTGAATTTTCTCAGTGAAATTTTAAGCCTTATCAATATTACTATGGCCATCAATTGAAACATCCTTCCCAAAGATGAAGTATAATGGTGATTTTGGAAAATAACCAAAACATGCTTCAAAAGGTGAGGTTTGTGTTGAAGAGTGATTTGCCCGGTTGTAAGCGTGTTGAATGTAATACAGTTGTTCATCCCACAACTTAGGATATTTGTTGCAATATCCTCTCAATATATGCACAAATGTATGTTCACCACTTCGTTTTTTCCATTTTTTTGTGGATGAAAAGAAATACTCTTTTCAATTTTGTGTTCATCATTCCTCATAGATTTGACCGAAATTCCCAATGAACCTGGAATCCCTGTCACTAGAAATAGAAGTGGGCAATCCAAAATGAACCCAAACATTCTGAAAATAAGCTCAACTGTATGTTCAGCAGTAATGGTCTTATTACATGGCATAAGTATACACATTTTACTGAACCTATCCACAAATACAAAAAGATAATCATGTTGCCTTCTTGACATAGGTAGACCTCCAAAAAATTCCATGGAGATGCTCTCCCATGGCCTTGATAGTACCAGTAGTGGCATGTACAATCCAAGTTTCCTATTGTTAGGCTTGCTTGTTGCACACATAGAACAATCTCTTATAAAACGTGGCACACTATCTATCATGCCAGGCCAATAACAATACCTTTGTAGTTGTGCCAATGTTTTTCTTACACCAAAGTGTCTAGAAATAAGCGAATAATGAGCTTCTCGCATGAAACTTAGCCTCTCTCCTTGTGGAATACATAGATTTCCCAAATTAAACATAAATTTTTTATGCATGTGATAATCTCTTTCTTCAACTTGATTTCCTTCACTCAAACTAGCATACACATCTTTGAAATCAACATCATGTGCATATTGTTCTATGTAACTCTAATGTACAACATAATCATTTTTGAGTAAAGTAGAAGCACTAATGATTGGTATCGAAAGAATATCTGCAACTTTATTGAATATACATTTTTTGTACCTTATAACCAAGTGAAGTTGTTGAAGAAATCCCATCCACCTGAAATGCCTTGATTGCTGCAATTTTGTTTGCGACTGCAAGTACTGTAATGGTTGGTGATCAATGTGTACAATATTCTCTTTACCTATAAAGTAGTGTTTCCACTTCTTGACACTTTGTACCAACGCATATAGTTATTTGTCATATGTAGGATAATTAATCACAACACCATTAAAGGTTTCTGTCTCAAATTTGGTAGTGCAAGGAATGGAGCTGCACTGATCTTAACTTTTAAAGCTTCAAAATCTTGTTGCTGTTTTCATCCCCATTGGAATCCTTTCTTCACACTTGTCACTTCATGCATAGGACCTGCGATGGAATAAAAGTTAGCAATGAATTTCCTCCAATATTGAGTTGCACCTAAGAAACTTCTTACCTCGGTAACTGTTTTGGGTGTGGGACAATTTAAAATGGCCTCCACTTTATAAGGATCAATCCTCGATTCTCCTCCTCCTACAATATGTCCCAAATATACCAAAGAAGTCTTTCTAAACTCACATTTTGACATCTTAAGAAACAATTTCTCTTTCTTCAAAATATCAAGCACTCAATTTACATGCAAGAAATCATATTCTCTTGTTTTTCTGAAAATCAAAATGTCATGTAAGTACACAATAAAAAAGTCATCAAGGAATAGTCGCAAAATGTTATCCATAACTCGCATAAAATTTTTCGGTGCATTACATAAACCAAAAGGCATAACTTGCCACTCAAAGAGTCCTTGTTTGGTTTTGAATGCAGTTTTCCATATATCACTTTTTGCAATTCTTACTTGATGTTATCCACTTCGTAAATCTAACTTAGTGAAAAAATTTGCTTCTTTCATTTGATCAAGCAAATAATCTATTCTTGTGAGTGGGTAACAATTTTTTATCGTAATGTTGTTCAATGCTCAAAAATCTACACACATGCGCCAAGTTCCATCTCTCTTTGGTATCAAGACTATGGGTGAACTGCATGGCGAGGTGATTGGCCTTATGATACCTTTATCCAACATCTCTTTGATTTTACTCTTTATTTCAGCATTCTCCATTATCGACATGCAATACATACCGATGTTTGGAAGAGGACAATCCTGCAGCAATTGAATATCATGTTGAATTTCTCTTTTTGGAGGCAATCATGCTGGGTCCTGAAACATCTCATGATGCTCATTAACCACATCATATAAATTTTATTTCAACTTAGGATCACATCCCTCAAAATTTTCATGATTAACTTCAGCTTTGGGCCTAGTCATAAGAAGAAAAAAAATCTTACTTGAATTTATCAGCCTCTTTACCTATCCACTATATACCAAAACAATGTTTGTCTTCTTGCGGTGTGCTCTAACAATGAAATCCTTGCCATATTTGAATAAATGATACTTGTTCTCATGGAAATGGAAGATCTCTTTTCTGCCATACAAGTAAGTACTCCCTAATACAATACTAGTTATATCAAGCGAACCACATCTAATTCAATTGTGTCAACAAAGCTTACAAAGATTGCAAAACTTAATATACATTTCCTTGTAACCCGTAGATTTGCATCCTTACAAATCCAACCAAATGGATATGGTTTTGGATGAGGTATGGTCTGAAGGTTAAGTTTTTTTTACCAAATCTTTAGAGATTAATTTTTCTTGTGACCCACTTTCAAACAGTGTGTCAATCTTGGTATGCTTGGATATGACCCTCACATGAAACAATTCTATTCTTTCTTATTTATTTGGAGTGTTTATGTGACATTTTGATGTAGTGGTACTGGGTTTAGTTTCAATTTCTTTTCCTTTTATGTTCTTCAATTCCATTGTTGTAACTTTAGTCTCATCACCTGAATCAGACCCTAAATCATGTTGAGTTGTAGCAGTAGTTTTCTGTTTCCTTTTGTTATTGGGTTTCTTTGGCCTCAATTCTATATGTAATTTCCAACAATGAGTTTCATCATGGCCTTATTTTGAACAATGTTTACAAGTCACTTTTTCTCCCTCTTCTTTAACAGATGCATTTTGTTTCTTGTTTTTACCTTTTGGGGTCTTTTCCTTAGCTTTCCATAAAAAGGTTTCTTCCTACCCTCTTCAGGAATGTTCTTCCCTCTAGCTTCTAGATGTGTGGCCTGGACATAAACTTCATCTAGACTGGTGGGGTTAAACATGAGAATAGTATGTTTGAGGCAGCTATGTAAGCCTCCTATGTACTTTAGCAAGGTGTCTTGGATCTGCAAATCCACCCCTAATAAAAGAGTTCTTATCCTAAATTCTTGGGTGTATTCTTGCACATTTTGTCCCTTTAACTGCCTAAAATTCTGCCAGTTCATGATGGATTTTTGCATGAGCTAATGGATAAAACTATCACTAAATAGTAGCAATAAAATCTGACCATGATCTAATAATCTTACCATGCTTCTTGATTTCCTCCTATCTCTTGGCTTCCCACCAAATAAGTTTTGCATCTTCCATTCTCAAAGAAGCTAATTTAATTTTTGTATCATCATCTTTAAGGTTTTGTATTCTTAAATAGACCTCTAATTGTCGAATCCAATTATCTAGCTTGTCTACATTTACTTCACCATTAAACATTGGAAATTCGAACTTAACATCAAGTTTTAATAAAGGAGATTTACATGTGCTCTTGGAATTGTGTGGTTGATGTACTGAAGAAGAGGTAGAAGATGATGACGATGATGATGATGAGGTTGAAGATGGTGGCCCTCCATTGGCTCCATTTCCTCCATTTCCCTTCTTTGACTTGTCTTCATCATGTTGACCTCCTGAAGATCCTTGTCCTTCCTTTTTGAGTTTAGATCCTTCTCCTTCCAGTCTCTCATTCCTTTCTTGATAAAGGACTCTAACCATCTCGGTCATGTCAAGAAATGCTTTCCTAAACACTCTTTCTTCCTCCTTAGGGTCAACTCCTTCATGAATTTCTCCTTCCTCATGAGGCATTCTTAATGAAGCTTCTACTTCTTTAGGAGGTGAACTAGGTGGTGGAGATTTTGGCAATCTTGCTCTCCTTTTATTTGCCTCCTTTTGAGACCCTCCTACTTCCACCAGTTTTCCTTCTTCCTATTTGAGCTTAAGCCTTGTAAGAATTTAAAGCTTGAAAATAGTAAAATAATTCTTTGCACTAAGCAACACCAGAGAAAAACTCAAGCTATGATACCGTTTGATCTAAAATGACTGTATTATTTTTGTTGTGCTAAGGGTCTTTTAGTTTTAATAAACATGTGCATAGTCGATTCATTAGTTTTCATGATGATTAAGGAGTTTTTCTATGAGTTAAAGATGATTTTTTGTGATTTAGAAGCATAAATAACACTGAACAATAGAGTAAAATAGAGAAATAATTCACCACATGAAATTTACACAGTAGGCATGATGAAGCAGCTCACCCCTCCTAGGCTACATCTGCTGGTCCAACTCCCAATTACTTGTCCATCTTTCATTATGCTAAAAATTTTGCTATTACATGTAGTTACAATGCTCTAATGGTTGTTTTCTCTACACTAATGGCTTCAGACTGCTCCAACTAGTAAAAAATGACTCTTCATTCACTCCGATTGATCGAAAATTGAGCCTCCTATGATTTTTCCCAATATATCCTAGGAAAACTCCACTAAATGTGGAGAAATCCAGTTAACTGGAGTTAATTTTGGGCTGACCGCCAAATTTGGCGCGCCCCTAACTCCTTCGCCGATTAAATTGCACATTAAATGTAACGGTGAGGGTGGTGGCCACATGCGCACCCCCCAACTATTAATAAACCTGATGGTTTAGCGGAACCCCACTTGAACTGCAGTTAGAAGATGGTTGGGTTGCTATCGGGTTGAGCTAACCGTGGTGGTTGGCTTGGATTTTGTCGCGCCATGTGAATGCTTACGGGAACTGGTGGTTCCCAACCCCCAAATTTGAATGTAGTCAACCATAAATTGAACTTGCAAACCATAAGGTTAAGGAAACACACGTAGAGTATCTGGTAGACCTATGCATGTGCCCAAAGGGAGGTGAGGGGGTCACGCGTTGTGCCCTCCACAAAATTTTATAATGAAGTTTAAGGGCCATGTGGTGGCCTCAGGGCTTACCATGTGGCACCCTCTCAATGGCTCGAACAAAACCTTAACCCAATAACACTATGACACTTGTCAAAATTTGGTTGATCTAGTGCAAGGAATATTTTGAGGAATATTCTATTATTATTTTTGTTGACTGTTCATCCCAATCAAACCTGGTCAAATTGTCATAATTTTACATGTTTACCATTTCAATCAGAACACAATATCTTCCTCATACGAATTCAGTTTTTCGAACCGTTTGCAGCACCAGAATCAGGAAGATGCGATCTATGCAACCATCCTAGTTTCAACTCAATATTGTAGCTTTGAATTTTGATAAAAACTTATGAACTCCTGATCACCAACTCCTTCACTTGGGAAAGTGGTTCAGGAGGGATTAAGTTTAACATAAATTTCCCTACCTCATGGAGGCTCTGCATGCAATGCGGATAATTTATTTCTAAGTGGGTAGGAATGATCCAGGTGGATATTGGTGGCCACCTAGTCAGTTTCATCAGTTTTATTACTATTTTTCGTAGTTTTCGAGTCCTGGAATTCTGGAGCCGTTTTGAGGCCCTAAACGACGTAATACTCAGAGAGATCTTTGCAATGATTTATCATACGCACCAAACATAGATACTATGACCAAGTTACGACCCAGGAAGTTGGCTACCCAACTAACACCAACGGGGCCCATAAACTCTTAGTGTTACATCTCCTCGGGTAATGGTTTTGGTTGTTTAGGGTTTTCTCTTATTTTTCAATAATAAAAAGGCCCTTGAGCCTCATTGTAACACAATTTAGAAGCATGTAGCTTCCACATCACTTCTCAAATATAAGCTACGAGTGCCCTAGCTATTTTATTTCCATTATGTCTGTAAGCATATTTCAGTTATGATATATTGATGAAATGAAGTCTTATTTCTGCTACATCTCTATGTTTATGTGTATTTCTATATTTTATTTCATTCCTATATTTTAATATTTTGCAGTAATCTTCAGTAAAATTCATGCAAGTGCAATGGTATCCATAGATCATATTAGAGATTGAAAAATATCTCATTTGATTTTTTTTTTAATTATCTCAAATGGGTTTTTTATGGAATTTTATTTCGTTTCTTGGTTTGAGAGATATGAGCAATTGAAGTTACACCTGTCCAGAACACTGCGTCACTGTGCATCCTATGAGTTTTTGGAATCATTGTCTCACCCTACAAGTCATAAAATTTGAGGTGTCATATATCACTGGAAATATCTATTCAATACCTCAAATGGGTCTTTGATGAAATTTGATCTCATCACATATAGCATAAGTTATCAGCAAAGTTGCAGCAAGAGGTCAATTTCAACCAAGATCCGGATCAGAGGCACTTCCAATGGATGGGATTTCTTCAATAATTCCACTTTCTAAGAAGGTATAATAAAGGTATATATAATAAGGTTGTTGATATTCTTTCTAGACAAATTGTTATTGTATCCATTATTCTTAAGCATAATTTTCTCATGCATGAGAGCTATGCTGAGAAATATGCTTTAGATAATGATTTCAAATATGTATATGTGACTTTGTGTCGAGGAAACAAAGTAGAGGAATTGAATTATCATGTGAATGATAACTTGTTGTACTATCTTGTCAATATTTGTATTCCATAAGGAGAGATAGTCAACATCACAAGGGAAGTGCATACTTCTCTTCTTACTGGGAATTTTTGTGTAGGTAAGATAGTGACATAATTACAGATGTATTGTAACTAGGACCATAGGCTTGAAAGTGTGTCATGATTTGTAAGAGGTTGTTCATTATGTGTTGTCAGTAAGCCTCGCAATATAAATTGGGGATTGTATACACTACTTCGAGTACCTTCTCGTCCATGGCAGAGTGTTTCTATGGAATTTGTAGGATGTCTACTTATGTGTAAGAGAGTTCATGATTATATTTATGTATTTGTGGATAAGTGTAGTAAAATTTGTATTGTCATGTCTTCTAAAAAGAAAGTTAAAGTTGAACATACTACTCAGTTATTAATTCAAAATGTATAGGTGCACTTTGTGTTTCTCACATCCATTATCAGTGATCAAGATTATCGCTTTTTCAGGAAATTTTGGTCAATATTGTGGGGAAATGGACACCAAATTGAAAAAGAGTACAACATTCCATCCGCAAACAGATGGCAAAACGTAGGTGGTGAAAAAACAGTGATACATCTCCTTCATCGGTATTGTAGCAAGCATCCTAAGTTGTGGGATGAAAATTTTCACTATATTCAACATCCTTACAATTAGGCCAAGAATTCATCGACTCAAACATCACCATTTGAGGCATGATTTGGTTTCTTGCCCAAATATCCTTTGTATTTTATCATTGGGAAGGGTGTTTCTATTGATGGTCATAGTGACATAGACAAATCTAAAACATTCATTGAAAAAGTTCAATTGGTACATAAAACAGTTCAAGAACAGTTGGAGAAGAGTCACATGATGCAGAAGACAAGACATGATAAGCATTATGTGGATCATAGTTTCCAAGTCACTGATGAAGTTTGGCTTCACATTAGCAAAGAGAGACTCCAAAGAGAAGCTAATAAATTGAAACAAATTCAATTTGGTCCCATTGTGTAAATCAACAACCCCCATTATTTAAGCCATGGCTACTTTAGAAAATAATGGGGACCCTTTTAATTTTTAGAGTTTAAGCAAATAAAGCCTTAGAATATTTATTTTTATAGGAATAGGGGTTAAAAAGGGATGAAAACCTTAAGAATTAGATTTCCAAATGCTTAAGCGGAGATAAATCACATTTTGCAAATCGCAAAATCATTTACATAATGAAAATAATGAGTTAAAAAAATTTTGTGATCCAATGAATATTATCGAAACACTTTTATATGAGGAAAAATCCATATCTTTAAGTAAAATCCGATAAAAAAATATTGCATGGATCGACTTCTGCCACGTCAGCTAAATCTCATTTCGCAAATCGCAATTTCTTTCGACACTCATTTTCTACTGCTCTTACTTGGCGATGCAATAAAGCATATCACATCACATTATCACAAATAACTCAACCATGCTATTTTGTGACTGCTCATAATCGTTGTTGTGATGAAGTGATTGCATCAAAAATCACATACGCATGCCCATTACACAAACACATATTGCATGTTGTTAACCTCACTGATATTGTGATTGCAATGACACAATCGACATAAAAGCTAGCTTTTCCATTTTTAATGAAGACATTACGCCCGAGTCATGATTTAATGTGATAGATTTGGTTTTAATTGAGAAATGATTATAATGGCACGATAATCCATATCAGTTATCAATGTCATATATTAAAATTTTTATCACCCATAGCACCATAATCATTTCCCTGCAACAAGCATTCAATTCATATCCCATCAGCATGCAAAGTGTCATCAATTTGCAATGTTTCTATTTACTACAGTATTTGTGTGTATTGTAAAACTCAAAGGTTCCTACTTCCCACTTACTCTTTCTTACTTATTTATAGGCAAGTTAGAGTAACAAAATTTCTTCTAAAATGTCTAAGGGTTTGAAGAAACAAAAGAAGCATATGGCTCCAATTAATCCCACGCCTACTACTTTAGAGAGAACAAAGATGTTTCCCTTGTTCACAGATACGACTTACAGACCTAAAAGTGGATCTTATCTATGGGAATATATGTATAAGCTATTTTAATATGAGAAACCATGCAAAATTCAAATAAAATCAACGATGAATGCCCCAAATTATTTTGAAGCTACGATTGGAGATGTAGCCAATTCATTTCTTCATTGAATTGTAATAAGGCCCAAGATACTACCATATAGTGATATGGTGAGGTGCATTATCGACAATGTTAATATTGGGGACAAAATTTCCTTACCAGTAGAGGAACAATGATTGGTTCCTTTAAGGCAAAAGACCTTAATAAAATGTAACATATTCCGAACCGTGATAAAATTTATGATAAATAATTCCTTGCTAAATTCGGTAAGGAAAATGAACTCAAATCAGTGCCTGTTATCACAAAATTGTATTTGATTGGGTACTTATCAAACAACTTAGTGTAACTATTTTAAACCAGCTTTTGACTAAAGCTTAGCCTCTTCAGTCTAAGAGGCCACTCTTAGGGGGTTTTATGATATTGAATAATGATGGTACTAGATGGCTAACTCTGTTGGAAATGTAACTTGTTTTTTATGTTTTCAGGTTGAAAAGAATGCAGGCTTGCTACCATTGGGCTTATTTGGCTTATGTAGTCAACAATTAGTAGTTTCAGTGGCAAGGTTTCTTGACATGGAAGTTGAGGTAGATAGGGGTCTTTAACTGAGGCAAATCACACATAAAATATAGGGAAACACAGTCATTTCATCAATAAAGGAAGTAAGAGCATAAATTATGAATTCTGAGTAATAGAGATTAAATCTACTGCAAGTGGTAAAAGCATAAAGATATATATCAATAAGACATTAAAAACCCCATGAGAATCTCAGGTTCATCAAGAAGAAAGTCACTATGTATTACTGATATAAGTCAAATACATAAAAGCAACAGTTTAGTGCAAAAAATCTCCAACCCTTGACTACTTCCATGATTTGTCTTTAAATAGACCTTATTTACAATAAGGATGATTTTATTGGTGTCTAGGCCATTGAATTATCCTATGACACATCACATAACTGGAAAACATGACTTCTAACAGAAAACTGACAACTACACCTTAAAAAAGACACCTCCTAATAGGACTCTAACTCCAATTTATTAAATAACTCTACCTTATCTTTGAAATATTTATATGATGGTTACAACATAAGTATCACATGCTCTAAAGACACATGATAGTTCATCAACACTCTACACATTAAAAAACCCTCCTAGATATATGCAGCATAACCTTACTTTTTAGGAAAGCTTGACCCTTATCCTCAAATTTGCTTTGGCTGATGACTTGTCTTGATAGCACTTCCTTCGAGTAATAAGTATTTGATGAGAAGCTCCCTTGACACGTTGTAGGAGTCTAGTTGTCCAAAAATTCCATTAATATGCTCCAAAATATTAACAATTTCTCGCTACCAAAACATGACAGTTTCATAGCGAGTTTGGGTAGCATTGAAAAAGTGGCTTCTGCACCCAATAACTTCACTCCTTTGTTGTTCCATGGTGTCAATAAAGTCATGACACATCACCACCATCAATATCCCTCCTTGAAAACTGTAAAAAGTGAATTTAGAGGAAAAAAGGCTGCTACATGTTTTTTCGTAGCATTTTCCTGGCTTTAAGCCTGAGGTATGCTACGAAAACAACCTAAAAAGGCAGAATTTTCAGTTTATAAATGAACTCATATTTCCAAATCCCTGAGCGATTTTGGAAAACTGGAGGAGGTTTTTGTATATTAGCATGGTTTTAATAAAAACCTCTCTTGGTTTTTTGAATATCATCTCCACCTATGCAGAATCGGAATTTGAAAAACATGTATAAAACAGGAAAATTTTGTTTTCTAAAAATAGGGCCCAAAGACATCCCTGTATCCCCCAACTAATAAATCTTGTAAGAAAAGTTAAAGAAATTATTTTTCCTTGTTTTGGTATTGAAAATAACCTCTCTCAGTATTTCCAAATTCATCTATGTTCATCCATAATCCTCTCTTTAAACTTACTACTCAAACAATAAAAAACACAACAATTTCCTTGTTAGCTCCAGCATAAATTCAAACAACTTGAACTGATGCATGCTTCAAAAAATATAGGGTCCTCCACGAATATCTTGAGGTCCTTGGGCTTATATATTCTCCATATATCCTCCTTTTTATGCTTTCTTGTGCATGACCATCTCCTTTTATAACCAAGTTGCCCTCTTAAAAATGTGACACTTGCAAAGACAAATTGGACAACAAGTTGCTTGGTGTGGTGAGGCAGCTCTCAAACAGTGATAGTGAGATGCTTCGCATGCAAGGATGAATGTTGAATTATAAATAGAAACTTAGGGTAAGTTTTTATGTTTTAAATGAAAGCTCATTCTTTAATCATGACACATACATGCCAAAAATGGTAATGATGACCTCAGACATGGCTATGTACCTTTGAATTAACCATAAGAGACTTGAATGACCTCCACCCTAACTCCTCCAATCATGGAATGACATTTCATATCTAATTTGACAAGATAGGTGAGAAAAAATATTTTCGTAGCATAGTTAGTTTAACCTTTGACAGTTCTGCTACGAAACTATTAGGCAATTTCGTAGAGAAAATTGTTGTTTTGCAGTATAAAACTCTACAAAAAGTTGTAAAAGTGGCTAAGTGTCCTTTCTCAAATTTAAACGCTTGGGAAATGAAAAATATCAGCAAACAATGACTAATGGGACATGACATGACCTGAATGGAGGTAGTCTTGAACCTTAGGATAGGTTAAATATGTAAAAATTGAAATTTTCCTATACCAACTTGAATGATTTAAGGAGACCTTTTCCTTTTGATGATTGAAATGTATTACCATGTCAAGTAATGTTTCAAAATTTTATGAGTGATAATAGTGGTTCCACTTGGGATGGTGTGCCCCTGTGGTACACCAAATAACCTATAGTTCCAGTGCCATCCATCTCTTAGAAATAAAACTCTGAAATTTGCCAAGCCTTCTTCAAACTCTTATGGCCTTCACTTCGGGCTCAAGCTTGATGATTACTATTGAAAAACCAATTTTTTACCTACTGAAAAGATGCTCTATCTACTTTGAGCTTATTCTCACACACTCCTACCTACCCTAATAGTTTCAATCTTCATGTTTGATTCAAGCAACATGAAACCTCCAATAAGGCCAGTCAATGAGTTGATATGATACTTGAACCGCTTGACTTCACTTGAACCAAAATTAAACTTGATACCGAAATGACCAAGGAAACATAAAATGAGTCTGATTTTCACAATAAAAACATAATCGAAAATTTGGACCGTAGAACTCTTCCATGTAGTCAACTATAGGATCATAGAAGACATAATTTGTTTGATAATTCTCAAGACAGTGTACAATTTTATACAACTTATAT
The DNA here is from genome assembly GCA_034641835.2 of Pinus albicaulis. Lineage (NCBI taxonomy): Eukaryota > Viridiplantae > Streptophyta > Pinopsida > Pinales > Pinaceae > Pinus > Pinus albicaulis. The sequence continues at coordinate 329,864,665 of CM076584.1, forward strand.
ATGCTTTCTTTAGCAAAATAAGATTTCACTTGTGTGCTATAAAACTCATTTTCAATAACAACGCATTCCTCCTCAATCTCAAAAGAAAGGGTAGCACCACCTTCTCTTTGTATTTTGGCATGAATTGTTTTTGAAAAGGTTGATCTTGACCATGAAGACTATAGGACTAAATTTGATCTTCTAAAACTTCAATGTATTTCTCAATGTTCTTAGAAAATTCATCCAAAAATTGAATCTTATCTTCTGATTTGCATTCAAATGACTTTCAATAAGAATACAAGGTTGAAGAAAAATTTTCATCCAGCTCCTTATTAGCGTGATCATCATTCCATTGTTTAAAACCTTGAAGGGAAGGAGATTATGCCACCAACTCTATTTTTTCCATTCATGTTTCCAAAAAAATGAGCCAAAAATCTGCAAATGACTTAATAGATCTGACAGGAAAAATTTCAATCCACTGTTTACATTTTCCTTGAAATGAATCATAGAAAATTATGATGAAAATATCTTCATTTTTGACTCTAAGAAGCTTAGTAAAGGCACGGAAATCTGATATATACTTTAAGGTAAAACTCAAATCTTCTCCATTAAATTTTGGGCCACTCCTTAAAAAATATGTATCCTTGGGAAAAGGATTTGAGAAACCATAAATTTCTGAAAAATCTACATATGCATACCTCGAAACAAGAATGGCAGCATTTGAGTTCTTCATAAGTCTAGTGGAGTCACCATGAAGCTATGAATTTTTGAATCCTTCAACAATGGACTCGGAAACATAGTTGTGCAGCCTCAAAAAAATTACTGAGCTCCTACTACCTCCAAGAGTTCAGCTTCATCGTTTGCACAAAAAATTCAGGAAATATGTCTTCAGACTCCCGGCAGACGCACCAAAATGTTATCACAAAATTGTATCTGATTGGCTCCTTATCAAAAAACTCAGTGTAACTGTTTCAAACTAGCTTTTGACTAAAGCTTAGCCTCTTCAGTCTGAGAGGCCTCTCTCAAGGGGGTTTTATGATATTTAATAATGATGGTACTAGCTGGCTAACTCTATTGAAAATTTAACTTGTGTTTTATGTTTGTAGGTTTAAAAGAATGAAGGCTTGCTACCATTGGGCTTATGATGTCAAAAATCAGTAGTTTCAGTGGCAAGGTTTCTTGACATGGAAGCTGAGGAAGATAGGGGTCTTTAACAGACGCAAATCACACATAAAACATAGGGAAACACAATCATTTCATCAATAAAGGAAGTCAGAGCATAAATTATGAATTCTGAGTAATAAAGATGAAATCAACTGCAAGCAGTAAAAAACATAAATATATAGATCAATGAGACATTAAAAACCCTATGAGAATCTCAAGACTGTCAAGAAGAAAGTCACTCTGTATTATTGATATAAGTCAAATACATAAAAGCAGCAGTTTAGTGCAAAAAATATCCAACCCTTGACTACTTTGATGCTTTTTATTTAAATAGACCTTCTTTACAATAAGGGTGATCTTCCTGGTGTCTAGACCATTGAATTCTCTATTGAGATTCAACAAGATGATGAGCATAGTGAAAAGAGTCGCCTTCACTAAGTGGGCCCGCAAGCTATGTTTGGCGCAAGTCTATTTTTAGACATGATGATCATATTTCAGAAGTTGTAGGATGCTATTTGTGGATGGCTGGTCAAGTTGGAAAAATAGATGAAATTATATTTTTAGAATATTGGGCAAATTCTATTTATAGATCGTCAATCTAAAAATAGATGCATGTCGATTATTATTATCTCTTAATAATAATCAGACTCTAAACAAAAAATTATTCTCTTGGAGCACTTTAGGTCAGTGCACAGATGTGGCACAACAGCTGACAGAAGGAATTACGCTATTCCTGAGGGTTTACTGGAGCTATTGCATGAAGGACTCAGTTAGAACTCAAGTGGCAGAGTTATGACATAGTTTGAAGAAGTAGTTATGGAGTTGTATTTAGTTTAACTCAGTTAGACTCAATTGAGCTAGTTGTATCTAGTATAACTAATTGATACACTAGTGAGAGTGGAGTGAATTAATTAGTTAATTAATTCATAAATAATAACTCATTAATCAACTGAAGCATAAATCAGTTAACTACAGTGCATGGCAGTTTTAGTGGAGACCAGTGAGGAGATAGGTGAAAGGGAAAGATAGACTATATTTTGTGATTGTAGTGATGCATTGATTGCATCAAACACACAATGGATATGCCAATGAGGATTGCGCAGTCAAGGATGGAGTAATTTGAATTCATTTAGAGCTATTCTTCATCATAGATTTCACAATGGAGGCAGGCTAGCAGGTCTCAAAGATCGGTGCATGGATTTGCAAGATTAGGCCTGATTAGTGTATGACGATTATACTGTACTGAGAGCTTGTGATAAGCTTTGTATGCTCGTATGAGATTTTCATATGATATCCATGTTACATAATATATATTTGGGGTTTTCAGCTTCAGTCTTTCCTGGTTAAAAAATGTGTTATGTGCGATTGATAATTTTTGTTTATGCTTCACATGTGTGCAATTAATTTTTCTGCAAAAGATTAACGAGTGGAATAGATTCAGTATCTTGCATAAAGTTAAATAGTGTGGGATCAGGTGGATCTTGGACATATGCATGCTTAGTGCATATAATTTCTACACTCTCCTATGACACATCACATGATTTGAAAAACATAACTTCTAACAGAAAACTGATAGCTACACCTTAAAGAAGACACCTCCTAATAGGACTCTAACTCCTATTTATTACATAACTCTACCTTATATTTGAAATAGTTATATGATGGTTACAAAATAAATATCACATGCTCGAAAGACACATGAAAATTCATCACCACTTTACATATTAAAAAACCCTCCTAGATCTATGGAGCATAACCCTACTTTTTAGGAAAGCTTGACCCTTATCCTCAAATCTGCTTTGGCTGATGACCTGTCTTGATAGCACTTCCTTCGAGTCATAATTATTTGATGATAAGCTCCCTTGACATGTTTGAGGAGTTCAGCTGTCCAAAACTTCCATTAAGATTCTCCAAAACCTTTAACAATTGCTCGCTACGAAAACATGACAGTTTCGTAGTGAGTTTTGGTAGCGTTGAAAAAGTGGCTTTTGCACCCAATAACTTCTCTCATTTGTTGTTCCATGGTGTCAATAAAGTCATGACACATCACCACCATCAATATCCCTTCTTTAAAAATGGAAAAAGTTATTTTAGAGGCAAAAAGGCTGCCACAAGTTTTTTCGTAGCGTTTTCCTGTCTTTACGCTTGAGGTATGCTACGAAAACAACCTAAAAAGGAAGAATTTTTAGTTTAGAAATGAACTCATATTGCCGAATCCCTGATATATTTTGAAATAATGGAGGAGGTTTTTGTAGATCAAATTTTTTTTAAGAAAATTTTCCCTTGTATTTTTAAATATCATCTCCAACTGTCCAGAATCTACATTTGACAAACATGTATAAAACAAGAAAATTCTATTTTCTGAAAATAGGGCCCAAAGACATCCCTGTATCTCCCAACTGATAACACTTGTGAGAAAAGTGAAAGAGGTTATTTTTCTTTGTTTTTTTCTTTAACATAACCTCTCTTAGTATTTATAAATTCATCTCTTTTCATCCATAATCCTCTCTTTAAACTTACTACTCAAACAGTCCAAAAACACAACAATTTCCTTGTTATCTCCAGCAGAAATTCAAACAACTTGAACTAATGCATGATTTAGAAAATATAGGTTCCTCCAAAAATAGCTTGAGGTACATGGGATTCTATATTATCCACAAAGCCTCCTTTTTATGCTTTCTTGTGCATGACCATATCCTTTTATAACCAAGCTGCCCTCTTAAAAAGGTGACACTTGCAAAGACAAATTGGACAACAGGCTACTTGGTGTGGTGAGGCAGCTCCCAAACCGTGATAGTGAGATGCTTCACATGAAAGAATGAATGTTGAATGACAAATAGTAGCTTAGGGTAAGATTTTATGTTTTAAATGACAACTCATGCTTTAATAATGACACATACATGCCAAAAAGGGTAATGATGACCTCAGACATGGCTATGTACCTTTGAATTAACCATAAGAGACTTGAATGACCTCTACCCTAACTCCTTCAATCATGGAATGCCATTTATTATTGATTTTGACAAGACAGGTAATAAAATAGATTTTTGTAGCATAGTTAGTTTAACCTCTGATAGTTTCGCTATGAAACTATTAGGTAGTTTTGTAGCGAAAACTGTTGTTTTGCAGTATAAAATGCTAGGAAAAATTCTAAAAGTGAATTAAGTGTCCTTTTTCAAATTTAAATTCTTGGTAAATGAAAAATATCGTCAAATGATGACTGATGGGACATGACATGACCTGAATGGAGGTGGCTTGAGATAAAATGGAGGTAGTCTTGAACCTTAGGATAGGTTAAATATGTAAAAATTGAAACTTTCCTATACCAAATTCAATTATTTAAGGAGACCTTTTCCTTATGATGAGTGAACTGTATGACCATGTCAAGTAATGTTTCAAAATTGTATGAGTGATAACAGTTCCAATAAAGCAGTGGAGGATTAATCCTAACAAACGGAAGAACAATGAAAAGGGTATGTATTATACTAATTCTCTCGCAAGTCCCTATTGTTATATCTCAGCTATGGTGTCTAGACTTTTTGGTCAGTCAGACACAACTAGATTCTCTGTAGAATGGGTTCCCCTTAAGGAAGCAATGAATCATGCTTATGTTATGGATTGGGGCAATATTCTTTCAAATAATATTGCCACCCAAATTTTAGAGTACAGACAAAATCGCTCTATCTCTTCTAAAAATTTTCCTCCATTTTATATGAGTGGTTGTATTATGGATGTTGTATCTTTTACATCAGATTTTATAGCCATGGGATGGAAATGGACTACCCAAGATCCCCTTCCCATTAATGTATTTCATAGTATTCTCTAGGAGTCCAAATATTAAATTCATTTTTACAGAAGCTATCATGGAGTTATACTACCCATTTTTGAAGTTGTTTTTTAATGAGAAAGCCCCTAGACTTTCCAAAGAGGCCCAAGCCGACCTTTATTCTATAGGAAAGTGGTTTTTCAAGGAGTCATTCACCTATGTATGAGTATTTGGGAGCCTAGCTCTTACCATTGTATTTTCCTGATAAATTTCTCGCAAGAGAAATCGCATACCAATTCGTGGGAAATGGTCTGGCCAGATTTTTGAAAGAAGCCAAGAAGGCATTATGGCCATCCTTTCCAATTAACTGTGGGGTGTATGGACCAGACAAATACAAGCATGCTATACTAGAAATTGGAAAATTAGAGTGTTTGAAATTGTTTACAATTCCAAATAGGTAATATGATCCCTTGAAAGTGGCCAATAACTTCACGACTCAAGAAAAAATCATACCCTTTGTGCATGAAGATGATGATTTTGATGACTTGTTTGAGTCTGTTGAAAACTATGCTGCATTTAAGAAGTTGGAAAATTTACGCCTTCACCCACCACAACTATTAAAGTTTCAACAATACAGAAACAAGAGACTGGAGACAATTCCACTCAAGATCTTATATGTCTCTCAAACCACGACTCGAAAAGAAAATGAATCAGTTATTAAGGATACTGAAGTCCTTAATACTCTAGATCAAGAGAAGTAAGTTGAATTTCAAACAATAGATATGGATTTCCCCATTAATATCAAAGATGTCTAGAAGGAGTTTTACCTCAAACTCCAAGAAGAATAGGTAACCATGATTATTGACCAACAATAGAACTTACAAACTTCCCCTTCTATAAGCCAACACCCGTTTACTATCGGGCCCTCTAAAAAAATGAAAAGTACTAAGAGAATTGAATACAACCCGACCTTACCAACCTTTGAAATTGTTTTAAATATTCAATAAATCCCTCCTTTATATATCTTTTATAGTCTTAGGCACAAATCAGTTGTTAGAAGACGTAAGAAAAGGAGAATAATAGAACATGCCCAGACTCTCACTCAAGAAGATATGTCAATGGACATTGTCTGGAAAGATACTGAGTCAGATCCTTCACAGGATCTAACTTGATTATCATAGTTTGCAGGAGCTTATGAATCTGTAACTATTGACAAGGCATCAAATATTCATCAACTGATAAAGCATAAAGATGAAAAGATACTTCAACTTGAGACAGAGTTACAAGCAGAAAAGAAGAGTGTTAGTTAGCATCTATAGGTACAAATTGCACAACTGCAAGAGAGCCTTCATCAACTGAAGATTCAACATCAAGGTGAAATTAGTTCTAAATATACTCAAATTCATCAATTACAACTCTCTATTGAGTAAATGAAATATGTTCCAAATTTTGATGAATTTAGAAAAGAATCTTTAGAATTGAACACATTATTGGCACAAAAATAAGTCATATTTTGTCATAAATTAACCAACATTCTTGAACTATGTGAGCAAAGAGATTCACTTATGAATTGCATTGCTGACATGAGAATTAGTTTTTATGACATAGATGATAAGGTATCCCAATTTATTACTTGGCAGGATTCCTCTGATGGTCGAAGGCCAGCCTACCTAGAATTGAAAAATCAAAGAAATAAATATTGTTTACATATTGGGATATACAACTAAATAAAACAAAAATGGAAATAACCAGAGCTAAAGACGTCGACACTAACATTGTGGAAACTGTCAACCAGAACCTGATCGCATCAAATCTCATAGATATATGTCCTCAGGTGCATTACCCTTGGTAAAATATTTGATAAGGAAATGGCAGGAAGTGTCAAAAGTGAAAGAGCAACACATCAAGAAGATAGAAAATCTAGATTGGGAAAGATACTGGAGGTATTTAGTGAAGCCTCAGAACCAATGGGTCATGCTTCACTGTGTTACATATACGTCTTCATACATGCTACCTCCATTATCTAATGATGTTTTTACTGGACACCTACGCATTAGGCCAGGCCAACCTCCTGAGGTTTATCCTATGCTTTATATTCTTCAACTCATGGAGAAAATGGAAGAAGGGATAACAGGACAATCCACCAACAAATCACCCCTTTAATTTCTATTTATGTTTTTATTTTACTTACTTTAAGGAGAGTTGTTTGAAACCTGCTCAGTTTTCATATTAATGACTATTTTAAGACTTATTAGTTTTGTATTTAAACCCCTTCATGTCTCTTAAGAAGAGGTCATAAAATTTTTAAAAGAATACTTTACTAATGTTGCACCTCTATACTCTTAAAGTTTTCTAAATAGAAAAGGTTGGACTGAGAGTTATTTCTTAAATGAGTTGAGTAAATATATATATGGTACTTTTATCTTATATGTTTCATTTAAGTTTCAATTCATTGATCTTATGATGTATTGTTTTATATATGTTTTTTGAATATAGTTTCACATCAATTCACTTTTGAACGTGTTATTCTGTTATCATTTATATGTATATGAAATACATGCATTTCGTAAAAGTTGTGATATAAGCTTCATCAAATTGATTTAATTAAATTCTTAGTTAAATAAATTATCTTATTTGTTTTTCATATCTATAAATTAATGTATGATATTTATTTTCACTCATTGAAATATTATTTCTTTAGATCGAACAAATTTTTTTTCATCTCGGGATAGATAGAGATAGATTTAGTTATATAGATATAAATAGATAGATTTATTTTTTGTACCAAGCTTGATTATAATTCCATATATAAAATTCCTTTTAGATATTAAATCATTCATTCACTCCAACTATATTAAATTGGGAAACTGGTCCCACAAATCTAGTCGGAGCCACCATTCCAAATGGAAAAGGGACGGTTTTCAAGTCCCAGACCGGGTGATTTTCCCTGATGTTGTTGCACTGATTTTTGGGGCCTCAACATTTTTGGCGCTAGAAGGAGGGCCATATTACTATTAATGGCACCAAATATTAAATTAAAAAGTAAATACCATCACCAGAGTCATTCTCCCTCCGAATCGACAACTTCTAGTCTTGTTTCAAAATCTACTACTCATAAATCAGAAGTTGTTCATTCTACTCCTCAATTTCCTAGTTTTGTTCATAAAGAAATATCTTTAGAATATACTCTAGAATAACCTGAAATATAGATGTTGATAAAGCAATTGTAATAAACTTCAATTTCATCAGAAAAATCTATACTTTCGGAAGCCTCAGAAGGAAGTATCACTTCAATTTTTAAAGGCACTGGAGTATTAACTAGATCTAAGAGTGAAAAACTTGGAGTTATCCCTTTCAAATTTCCTCTTCATTCTCATCGAAGGAAACCTCCTATTTCTAAAACACAATCATCAAATAGTGAGATTCAACCTGTTACTATCTCTCCAACAACATCAGTCACTCTTCCCTCTTCTTCATATTCTCAAACAAGTTCCTCATTGATCATTAATCCTTCATCTTCTTCTCAGCCTACAACTACTATTACAAGAAGTATTAGTTCCATAATTATTTATTATATACCCTTAAATATTATTGGAACTACTTCTTCTACTTAAAATCCTCCTTTAGGACCACCAAATCCTCCTCTTCATCCAATGGCTAATAGACCTTGGAAAAATCCTGGAGCTGTTCAACTACCAAGGCCCCTTCATCCTTTACCTAAGATTCTTGAAATATGGCTGCCTAAGTATCATCTAGATGATGGATTACCTACATAAGAGCATATTCATAATTTCATGCTTGCCATAAATCTTAATGGTGTTACAGAGGAAGATTGCATAGTTAGATTATTTCATTATACTTTTCAAGGATGAGCTGGATCATGGTATTTCTCACTACCATTAGGCACAATTACTAGTTGGGATATTTTCAAAGAAAAATTCCTTACTAAATTTTGGGATGACCGCACTACTGCAACTCTTATCAATGATCTTTCCAATCTGAAAGCAAATACAGGTGAAAAGATCAAAGACTTCAATTCCATATTTAATAAATTGCTCAACAAAATCCCAACCACATCTAATCCTAGAGTAGACGTACAAATATAATGGTACACATCCTCTCTTCCTTCTAATATTTTTATTTTTGTAGATAGAGCCAATAAGGCTACATTGGTAGAGAATATGAAAGAAGCTCTTTCTATCGAAAAAATAATACTTGCTTTAGAGAAGAAAAATTCTTAAGAAGATAGGAAAACCAAGAAAGTTTCTTTTAAAGATGAATCAAAAAATAAATCATCTAAATATCCTTATGATCTTGAGGGGTTACAAAAGGTTCTCAAAACCATGTCCAACGATATGGTTGATATAAAGAAACAAGTAGCTAAATCTTCTTCAAAAAAACCTTTTAGATATTTTAATAAAACCCAGTCTTCTCAACCCCGAAATGTGATCTCAAATGCCGAATCAGATCAACATGAGGATCATGTTGAAATGATATCATATGCTGAATAATACGAAGAAGAAGAAATAATGGAATTCCATGGACTATGGGAGTTTATTCTCCCAACCTATGATGATGAAAATGAACATGAAGAACTTCCATTAAATACTAGAAGTAAAAAAAAAATCGATCTTCTTCATTCATGTCAAAATCAAAATAATTTATTCTCTATTGTTAAGGATAGAGTAGTCAATAAAAAGACTTATTCAACTCTTCCATCTACCTCTAAAACATTAGTGCTTTATGATACCATTGGATACAATTTAGTGGAAGATATGAATAAAATTAAAGCAAACATTTCTCTCTATGAACTGAACAAATTAAAGCAGCAACATAAAATTTTGCTTAAAGAATTGAATGCACTTCCCACTACACCCTTGTCTGCACTTGTAACTTCGAAAGAAGCTAAAGGAAAATGTAAGCCTCCTAATGATTCACCTGAGAAAATTGATACAAGTGATGTTATTTTAATAGGTGACAGATCCAATTCACATACCCCTCCTTTTCTTTTAACTTTTGAATTATTCGACAAAAATGTACATAATTGTTTAATTGACTTTGGAGATTCATCAAACATTATTCCATATTTTGTTTGTCTCAAATTGAATATATCTCCTCAGAAGTCGGCAGTGCATATTGTACAATTAGATAGAACAAAAGTTAAAGTATTAGGAGAAATGAATTTAGTCCTTATCACATTAGCATCCAATCCAAAGGTCCATCAAGTAATTGATATCTTAGTTGTCGATATACCAGATTTCTATGGTATGATATTAAGCAAATATTGGTTAGAAAAGCTTCATGGGTATTTTACTACTGAGTGCTCTCATATGTGGCTCCCCCATAATGGTAAGACAAATCAAGTTAGAGTAGATCGTGAAAAACATTTAAAAAATTTAGTAATTGAATTCGAAGAAGAAAGTGAACCCATGGCCTTTACCAATAATATCCTTGGAAATTACTCAGTTGAATCCTTATTAGGGAATTTCAATGCTCTAAAGTCTCCATTTCTTACCAATTTAGTTAATTCTCAGATTCAAAAGTTTTCTCAGACTGATTTTTCCAGGTGTGTAAATACTGTAGATGAGCCATGTAGTGATACTTTATTTTGGACTTTATATTTTGATGGGTCAAAATCCAGTGAAGGAGTGGGAGTAGGTTGCATATTAATCAATCCAGAAGGTGAAAAAAATATGCTTACATGTAGACTTGAATTTGAATGCACAAATAATACTGTAGAATACGAGGCACTAGTTCAAGGCTTAATCAAAGCAATTGACCTTGGTTTTAAGTATCTTAAGGTACCTGGAGACTCTGAAATAATTGTTAAGAAGGCAAGAAATACTATACATTGTATTTCTAGCCATTTTAAACATTATCAATCACTAGTATAGTCTCTTAACTTTCATTTTTTAGCATTCAATATCTCATCTATTCCAAGAATTAAGAATGCAAGTGCAGACCTTCTAGCAAATGTAGCATCCAAGCTTATTCCTTCAGAAGATTATAGCCTAGATATATTTTCTATAGATTTTATTTTTTTCCCATCTATTCCTGATAATGTTAAGAATTGGAGGGTATTCAATTATTATGATTATGTTATTACTTTTCTTACATATGAAGGATCATATGAAAATCAATTGATTGATGAAGATGTTCATGAAAGAAAATTAAAACAAAAATCTAAAGTAAATGCTATACCTAAGTCTGTGGTCAAACTCGAAGATCTCTACGATCTTAAATACAGATTCAAAAATATTACTAATTCTAAAATCCAAAGTTCAAATTTGAGGTTTGAACTAGTAAATCTAGGAATATATCTAAATCCTCATAACATCAACCTAGGAATTCATCTTTCCTCTGATGAAACATTAGATTTTATTCATTTATTGGAAAAATACAAGAATGTTTTTGCATGGAAATATGATGACCTAAAAATTTATGATACCTCAATCATTCAACATACTATCCCAATGATATCCATGTTGGCATGTGTTGTCCTTGATGGCAACCTACTTGATGAAATAAGATTGTTGACAATATGATGCAAAGTGTTGTCCTTGATGGAAACCTACTTGATAAAGTTGATGACAACCTACTTGATGAAGTTGAAATTGATAGAGACCTACTTGATGAATTAAGGGGGAGATTGTTAGCAATGTGATACAATGTATTGGATTTGATGGAACCTGCCTGATGAAGTTGTCCTTGATGAAAACTGACTTGATGAGTTGTTAATGATGTAAATCTGATGTATCTACAGATCAGCTCAGAAGTAACAGAAGAAATGAATTTCAGTAAGTGCCATAAAAATGATAAATATGATGTGTCACAAGGCATACGCGGGTTTGTTAAGGATAAGTCGCGTATGCACGTGGAAAAGAACGTGCCAAGTCGCGTATGGTCATTTGCGCTCTAAACTTAGAATACCAAGGGGTGATACCATGGTATTGACCCATTGTATTGAGCGCTAGAATATCTATTTGATCCCATCCAGGAATACCATTGGAAGTGGTGTGGTTTTGGCTCATGGTATTGATAAAGGCTAAACCTATATAAGGAGTAAAGAATAATAGTGCAAGGTGTGCATGAGTAAGGGTTGTGAATGAATAAATCTCTCTAAGGAATATCTACATGGATGAACTCTTTTCTTGATTGATAGATCTGAATCTATGATGCACCTATGAAGAAAATGATGAAGAATCTCTAGACCTGAAATGTATTTTCTAGATCTGTTTATGGAATATTTAGATCTGAGATGAGGCGAAATAATTTTCGAAGTAAAGGATGAAATCTGAGTTGTTTATCTGATCTGAAGAAGCTGCACAGTCCTGAAAAGTTACAAGTGTATACACAGGTTCGCTTCAGTAAAAGCGCGTGTATACGCGGTTCTGCTTAAAGAAAAGCGCGTATGGGTAGATAGAAATGCACAGAAGTATGCGCGGGTTGGTGTGCATGAAAGAACGTACATACGCAGGATCAGTGAAGTAAAAACGCGTATGGAATCTAGGGTTTGCTGAAGTATATGGTATGAAATGTCTGATCTGTTCTGCTGTTTTACTACTATCGGTTAATGATGTATTCATACAGAACTGGGTTGTTTGAATGATGAATAAGCTGCTGATTATGTTAATTGAAGATCAAGTTGTTGGTTGATTGGTTGATGATTCAATGGGGTTATAAGTTTCAGTTTGATGTATGATGAGCTTAAATGTGTGGAGTGGGTCCAGTCTGAAAATGAGATGAAAAGTGGCCTACAAGTTGTGTTGTATGGAAGCTATTGGATCCAGTATGAAAATTGGTGAAACGTGGTCTGCAATGGTACTGAAGGTCGAAGCCTTCAGTGAGGGGGTTGTAGCTCCCTTCCAGTGGTAGCTGGTAAAGGAGTGCAGGGGGTAGTGGCTCCCTTCCAGGAGAGGTTGGTAAATGAGTGCAGGGGGTAGTGGCTCCCTTCCAGGAGAGGCTGGTAAACGAGAGCAGGGGGTAGTAGCTCCCTTCCAGGAGAGGCTAGTAAATGAGAGAAGGTTGTAGCCTTCTGCAGGTGGGTGCCTGGGTGCTGGTATGAGTCTGCGCCAGCACATGGTTGTACGATGTTTTCTTTATAATAAAATATTGAAGACTGAGACGACGGCAGCGGCGGTTTTCTCCCGACTTGGGTTTCCACCTTAAATCCTGGTGCTCATGTGTGTTGTTTATGTGTGATGGTTTATTCTGTTATTACTGCACATGCTTACTGCTAACTAAACATCTGATGAATAAATGATGCATAGATCCAAGTAAAGAATTAAATGCATAATAAGATCTCTGTGTATACGCGAGTGGTATAAAGGATATCCACGTGTATACGCGAGTTGGCTTCACTAAAGTAGCATATGGGTTTTAGAGTATGAAAAAGTAAAAAGTTTTGAGTATGCCCTAAATACTGATTCATCCCCCCCTCTCAGTATTTTTCCCAACAATCCACTCAAAAACCTATACAACAAAAATTAAGGAAGATTCACCCTGACCTTGAAATTCAAATCAAAAGTGAACCCAATAAACTCCTTAAAGAAAAATTTATCTTCCATGTTATGCATTCTAAGTGGATATCAAATTTAGTTCATGTTAGGAAAATGAACAATGATATTCGTATTTGTATTGATTTTAGAAACTTAAAAAAATCTTGCTTGAAAGACAATTTCCCATTACCACCAATGGAACAAATTTTGCAATCAGTTGTTGGTTTTGAATTAATGTCCTTTCTTGAGGTATTTTTATGTTAAAATCAAGTCCTAGTTCATCCTGAAGATAAATTAAATACTACATTCAGAACAAAATGGGGTACATATGCATATCAAAAATTTCCATTCGGATTAATCAATGCTAGAGAAACCTTTCAAGGAGCAATGTATATTTCTTTTATAGGGTTAATCAATATGACAATGGTTGTCTATCTAGATGATATAACTATTTACTCCAAGAAAAGGAGAGGCCACTATCACGATCTTAAAAAAACCCTTGAACGTTTTTTGAAATATGGAATGTCTTTGAATCCAAAAAAGTCTTTTTTCCCTTTAAGTGAAGAAAAATTTTTAGGATTTATTGTTTCAAAATAGGGCATTTTTTTTTATCCTGAAAAAATTAAGGAAATTTCTGAAATATCACATCCCCATAACAAAAAATCCATGCAATCCTTTTTAGGACAAATAAATTTTGTTAAAATATTTGTTCCAAATTTTTCTCAAATTGTTTTGTCTTTGCAAGTGATGATTAAGAAAAATGCACTATTTAAATGGGGACATGATGAAAGAGAAGCCTTTTATTTGATAAAATAATCCGTCATTAATGCATCTTCTCTGTCTACACTAGTTTTTTCCAAAAAAAATATTTTTTATACTTTTGCATCAGAAAAATCTTACGCTTTTGTATTAACATGGATTGATGATCAAAATATTAAAGCACCTATTTCATTCTTTAGTTCAAACCTCCAAGGTGCTGAACTAAATTATTCTGAAATAGAAAAACAAGCATTTGTTGTCTATAAATCTTTAAAGAATTTTAGACCTTTTCTCCTTAAAAAATAAACTAAGGTAATACAGTACAATAAAAAAGGACATTGGTGAGGGTCGAAAAATGTCACCATAAGCTCATTGGTGACGGTCAAAAGAGTGTCTGTTGTTAACCATCTATAATTTCTGTTATACCTAATGATGGATAGAATCAGTTTGCAGCCTTCAAGAAACAATTTCAAGCAAATATGCTAGTTCTTGAAGCCTGGTTGTGCCTCTTATCCAAAATAGCCTATCTTCACTGCTTTTTTCACTTCAAAACCTTCAAAGAAAGCCCTACTGATCCTTAAAGAATTGTTTCAGAGCCTCCTTTTCACTCATTCTTCTATTTTTACCTTTAAAAATTATTCTTTGTCCCATCTCAAAAAGCCTCTTTTCCTCCTCCATATATTCTTCATTCCATCAAAACCCCTTTAAACCTTGTAAAAGTCCTTTATTTGTTTCAAATCACCCTCTTTACCCTATCAGAACCCCAAAAAGGCTTAAAAAACCCCTTTTCTAAGCCTATTTTCCGCCCATTTAAATATTTGGTCTTAAGCTCCTCCAAGCTTAAAACCCTCCACCTCCTTTCTCCATGTGACCCGAGGGCCCGACCACCTGCTAACCCTTGGCCCCTTTTGTCTTAGACTCTGATCCTTTTTCTTCCTCCATGGGACCACCCTCTCTGTGCCTTCTTAAGCTCCTTCCCTTGTTATTTCAACCACCTCCATTGTTTTCTCCCAAACATTTCCCACCGTTGATCAAAGGTCCTTGGTCCCAATCTAACGGTCACCACTTCCTTCCCCCCACCATCCATCCTCTCGCCCATTCATCCTCCGTTCACCCTCGCAA
This sequence comes from Pinus albicaulis, assembly GCA_034641835.2. NCBI lineage: Eukaryota > Viridiplantae > Streptophyta > Pinopsida > Pinales > Pinaceae > Pinus > Pinus albicaulis. The sequence goes on from CM076584.1 coordinate 329,879,953, forward strand.
GCTAATATCCACTGTAGATCCTTCAGATCTAATGGTCGTCGCTGATCCCAAGGTTTTCAACCCCACCTATAAACATTTTGCTACTTGACAGGTTTGCTGACCTCACCATCGGGCCCACCTTCCATTCCTCCATCGCAGCCCAGTCCCCATCTGCCACCTGTCTTCCACCATTCTCCTCGCCCGATAATATTACCCCTGTTCACGCCCATCCTGCATCGTTGATCTGGCTCCCCTAGATCCGACGACGTAGATTAAATATCGTGTTCATTCCTCTGCCGAGGGTTAACAGCCCTTATCCTATTGAGAAACCAGATCCAAAAATAGAAGAAAAGAGATATCAACGCCTTAAAAATAAGCCACTTTGAGGGGGAAACCTTCAATACATTACATGAATGAGCAATTCTTTGATGGTACAATTTAAAAAACCTCCTTTCTATATATAGGAGTCCATGGGGCCATAATGTAATCCTAGCCGACCTAACAATAATAATTTAAGGGCACAATAATAACAATATGTGGTTTACAAGGGTACAATAATAACAATAAGGTGGTTACAATAACAATAATAAGGGACTATACTAGTAATATAGGGACCTAACATGCCCCTCTCCTTCAAAAAAGTGTTGTCCTCAACGCTTAAGTAGCTCTGGGTGCTTCTGTATAAAATTTTCATCCTCCCATGTAGAATCTTCAGTGGGTAAGTTCTTCCACTTGATGAGATACTCTGAAATTGATCGGTTCCGTAGTTGTCGAGTTCTTGTTTCCGTGACCGCTTCAGGTTCCAATATGATTTTTCCTTCCTCATCAAGTTCTAGCAATATTGTTTGAACTGGAAGATTTTCACCTATAACCTTCTTTAAGCATGAAACATGGGAAACTGGATGCCCTCGTGAAGAAGCAGGAAGCTCCAATTTGTGTGCCATAGTACCAATATTTTGCAACACCTTGTAAGGACCATAGTACTTTGGTGATAATTTATTATCCTTCTAGCTCGTTTAGGGACATTTGTTTGTATGGCTGTAGTCAGAAAACACTCAGTTCCTACATCAAAACTTCTCTCATCACATGTTGATCCGTCTGAGCTCTCTATTCGACGGAAGCAAATTCAGGTTGTCCTTTAAGAGTTCGAGAACTTCTTGTTTATGCTCGATGTGATCTTCCACTGCTTGAACCTTTGAATTTTCTCTTAAACATGATGTGATGGATGGTGGATGATATCCATAAAGTGCCATAAATGGGGTCATTTTTGCTGCAATATGGAAGGAAGTGTTATACCACCATTCAAAGAAGAGGTAACACTGATTCCGTTGTTTTGTTTATCATATACAAAACAATGAAGATATCCTTTCCAAACATTTATTTACTATCTCAGTTTGACAATCAGATTGAGGATGATAAGATGAGCTATGAGCTAATTGAGTACCCAAACAAGAAAATAACTCTATCCAAAAATTTCCAGTAAAAATGCGATCTCTGTCACTCACAATAACCCTTGGGTTTCCATGTAGCTTTTGAATTGTGTCCATAAATGTAGTAGCAATTGTACTTGCTTTAAATGGATGAGATAATGCACAAAAATGTGCATACTTTGTAATTCTATCAACTACCACCATGATGACACTCTTTCCTTCTGATTTAGGTAAACCTGTGATAAAATCCATTGAAATATCCTCCCAACGTTGACTTGGAATGGATAAAGGTTGTAAAAGAACCAGGGTCTTAATTGTCTCAACTTTATTCTTCTAGAAAACCAAACATTCTTCCACAAACTTTTGAATATCAGATTTAAGGTCATCCCAAAAAAATTCTTTCTTCACCCTGTGGTATGTTTTTAAAAATCCTGAGTGTCCTCGTAAAGGAGAAGTGTGCAATTCCAAAAGAATACTTTGTTTTAGTTGGGAATTCTTACAAAGATATAAGCGATATTTGTACCATAAGGAATCATTTTTCCAACTAAATGTATCAGATGTACTAGGATCTTGTTGCAACTTTTGAATGAGTGTCCATACTTCTTCGTCCTTCTTTCATTCATCGCTTGCTTTGGTTATCCAATTTGGTGGGATAATCGAAATTGCACAAAGAAATTCTTCCACCTTCTTATTCTTTCGAGAGTGCATCTCGCAAAAAAATTAAGCTTTCATTTTTTGTGGTAGATTATTTCAAAGTCATAACCCAACATCTTTGTGACCCATTTTGTTGCTCTTCGAAGATATTCTTTGTTCCAAAAAGTGTTTAAGACTATCATGACTGCTTACTCTTCATGTCTTCCCATTAGGTAAGTTCGCCATTTCTTTAGTGCATTTATTGCTAACATTTCCTTCTCAAATAGGTTTTTAAATACTTTCTTTGATTGGATGACTTTCAAAAGCAATGGGTCTTCCTTCTTGCATTAAAACAACACCAATTCCATTTCCTGAGGCATCACATTCCACAATGAAGGTTTTTTTGAAGTCTGGTGTAGCTAAGATTGTTGCAAGGCACATTGCCTCTTTAAGATGTTCAAAGGCCTTAGTTGCTTCAGGAGTCCATGAAAATGCATATTTCTTCAATAATTTTGTCAGAGGTGCTGCTATTCTCCCATAATTCTTAACAAACTTTTGATATTACCCTGATAATCTGAGAAATCCTCGCAACTGCTTTATGGTTGTGGGGACTTTCCACTCCTTAATGGCTTTAATTTTGTTAGGGTCTACCTTAACAGCCTCCTAAGATACAATATGACCAAGATATTCCACCTCTTGTACTCCAAAGAAATATTTGGAGGTTTTTTCATATAATTGTTTCTCCTCCAATATTTTGAGCACCCTGTCAACATGTTGAACATGATCCTTCCAAGACTTGTTGTAGATTTGTATATCATCAAAAAATAATAACACAAATTTTCTAATGAAGGGTTTAAAAATGGAATTCATCTACCCTTGAAATGTAGAAGGTGCATTGGTAAGGCCAAAATGCATGACCAAAAATTCATAATGGCCCTCATGATTTCGAAATGTTGTTTTTGAAATATCTTCAGTCTTTATTCCAATTTGATGATATCCTGAATGAAGATCCGACTTGGTAAAATAAATTGCTCCATGTAATTCATCCAATAATTTATCAATCACAGGAATTGGAAATTTATCTTTAATGGTGAGCTTATTGAACTACCTATAATCTGGAAACATGCGCCATGATCCATCCTTCTTGTGTACCAATACTACAGGACTAGAGAAAGAACATTGACTAGGTTGAATTATACCAGCCTCTAAAATTTTTGCAATCATACATTCAATTTCACTCTTTTGGACATAAGGATATTTGTAAGGCCTGATGTTTGGTGGAACACTTTCTGGAATCAAATGAATAGCATGATCATGATCACGAATTGGTGGGAGTCCTTTAGGAGTATCAAACACCTTGGAATGATTGTCCAAGACATTTTGGAGATCTTGAGAAATAAATTATTTTGATGTTGGAACTTCTAGTGAGCACAATTGTGCAATTACGCCCCATTGTTCTTTCTTCAAAAGCTTTGTCATGAAATTAGAGCTTATTATCTTTCCTCATTTCCCTGCGATACCCCGTAATTTTATTTCCTTTCCTTCTGAAAAAAAATTCAAGAAAAATTCTTGAAAATTAAAAGCTATCATCCCCAAAGATTGTAACCATTGTAAATCTAGTGGCCAAACATCAACACCTCCCATTGGAATGGAAAGCATTGGAATATTAAATACATATTCCCCCATGGTTAGCTTGATATCATAGAATTTTCCAGAGCAATTTATAGTTCCTCTATTTGCAACCGTCACTTGACATTTTGGTTCTAGGTATAAGAAACAATTCAATTCCTTGGCTACATTACAATGAATAAAATTATGGGTACTACCGGAATAAATCAACACTATTGCCTTTTTCTTCTTGATATGTCCTGATATCTTGAGAGCTTGAGGAGTGGTGATTCCTACTGCATTACATGATATGGTCGCACTCATTTCTTTCCTCTTCTCACATTGGTTCCTAGTGTATATCCTCTTCTTGTTCATTTTCTTCTTCCTCTTCACAATCTATGTAAAATAATTTCTTCTCAGCACACTTATGACCTTTAGTGTATTTGCTATCACAACTGTAGAAAAGCCCTTTTGCTCTTTTTTCTTCCAATTTTGTGGTGTCAACCTTGTGGGTTGTGGAAATATAGGAGTAGCAACATTTCCATCTTTATATAAGTGAGTGGTAGGCTTCCTTGTCGCCATAATTTTACATTCAATTTTTCTTGCCAACCTGAATGCCTTCTCCAATGAATCAGGGTTCCAAAACGTGAACTTCATGTTGGATGTTATCCTTTAAAGTACCTATGAAGAGATCAATCATGTGTTCCTCTGAAATATCAGTTACCCTTATATTCAATTTTTGGAAGTCCTCAATGTGCTCCCCCACTAAACCCTTTTGTTTGAAATTCATCAATTGGCTAAAGAAGGTGTTTCTCTTTGTATCTCATAATGTGCTATCATTTCCTCCGTAAAAATTGACCAAGTGACAATTTTTTTACGAGAGCAAAGCCATCGATACCATACAAATGTATTTTGTTCTAAATGTAAAGTCGCAATGCATACCTTTTGTGTGTTTTGCACATTATTGAGATCAAAATATTGCTCCATATATAGTATCCATGTTACGGGATCCTTGCCATCAAACTTCCTCCATATCCATCTTTGGAATATGGTGGCTCTTCTATCCAACATTAGAGTTTATGAAATCATGATTAACATTTATTTTGTTCTCATCATGAGTTTCCTCTACTATATTTTCACCATTAAGAATCATTTCTTGTATCAACTTTGTCAAACCTTCCATGTCTTCTTTTAGATCATTCTTCATGTTTTCCATTTTCTCATCGATCTTAGCTTCCATGTCATCCATCTTAGATTCCGTGCCAGCTTCCATGCCATCTATCTTAGATTCCACACCTTTCTTCAAATCATCCATATTATTCTTAAAACCATCCATATTATTCTTCACACCATCCATATTCACTTCCATGCCTTTCTTTAAAACTTACATTTCATTTTTTGCTTCTCTTTGCGAGACCGAAATTTGGTGCACTTTCTCTTGTAATTTTGATAGATCATGTTGCAATTCTTCATCTTCATGAGTCATAGTAGAGCCTTCTGAAGGCTTAATGGGTATTGAATTATTTTTACGGGGCATTTTTTAGAACCCAATACTGATATCTATTCTACAATATGCCCTTGGAATCAATTCAAATTTATTCTTCAAACAAGACTTATGCAATTCGGAAAAACAATACACACCTTTTTCTTGCTTTTCAGGAGCTTGATATTGAAATTGGACTATCTCTGTGATTACAGCTCTTCAATATCTAAAATTCAGCCCTATAGTAGCCCTCTGAAGCTTCTTTCCAAAGCCACAAGTTTGATATGACTTGGATTCTTCAAGACAAAGTTATGTCCAATCTCCCACAATGACCCAATTTTGCACTCGTTCAGTAGAGCGAACTTGTACGACTTGACACGTGTCACTGTTTCATCCTTTGGCTCTGAAATTGATAGTGAAGAAACTACAGTCCGTGTAATTGTGACCAATTTTTATGGCACTCCAATCTGATGCTCAGAGAGAGAGTTATGAAGATTTTCCCACGATCACCTCTTCGAGATGAAATTCAGGAGCCTGAAAAAGCACTACCTTCCAAAAATCATATCTCCAAAAATATTGTGAACCAAGCTCTAAAATTTTTTCACAATGTTCCTCAGGATTTCTTCTTCACACCCTAAAAATTTCAGCTTCTGAAACTTTTTAGAAACAATGTTATAGCTCAAATGCCACGATGACATGTTTAGGAGCCTGAAAAAATACCTAAATTCCACAGATCATATCTCCAAAAATATTGCGAACCAAGCTCTGAAATTGTTTGAAGATGTTCCTCAGGATTTCGGCTTCACACCCTAAAAACGTCAGCTTCTGAAACTTCGTAGAAACAAATTTATATCACAAATTCCACGACGACCTGTTTGGAGCAATGAAACCATAGAATCCAAAGCTCTGATACCAAATGTTGAGAAACCAGCTCCAAAAATAGAAGAAAAGAGATATCAACGCCTTAGAAATAAGCCACTTCAAGGGGGAAACCTCCAATACATTACATGAATGAAAAACTCTTTAATGGTACAATTTACAAAACCTCCTTTCTATATACAGGAGTCCATGGGGCCATAATGTAATCCTAGTGGGCCACAATGTAATCCTAGCCGACCTAACAATAATAATTTAAGGGCACAATAATAACAATATGGGGTTTACAAGGGTACAATAATAACAATAAGGGGGTTACGCTAACAATAATAAGGGACTATACTAGTAATATAGGGACCTAACATATCCGCACGAAACAGGCGGTATTGGCCCGGACATGTGGCGACCATCATATGGAATCATGTCCGAAAGAGAGGAAACCACTTACCACCCTTTGCTAACGCGAATACTGCCTGGTTTTCACCCAAAACCACCTTCCGCCATCTCACGCCCAAATTCAAATATTTCGTCCTTTCTCCTGATTCCACATGTGGAACCCCTCCCCTGCACATTCCTCCTCCTTCCGCACTAGTCCTCTGCCTTCGCCTAACCTCTGTTAGCAGTTGAACCAAAATGCAGGTTTTTATTAATGTTTTTGTTTGTTTATGCAGGTTTAAATGGTAAATAAATATTAGTGAGGCTCTCCCACAATCCATGAGGGACAATTTAAACCCTGGATGACGATCCAGGGATTTTAAATCAAGCAAAAGATCAGAGGACCTTCTCTGAGGTATGATCAATGATTCATGACCATTGAAAAATTCAATAAAAACCTCTAGTGCACCAAAGAAACCCCTGCACAGAAAGAAAAAGAAGATCAGTAAAAATGTGAAGAAACAAAGGACTGAAGACTTAATCACAGTAAATGAATGAAGAGACAGAGATCAGTCCTATAAGTCTGTGATTAGAAAGCTAAAGGTCGAAATATAAATGATTAAGGGATAAACAAGTTGTTTTAATAGAAACAGTCGGATTAGATAGAAAGGACAGTGAGGAAAATTAATTAAAAAGGCAAGTCAAGGATAAAAAGCCTAAAAAGAATTTTTATGATTAACTCAAGAAGACTTAGGCCAGAACAACCTTGAATATATCCACACAGGGGCAGTTAATTCATTGAAATATCTGAAGCCACCTGTAGCCTGATTTTCACCTACAAAGACACTTTGATAGTTATCACACTGACAGAACATATTTCAACTGTTAGAACAATTATTTTAAGACATGGGAAAGCCTTAAAACCCACTCTTTTCACCTACTTTATCCTCAGGAAGTTAATATAGAGTTATTTAAAGAGAGAAGTAGTTTAACATCTTCCTACCTTATGCCTTGCATGGTTTTCAAGGCTAGGAATGCATTTACTCTGTAATTAATGAAATTTTGAACCCTAAAAAGAGTTCCACCTCCTCATTCTTCTATAAATACTCTATGAGGAGCTCTTTGTTAGGGGTTGGTTGGAATTTGATGAATTATGAAGTAATACATAGACTACTGCTTTGAAGAAGGATTGATGTTTTGAAGAAGTGTGGATGTCTTTGCTTTTCTGTGGATGAAGAAGGCTAGATCATTGGATCCCTAAGCCTAGTTTTGATGAAGTAATCTCTATTTGTTAATGTTATTTCCTGTTTTTTTCTTTGTTCCATTATGCTTTTCTTGCAGTAGAGTAAAAAGCTTAGGCTAAGAAATGTCTCCTAGAAGCACCTTAGGCCTGTTTACTCTTCACTGCATTTATGTTTTCATCTGCTGAAGGTTTTATTGAGTAGTTTGACTGCTTTTAAACCCTCAAGCTTGTTCATTTCATAATAGTTCAAATAGTTGGTTTCAAGGTTGAATTATGGTTTTCCCTTCCTACTTTCTGCCTCTTGAAAGCTATTTCTGAAAACATCCTTCAAACGCTATTGTCTATAGCTTGGAAGAGAGGATTTTTTCTGATCTTACCCTCTGTTTCTTGCTGAGATAGTCATATTTGAAGGTCTTTATAATTGCAGTCTTAGATGCCTGGGTGTTCCCCCTTTTATGAATGCAATTAGTTGTGTTTCTTATATGTTTTCTAACTCCTTTAAGTGAAGCAATTAGAAGAAACAGAGTGTTCCTCTCCTTCTTTGTCTTACTTGAAAGTCTGTCTTGTTTATGTTATCTACATAAAGAATTTTGGTAGGATTCATGGTTAGCCTTGGCTATTGAATAATTTTTTATGTTTAGATAGTGTTGCAAGTCCCTTCGTTGAAATGTATACATGATTAAGGAGTCTTAACAATCCTTAAATCTATACTTTTCCTTCCAAATCCTTGATGTTCATCTCACCCCACCTATATGATCCCATAGATCCATTGACCAAGTTAGATTTTCCCTTTGGTTCCCCAAATTCATCAATCGGAACTATTTAGACTTCCACATGACTCCATTTCCCAATGGCTTATAGATTTCCACACTCTATCTATGCTACCTAAATCATCTATGTCCAACCAACAAACAAACAAATTTGCACTTCATAACTAGCCTAAAATCAACCTCTTAAAAGCATTAAGTTATATCCTTACAAACATATTGAGAGATCCCTCTATGATACTAGGAGGGATAGATCCTAGAGCTTTAAAGCTTGGTTTGAATTTTTCCTTGTCATTTGGTTTGCCAATCAGCCAAATCACAGGACCATGACATCTGTCACTAAAAACAGAATGTCACATATAAGAATCTGATTACACGTAATCCTCTTCCGTTCTACACCAGTTTTTTCCAAAATTTTTATTTTTTATACTTTTGCATCAAAAACATACATTCATTGTATTTACACATATTTATGATCAAAAGATCGAAGCACCTATTTCTTTTTTAGTTCAAACCTCCAAAAGTTGAACTAAATTATTTCCAAATAGAAAAACAAGAATTTTTTTGTCTATAAATCTTTAAAGAATTTTAGACCTTTTTCTCCTTAAAATATAAACTAAGGTAATACACTACAAGAAAATGGGGATTACTGGTGAGGATGAAGACTATTGCTACAAGCTCAATAGACAAGAGTGTTTGTCACCAAAATCAACGTCAACAAAGGTGGCTTCCAAAGGTGGCTTCGCCAAAAGCATAGGTGTTGTGGTGACATTCAAAGCTCGTCACTAATAATGATTTATAGTTACCATCACCATTTCATGTGGGAAACGGTGACGGACATTAGCCTCCATCACCAAAAATTTGAACGTCACCAGAGGTGGTGTCGCTAAGAATATAGGTGTTGTAGTGACATTCAAGGTTCATCATGAATAATGATTATAATGACGAATAGTGACTGTCACTGTTGCATATGAATAACAATGATTTATTGTGATAGAACTTTTATGACCGTCACTATTGATGCATATATATATAGAAAATTTCATTGACTGTCACGATTTCATATTACCAGTAGTAATTTATGGTGATGGACCTTTCATGACCATCACTATTGATGCATATATATATGGTGGCGATCATTTACCGTCACCATTTAATATTTTGGTGAGGGTCGAAAAATGACACTATAAGCTCATTGGTGATGGTTAAAAGAGCCTTTGTCACCAAAAATTGATCATCACCATTCTATATGAATATTAGGGCACGATTGAATCGAACCACCAAACTCCTTCTTGTAAAGCAGGTGCTCTTCCTTTGAGCTAGTGCCCTTTAAATGATTAATATTTAAAATATTATACCTTAAAAATCTATAAATTGTAAATTCTATAACTTTCAATCAATTATAAAACTTTGTAAAGTCTTAGAAAATCTTTTACTAAAGAAGCAAAACAACATCGAAGCTGCAAGTCCCTACCTAATGGTTATGGAAGTTATGAAAAGTAGGTGGAGGGAAAATTAGTTACGTATAAGATACTCTATGTTAAGATGAATACTCAATTAGAAGTGAAACTTTTAAGAGATTTATAGCCTATAAATGACCTATAATTATCAAACCTAAAATCTGCAATTATACCAAAGATTGATTTCTCACCTTGTGAATCATGTAAATATGTTGTAATAGCATGAAAATGTTCCTCTAAAACACTTATTTACATGCCAAAAAGTAAAAAACAGTGAGTACATATGATGAAATTATGAATAATGAACTACATGCTTGAGTTCAACTACTTATGGAGTGTATAAAACTAATTTGGAGTGTTTCTTGTTATTAATTTAATTGAAGATGTCAAAATACAACGATCAATATCAATGGTTTTGAAATGTAACAACTAAACAGATGTTAAATTTGTAAGCGAAAATTTTGGCTAATATTAGTTACAATAAAAAAATATCCAAAGGACTTTCAGACACTTCCAAATCCACACCAAGCATGGATATGAAAATATGCAATTGCATTGATACAAGGAAAGCACTCTTTACCTCTCAATGATAACTATGTCCTCCCAGAAGTACTTCAACTAGCAAAAGGGTGTGAAGACAAGAACCTCAAAGAAAAAAGAGCTACATAATACAAAAATACACTTCGAGAGTTTTGAACCTATGTATCCATGTATATACAAAACCCAATCACCTCACTTCTTGTCTCTAGACCACACTTCCATGGGCTCAAAGATTTTAGTTTTAAATGGAATCATCTTAAATTTAATTTGATTCTCTACCTTAACATTGGTGGATATTACCAGTAAACAGTGAAGTTTAAATAAGACAAATATTATATGTTAAAACAACCAACGACATACAAAATGGCACTAAGCTTATGACTTACTCTCTGACCAAACATATTTGTGTATGTTGTCTCTCCTTGATGTCGCGGTTTGGTTCGACCATTATAACTAAGTCCTTGCAAAACCTTTTCATCATGGGGAAATATTTAGCACCAATAAATAGGATTATTATTATGTCGACTTCAAAGTCTAAAAGGATATGGAACTCCATATTGAGAGTATTCAATTGGTGATTCCTACACTTTAATGCGAAGAATTTTTTATTTTTTTGTTTAATTTATACATTACATAATTATACCCTAAAAAGACACATTAACAAGTTTTCGCATATACGAACATCACCATAATGTGATTGGTGATGGAAGAGTCACCAATGAGATTATGGTGACTCCTACCATAAGAGTTCTCAAATTTTTTTATAAATGTCTTGTTTGTTTTAGTTTGGGCCAAACCTAGTCAAATCCTACTAAGTTCGACCAAGATGCAATGAGATTAATTATTTTCCTAAGCTAGTCAACAAGCTTGACCCGGGATTTTGAAAAGGAAGTTTGATAGAGATGACTGCTCTGACATATTTTTAAATTTTTTCCATTTTTGTATGTCTCGAAGAGATAATTTGAACTAGCCTCCTCTTACCACAGTGTGGCTAGATAAGCGAGACAATTTAGAACAATGGTATCTACTATGAGTTGCAAGTGAGGGGCATTCATTCTGCCAAAAGATGCTCAAAACTTACATCTAACTTCAGCAAAAATATTTTGTGTTGTTGCATCCATAAGAACAAACACAATTTTGTCATCATAGAGGCTTGAACACTAATATGGGAAATTTTATCACCTCACTTTTACCAACTAGGCAAGCCAATATTTCAGAATTTATTTTAATTGTGGAGTTTTATGCCAATTTTCTATTCGGTAAATCCAAATCAGTCTTTTTTTTAGACTTTGCCCAATGTTTCCTAGGTCCATGTCTTGTGACTGTGCTCTCCACTAGGATATAAAATTTTGAAAACTAATCTCTTTGAATCGAAAACTTGTACCATGATATAAATAAGCAACTCATGGCTTCCAATTCAGAGGTTACCCTAATTGAAGATCCCTTCAGATTTTGGCCCAGATATGAAGTTTTACATGTTAACGAGGATTGGTTGTATACTTTACAATAGTTGAGTAGCCTTTTAAAGGGTGTTACCAATTTGAATTCATAGGGAAGATATTTTAGTTCATTCAATATTGAAAGCTAACAATTCTGGCATGTCAATCAAGAAATGATAAATCAATTTTTAAAATTTGGCACATGTTCAATAAAGTAGTAGATTTTGTAAATACTAAATACTAAATATCAAGTATTGTGGGTTAGTGTCGAAAACAAAGATACAGGAGAGAAAAAAAATGAAATAAGAAATACGATGATCCCGCTTGAAAAATTCGACATTCACATGGGGTAAGTGGTAACTCAGAATAAACAGGAAGCAAGCAAGTGGCATAGCATTGGAAATATGGTAGAAGAAGATATGGCCTATTCCAAACCCCCTGCATATCCTCTAAAACTATATTTCTCCACCATTCTCATAAGCTTCAAAGGTTTATTCTGGCATAAGGAGCCACATGGCATCTAGGGTATTCAATACCCATTGGTTGACGGTTTGATTCCCAAACGAAATACACACCTCCCACCACTTGATTTTGGAGGGTTTCGTTGAAAAATTATCATGTAGGTGCCCTATAAAAGGCTACAAGTATAATCACTACTCTTGTAGGTGATATCATTTTCTTCTATCCAAATATTAGGATGGAGCACAAGTTGCCTTACACCAAATGCTACCATCTGACTAAAAATAATTGTTCATGTTCATAACTATTTAACCTAGATTCTATATGGAATTATCAAGTACCACAAGATGATGAAAATTATACAGATAGTTACACTATCAATATTCAAGTTGAAAATAATGGAATTAAAGGCTGTGACACAGTGCTTGCACAAATAAATGGTGGTTGGGCTAAGAGGCCATCAGGTTTACCATCAAAGATGGCTTTAAAAAATAAAATTGTACCATGTTGAACTAGAGGCTAGTTATAACTCATCTCCATAGAAATATGCAGATAGAAATGATGAATATGATGATGAATTTGAGAAGTACATATCAGAGGAATATTATCGAAACATGCTTAGGGAACATGCACTAAATTTCAAGAAATCCAATAAGTTGAAAGTAGAAGCAACTGTTGCTACCTGCATAGGTTCCTCCATAGAAAATCATACTTCAAATGGGAAGAGTTGGAAATTAAGTCATGGTTCTCAAATGGTTCTAAAATATGAGAATAATCCACATGGATTAGACGTTCCTACTTTTTCAGGTCCTCACATAGATGATGCAGTCCAAAATATACAGAATTACAACCATCTTGACATTGCTCCTAAACATGGTCCTCATGCATCAACATATGGTTTATTGGAGATAGAAGAGGGAGTTGTTTTTAAAATTACACCATTTTATGACAAATTAGCACCATCTCTTAACTTGCTAAAATTTATAGATGTTCAAATAGAGGAGAATTTTTCGAAGGGTGGGCTAGATTTGAGATCTTTGTCTTCCATGATGGCTACTAATAAAAGGATAAGATACCAGAACTATAGGTTTTAACCCTGTACAAAAATTATCTACAAACGAATCTTAAAATAGAAAATAAACAATAGCGAGAGAATAAAACATAAAACAAATAAGCACAAATATTTTCCCCTGGATCCCAAATCGGGACGACCAGCTTGATTTTTCATTATATTCCTTTTAGTGTTACAACACATATATATACATGTCGAAGCATACATAAACCCAATCCATTAACCTTGGATTAGAACATAACTGTAGTTCCCTTGACCGGATCTACAAAAAACCAGGGGCTGAAAACCATGTGCAAACACATGCACAAAACCATGGGTGGGTCTGCCTATGAGTGGAGCTAGTCGTGGAAAGAATATAACAAAATACCCAACATTCTCCCACTCATTTTTTCTTTCCAGAAGGGGGCCACATGAGAGCTTAGTCATTATCCCAGCTCTGTAACACCCATTGTTTCTCTACACCAAGAGAACTTCTGAGTGCTCACATATTTCATCAATGCATCTACAACATTCTTCAAAGTGTCCACCTTTACTAGCAACACCCTTTTATCCTCAACCATATCTCTCACAAATTGATATTGAACATCAATGTGCTTTGTCTTTGAATGATAAGCAGGGTTCTTAGCCAAGAAAATTGCACTTTGGATATCACAGTCTATCCTTATAGCTCGCTGCACCAACCCCATACTTGAACAAAATCTCTACAACCAAACTGCTTCCTTTCTTGCATGAGTGGTTGCCATGTATTCTGCATATTTAGTTGAAAGAGCCACTACAGACTGTCTTTTACTCATCCAAATGACTGCACCTTCAAATAGGCTAAAAACTCACCCACTTGTAGATGTTCTTTGATCAAGATCTCCAACCTAGTCTGCATCAACAAAACCACGAATGTACAACACTCTTTCCAATCCTAGTCTTCCCTGGTAGCACAATCCATAATCATTACTGCCACGCAAATATATGAAAACCTGCTTCACTGTTTTCCAATGCTCCTTCCCTGGGTTTGACATAAACCTGCTCAATAATACCACTTCAAGTGCAATGTCTAGTCTAGTACAGACCATTGCATACATTAGGCTACCCATTGAACTTGCATATGGAACATGAGACATATCCTCCTCTTCTTATTTTTCCTTGTGACATCGTTCAGCAGACAACTTTACACCTACAATAATAGGAACATTCATCTGTTTACTATCCTTCATATTTAATCTCTGCAATATAGTCTCGACATACTTCCTCTGGTTTAACCAGAGCTTCCTCTTTTCCCGATATCTCTTAATTTCCATGCCCAAAATATAGTTTGCAGCACCAAGATCCTTCATGTCAAATTTGGAGAACATTTGGGTCTTCAAATCTTGGATACTTTATTTGTCATTTCCAATCAAGAACATATCATCCACATACAAGACCAAATAAATAACACGGCCACCAATTAATTTAAAATAAACACAGTGATCCTCCTTGCTTCTGGTGAAGCCAAGTCCCCGTATATAGGTATCAAATTTCTAATACCACATCCTTGATGACTATTTTAATCCATATAGAGACTTCTTTAACCTGCATACCAGCTCTTTCTTCCCCTTCACCATAAAGCCTTCAGGTTGTTTCATGTAGATCTCCTCTTCTAGATCCCCGTGAAGAAATGTTGTCTTCACATCCATCTGTTCTATCTCAAAATAAAATGAAACAACAACAGATAAAAGAAATCTAATAGAAGTAACTTTGGAAACAGGAGAAAAAATATCACCAAAATCAATTCCCGGAACTTGGGAATAACCTTTTTCTACCAGCCGAGATTTGTATTTCTCCACCTTCCCTTCTACATTCATCTTCTTCTTAAACACCCATTTTCTCCCGATGGGCTTCCTTCTAGCCAACAACTCCACCAGATCCAATGCCTCATTTTTGTGCAAGGATGTCATTTCATCAACCATGGCCTCCTTCCAGAGTTTCCCATCCTCTGAATCTACTGCCTCCTTGACAGTTCTGGGATCATCATCAGTTATAGTTAAGGAAAAACTTGAACAGAAAGCATATGGACGATACCTTTTTGGTTGCCTTATTTCCCGAACTGATCTTCTCATAGCTGGAGTTTGTGGCTCTTCCTCTTCTAAATCTTCTTCTATTGTAGAGTCTGATTCATCCTCCTTTAGCTCAAAATCTATCTTCTTAGGTTCCTTTGGTAGGACTTCATGTTTAACAACATATTTCACCTCTCTAAACACCACATCTCGGTTGTACACAACCTTCCTTGTTTTTGGGTTTCAAAGCTTGTAACCCTTTAAACCATCCTTATACCCAATAAAGATGCACCTTTAAAATTTATTATCCAACTTGGTCGTTTTCTCCTTTGGAACATGTACATATGCATCACATCCAAATAACCTCAGTTGTGAAAGAGAGGGTTTCTTACCAGTCCATACCTCATGTGGAGTCTTATCCTCCAACACTGACGAAGGTGATCTGTTAACCAGGTAACATGCAGTCTCCATTGTCTCTGCCCAGAATTCTTGTCCTAACCTAGTAC
Organism: Pinus albicaulis; assembly: GCA_034641835.2. Lineage (NCBI taxonomy): Eukaryota > Viridiplantae > Streptophyta > Pinopsida > Pinales > Pinaceae > Pinus > Pinus albicaulis. The sequence continues at coordinate 329,895,850 of CM076584.1, forward strand.
CATTGAGCATGCTTCTTTCCTTTTCCAATAGCGTTCTGTTCATTCTTTCTGCAACTCCGTTTTTCTGAGGTGTGTATGGAGTAGTCTTCTGCCATGCTATACCACACTTCTTACAAAACTCTTCAAATTATTTCTTGCAGAACTCCCTACCATTATCTATCCTCAGCACCTTTATCTTCTTCTCTGTTTGGTTTTCCACCAGAGCCTTAAATTCTTTAAATATGTCAAATACTTCATATTTCTTTCTCAAGAAATATATCCATGTATTCCTTGAGAATTCATCTATGAATGAAACATAGTACATAGACTTACCCAGTGATGGAACCGAAACAGGTCCAAACACATCATTATGCACAAGTTCTAATATCTTGTTCTCCCTCTTAGAGATAGAAGGAAAGCTCACTCGATTTTGCTTCCCATATACACAATGTTCACATAAATCGAAATCCAGAGAGAAATTAGACATACCTTCTGTTATCACCCAAAAAAAACTTCAAAACATCATTGTGTCAAGTTTATTTTTGGTCATGGTTAGAAGTCAATTTAGGATTTGATCAAGGGTAGGTTAGATTTTCACAAGTTCAAAGCCCATCCTTAAGTTCAAATAAAGTATTTTTTAAGGTCCATTCATTTTCAAGTATCCATAATTTACATTTTTAGGTCATTTCCTAAGGTTTCATGTCAAAAATAGTCAATTAGCCAAGAAAACTCATTTTCGTAGCGTCGCTAGTTCAAAAAAGTTGATTTATCATACAAAAGCGCTAATAGTTTCGTAACACTAATAGGGGAAAATATACTGTCGGCGCTACGAAAGCGCAGTTTCTTAATTTTCTTTTCATTTGAGCAGAAATATGTCAGAATCTGTTGGGAAATGATATGTTAGTGGTATGTTGAGTCAGTTAATGATGAGATTCAGTGTACTTACCCACGTTTCAGTTATCGTGGTCATGATAAGGTATGAATGAGGCATCATTCAGTTATGAGATGAAATTTTAAATTCAAAATTTTTCCTAATTTGTCATTCTCGTTTCCTTTGCCTCCATTCGAGTGTCTAAGCTCTGAAATGTCAAGCCAAACCTGTGACTGTTCCATACAAGTTTTCTAAACCTTAATCAAGTGAGGCTGATATAAACTAATCAAGCGAGGCTGTTGTCTCACATATTCAAGCAAGGCTGATTCAATTCATCAAGCGAGGCTGACAGGTTTTTTGTGAAGCATGGAAGAGGAAAAGGAATTCCACAGAGAGGGACACTACCTGAGGCATGAGCCTAAATATATGAAGGCCATAATTGAAGACCCAGCAGTGATGGAGCCATTTAGAAGAGTAGGTTGTCTTCGGTTTTGTGAAAATATGCAGGGTTGTCACACACAGGTGTCCAAAGAATTTACCTTGAACTTCAATGGAACAACTATCAAGGCTGGGATGCTAAGTGTGTCAATTACACCAGCTATTATTGCTGTTGTGACAGAGATACCAAGAGGCCAATAAACTTGGTTCAAAAATTTCAAATTTGATATGGAGCCATGCAAAGAGTTTATGAAACCTGAGTATGCAGATATGGAACTAAATAATGCTTTCCTTAGAAGCTGCATCAAAGAAACTTATGCAAAGCTGCTGCTCAAAATTTAGAGGTATTTTTACATGTGAAGGTAGATATCATAAGGTTTACACATATAATTTTAAACCGCTTCTGCATTTCACTAGTAATATTTCGCTTGATTTGCCCTTTTATTTGCATAGGAGTCTTACAAAAATGGCTGATAAAGTACAAGCCAAATCTGAAGGTTGTGAAACATCTTTGTTTCATCATGGTTTGATGAAGTTATTGATTTTGAATGAGCTTTAGAAGATAGGTAGGGATTGGTCATCCCTTTTTTTTATAAATGGTTTTGAGCTGGAAACCCTAACTCCTACTAGAAACCCAAAAACTAAAGGAACTCCATCACCACCAGTAGCAGATTCTAGTCAACCTGTGGTTGCAAAACCAAAGGAATTTGCAAAACTGAAGCCAAGGAAACAAGTTGATAAAAGGACAAAGCAGACACAAGTGCTTGATACACCAACTCCATCACCTACAAAATAGAGGTCAAAGATTGTCAAAGAGGAAAAACAGAAACAAGATGTCAACAAACAGGAAATCAAAAGAGTAACAAGAAGCCAAGTAGTGGCATTAAAGGGAAAAAAAGTTGCTACAACTATAGAGGATAGCCCAGTGATAAAGGGAAACTTAGATGACATCCTGCATGCTATTTACATAGAGGAGACACCCATTGTTCAAGCTGAGTTCATTGGAGAAGATGAGCATAAATAAAAGAAGGCTAAGTCTGAAAAGAAGCTTGAGTTTTAGGGTGAAAATGCAACCTTCATCTTTCAAGCAAGAAAACCTATAACTAGGAAATCTAAGAAATTCAAGGAAGGCAGCAAGGAAGTTCAAGAACCTATTGAGACAGCTAAAGCCCCTAAAGAAGTGGTTGACCTCTCATCACCTATAGTAAATCATGCATCCAACAGAACAAGGAAGGGGAAAGAAGAAATGAAAGAGTTTCAACATATTGAGGAGAAATTGAGGTTGGAAAACCAAGAAATTGCTGTGATGAGAAAGAGGGCTAGAAAGGTTGAGAAATCAGAGTTCAATATAATAATGAAGGCACTTTGGGAAGGTAAAACTGGTTCTATTTCTGAAACTCCAAGCAGTGCAAAGCAATGTTTCACATGGACAATCCCAACAATAAAGGAAGCCAAATTTGTCAGAGTAATAAATACTCACTTAAGAGCTAATAACAGGAGACTTAAAGATCAAGTGGAGGACTTGGAGTAGCAGCTGAAATTAACTCAGGATGAGTTAAATAACAAAGGTGTTAAAATGACAATCATTAAAGAGTCCAAAGCCAAATTAAGTGAAAATGAAGAAAGGAACTCATGAAGGCTGAAATGACTGTGTTTTCAGTTCATATGAATTTTTGATATGTTGGAATCAGTTTATTTTGATGTTTTGGTACATTTTCAATTTTCATTTTGGAAAATTTTGAACAAAACTTCTCACTCAGCAGTTTCGTAGTGCAGACAATGTAAAAAGGGAGAAAAGCGCTACGAAATTGCTGTAGCAGCTTTTCTTGCCCCTTTTCATCAAATTTTGAGGGGTAAAAACATGAATTAAGAACAGAAGATGGTGAGGGGGATGTATTTAAAGGTAATTAAGCTAGTTTTGGAAGAAATAGGTCAATATTTTGAATAAAAAAGGGTAAAAGAGCAGCGCTACGAAAAGCGCTATGAAACTGTGTTGTTTTCGTAGCGCGGTCTATTAAAGCCCATTTGAATAGTTTGGAGATGCTTTTGGATAGATGGAGCTTAAAGAGGAGGTTTTACATGTGTTATTTCAATTTATAATAGCTAAGGAGCTCGAAATAATGAAGTTCATGGTGGTTAGGATGTATTAAGAGTGCAAAGGACCCCATGCCTAGAAAACAAGGGATTGTTTCCTACTTTGATAGAGGTCAGCATTACGATCATAAATATTTGAAGCCTATCATCCAAATTTTACCATGTGTGAATACACTTGGAAAATGATGTAATTTAGTTTATATAAGGTTGTTATGGATGGAGATAAGGAGTTTGAATCCTATTTATAATAGGATTTTTTAGTAGATTAGCTGTCTTTTTGTAATAAATACAGTTATGCAAGGTGTCTATAGTCAGGAATTAGATGTATCTAGCACAAGATATGATTATCTCATCTTGTAAATGGTCTATAAAGGAACAAGAAGTAGAATGTACCAGGGTTGGACATTTTTAGCAAAAGACTGTGCTTATTGTAATTGACTGGTTTTTAGCTAATGTAGAGATTTCCACTTAGCCAACTTAAGATTCAGAAGGAGTTATAGTGTGTTATTGTTCTAATTTCATATTTATATTATCCTATTGCAGTGGTGTTTGTTGATGTTACTCAGAATTCATATTTGATGCTCTGACATCCTATATAGATAAAGTGATTGTGTTTTTTACAGTTTCACATGTGTATTTCTTGACTAAAACTCTGATATGCCTCAAATTCTATGTTAAGTAGATTTATTGGTTTACTGAAACTATTTTGACTCCATAAGCCCAATGTGTACTTGTTGATGTTATTTTCAACCTACAGTCATCATCTATATGATTATTACCCCACATAGAGTTAGACATCTATATTTTTATCAAAAATCATTAACCCCTTGAGAGAGCCCTCTCAGGTTGAGGAGGCTAAGCCTCAATCAAAATATTGGTTTGAAATATTTACATGAGATTGATTTGATTAGCAGACTATCGGGTCCAATTTTGTGATAATGCCTTCTACCATACCATTTCCATGTAGTATTCGAAGGCCCTTTTCTCCAATATGTCCAATCCTTTGATGCCATAGCATGGTCCTTTCTCCAGAGACTGCTAGGATTTCTGCTCCACTTCCAGGAACCACAGAACTATTGCACCCATCAATAATAGTGATGCCTTGAAGCTTATATAGAGTTTCAATCTGAACTCCCAGCATTAATACTAGTTCTCCCCGAACCATCTTATAGGTATCTTTCTCGAACATTGTTTTTACACCTACATCATCCATATTGCTTACAGAAATCAGATTTCTAGCCAATGCAAGAATGTGCAGAACACCAAGAAGTGTTCTAATCCTTCCACCTTGCAGCTTCAGCTTGACTTTTCCACGTCAGACAATTCTGACCTTCCTATCATCCCCCAGGAAGACATCACCGGCATCATATTTCTCATACTTGCAGAACCACTCCATATGGGGAATGAAGTGAAAGGATGTATGTTAGACGGAAAAATCCCTCTTGCGGACAAGAGCGATCTCCTTAGTATCCCAAGGATATCTAGAAACAAACAGACAAATGTAGACCATTTTCTCTAGACCATTATGCTTAAGAGTTATTAATTAACTATGGAGAGATGCTCCTACCTGAAGTCCAATGATTTCTCGGTCTTCATTCCAGTCGTTGCAGAAGGTATCGATCTAATACATAATATTTGTAATCAAAGACAAGAAAACAAGATCAAAATCATCTGCAATATATGATAATTTGAAAGCAATAATCTATCTTAGTGATCAAGGAATCCAATATTTAAATTATTAAAAAGATAGATGAACAACTCAATGAGAAAATAGAATCCATTTGTATTAACTTTGAATTAAAGAAAAAACCTTACAACCTTGACTCCTTGATGTTTGTACAGGTTCTTCCAAGGTTCCAAACAACCATTTTCCTCAGTTTTACAAGACTCGATCTCTCTGAATCATCATAAGACTATGGCTATGAGTATGTGATACTTATCATGCCAATGATGCCAAATGTGGAGAGTATAATTTTTTCAGCAATTCTCTTCTACAAGCTAAGAAGTAAGTACCCTTGAGATTAAAACATGGTCTCAATTTATAGAAGAAGGGAGGTAGTTTCAGCTCCAATAAGGAAGGGATAATTCTCTCTCATGATGGGATTTTAGCTCCAAAAACCAAGGGATAGCTACATTTATGAAGGGATAAAGGTTCATGAATGGAAGGGGCAAAGCTCGACTAGATAACCCTTCTAGAAGAACCCAGCTGGGAGAATATTCGACCAGCTCGGCTTCTAGAACTTAATTTTCTTTTTATTTTACATTTTATGGGGGTCTGCAGTTTTAATGAGAAGAATGTGTGGGATGCGCCACAGGTTTTATAGCAATAAACTGTAGTACCGTAGGAAATGACTAGGAAAAGTGCAGAGTTAGGATTTTTAGGGATTTAATAAGCTTTTTCCCAATTCCAAGACTTGATTTAGGAACTTTATGATTTTGGATCTCTAAGGGAGAAATAAATAGGTAATGACGAACCCATATAGACATCTAAATGTCATGGTGACAAATTTTAGTGTAACAGATTTCCCCCTAAAGTGCGAAGTCTGAAGAGTCCTGAAGAGTTCTGAAGAATGAAGTACTTTATCATTCCGAGGATCGCGCTGCAGGCACACCAGTTGAAACCATAAAAAAACATTCAATGGAAGCATATATATATATATATATATATATATATATATATATATATATATATCATCGTTGAGGTAGGCATTCCCATACTCAGATCAAAACTAACTACATGTTCTGATATAGAAATGATTTTAGAATTACATTAATAGTAGAAACAACATGGGCGCAACCATATTTCATGAGTATTCTACTGTATCATGAATAATAAAATTCCTCACAACGTGGATGGTAGAAACTAGATCCAGGGTCTTGATTTCTGCTTCTCAAACTAGTACGATTCTATCCATGCGATTGATTGTGTCGAAGTCGAACATGGTAGAAACCACTTGATTTCCAGTCAATGATGTGAACTATTAACAAGTGTGAGAGAAACCACCAATAATGACAATGGCCCTCAAAGTACTCAGTACAATCTATAAAATGTGAATAAATGATTTGAAGTCGAACATTTCACAGAGTCATTCGATTGAAGGTCAATAATACAACCTATCGTCAAAGGAGAAAAACCTGCCATTAGGGCATGCAGATCCCAAGATACTGATAGGATTCTCATTCAAATTTCTAGATGATTGAGCTGTCATCGATAGAAAGTGACCCATCGTAGAAAATCTCATGACATGAAACCATTAGATCAAGTTTTGAAGAAATTTTAAAAAGGACTGACTCAGGGATGGTCAATGTGAATGGAGACAAATGTTTGCAATGAATGGTTTATTAAACTGGTCTCTTGAACACATAACGACACTGCAGATGGTGACGATTGGCCTAAAGCTAATACCCAAAAACTGGTTGAAGACTTTCAATGTGGTTCAATTAGCTGTTTGGCCAAAAGATTTTCCCAACCCAAATGTGAATGTGACAAAAGTGTCATGTTCAAGAGTGGTATACAAATTTTTGAAATGAAGTGTGACAACTGGATTCATCTTCTCTCTTTTTCCCCCACCATTTCTGGCAAGTACCTCTTTATTTTTGACAAGCTTGAGGAGGATAACCATTTTTCTTGTTATATAAGCTCATCCTTTGGATGAGTCCATCTTAGTATTAAAATCGAACCCTAAGAAGGAGTGGTTCATTCCTGTTTGTAATTTACATGTCCTTTACTGTTAAGTTTTAACAAGTTCAGTATAGGTGAAAATCGGTGTTTTTCAATTTTAGGGAATCAGAAGAAAAAATTAAGAAAACTCCGTGGGTGTAATTTTTCGTAAATTTAGTCTCTCAAGCCCGAAAAAGGATAAAATAATGCAGAAGAGAACTCTATTCACCATGATTATCCAACATATACCTTTTTCGTAAATAGTCCATTTCAGTTCGGAAAAGGGGTAAAATTATACTGAAAGGATGACTGTTCATTTCCTTTAACAAGTTCGGATAGTCAAGTACTCGGAAATCTTTTCATTTTAGAGAGTCTAAAAAGGGCTTAAAAGAGAACTCCATGGTTTCGCTTATTTTTAATTTTCAAGATCTCAAAAAAGTGATAAAAGTGTACTCGTCATCAAAATAATCCTTTTCACCTGACAATCCTGTTTTCTGCACATAAACTCGAAAAATTAAACATATATGTTTCCAATAAGTAAAAACTTTCAAAAAATAACATTTTAAAGTGAAAAATAAATAGAATAATATTTTATTTATTCAAAAAATCTTATAAAAAGTAGTTCAACAAAGTCATTTTCACCTTTTGTGTTCAGAATTGAAAATTGAGAACTTTGGGAAAAAAAAATTCCGGAGGTGATAACAAGAGAACCAGCCAGTCAAATCAAAATCCATTGAATCCAGGTAATTCACAACATTCTTCTCTTCATTTTCCTTTGTTTTCATTCTCTTTTTAGTTTTTAAATTCGTTTTTGGGGGAAAAATGTTTCAAAATTTCACTCACGGGGGTCCGCGAGTTAGCCATTGGTTACTTGCGGACCTCGATAATTTTCCTAAAGGAAAATTATCAGGCTACTGCACTTTTTATGAAGGGTGTGTGCGGAGGTCCGCACTGTCCCTATACAAAAACTGCGGAGGCCCCGTAAGAAAATGAAATTTGATACATTCTCACAAAAATGGATTAATATTTTCACTCTTATAGCTTCTAACCATTAAATGCGTCCATTTTCAAGTCATTGCACAATGTTGGAGTGGCGAGAACGCAAGCATGAAGAGGTAGATGATGCGGCAGTGAAAAATCTAAACATATTGTGTGTTTTAAGATATTGCAGACTATACAAATTCTAGGCTATTTAGGGCATGAGGGCATAGGTAGAGCTAATGACCTAGTTAGTGAATAAATGGGACATTGAGGCACAATGCTTTATCATAGGAGATCACAAGCTATAAATTGAGCTTGAAGACATCTACTTCCTCACTGGTTTATCAAAAAAGGTGAACCTATCTCTTTGTTTGGAGCTAGGCAAGGTGGCCTGCCTATCGCTAGCTACAAACAAGAATTCTGTAATGAAGAAGCTAATCCCAAAGACAACCGGATAGACATAAAAACTGTCATAAGTCTTCAACTGAAAGTCATTGCATTCACTGTTACCAGATTATGTGGAAGTGCAACTCCACATGTCGCTACTAAGTCACAAATGTGGACAGCTATCTAGTGTTACAGAGGTACAATATTCAATTGGTGTGAAGGGGTGTTGACCAATATCAAGGGTCAACTCACCAGAGCGAAGAACTCAAAGTTGAAAAACTTTGGGTATGGTGCTATCTTAATATCTTTCACTTTGGAGAGGATTTCGTCCCTTGCCCCTCAGTTGATCTCTGTTGACCGTGGTTAACTTTGAGAGCCTCGTATGGTACGATGGGTGGCACTGATGGCTTGCCATGGTGGTGATGACTACACGATAGTCCGATTCACTTCATCATATTTGCGTTGGTTAGAGAACCAAATTTTTTCTATCGAGGATTTCCCGTATGCAGGCATGGACTTTCGAGGAGACCCCGAGATGTTTTTACCTCCAGGGACACAATGGGATGAATCAGGTAAATGAATTATTTTGATGTGTTTTAACTCGAATTTTTATTTTATTTTTCAACCGTCCAATAGTAATAACAAAAATTTTAAATGAAGATGTTGGTCCACGAAGACCAACCAATCTTTGCTGCTTCGAGAGGAAGCCGACAGATCCTGTTGCACCACTAGAGAACTAGGCAGTAGATATTATCACTGACTTGGAGCACAACTTGGAAATGTTTACTAGAGACATTCCAGAGACAATGATGGACGATATTCCTCTTCATCTCCAAAGGCATGTCACTGGTGTTCCTGGCCAGTTTCGGAGATACCTGCATAGAGTGGCACGGGCAATACTATATTATCATGATCATCACCATGGATAGTGGACGATCATCGCAGAATATTGTATTTTTTGTTTTTGTATCACTATCTTTCAGATCATAAGGTGTTTTAAACCTATGGTCGTACACGATGTAATATTTTTTGAAGTAGAAACTTTATCTATGATATGACTACTTTTTTCGGCTACCTCGTTCAACACATATTGAATGTTGTTTTAATTGACTTTTTTAATGTCGCAAATTTCTATTTATAACATTATTAGCTAATGCATCAGCCAATGTATTTAAAATTCTTGGAATGTGTTGATATTCGATGTAATCAAACTACCTTTCCAAGAGACGAACCTTCAAAATTAATCTCAGTAACACTGGATTTTTAATTATGTATACTCTGTTTAAATTTAATACAATGAGTTATGAATCTAACCTAATGATCAAATGTAGAATGTCAAATTAAATGGAATAAGATAATAACTCAATCACTGTGATATATTCTGCAACATTATTCATTGTTTGGCCAAGGCTTACCCCATGCATAGAAACTAACTTATCGGTGGGTGAATATATAACCTAGGCTGTGGAAGAGATATTCTGTGTACTACGACATGCACCATCAGCAAAACCAATGTACACTTGAAGGGACGTTGACATCTGCAATATCAAGAGTAATCAAGATAAGCAGGAATGGTAGTCAACGAAAACTTAAACTAGACACACTCATCTAATCTAAATCAAATAATCTTAGAAAAATAACTAATGTACATGTATTATCTTCGCATAGAAATCAAGCATAATATCTCTTCAGATAAAGTCCATTTCCGGGTTTATCTAAAGAGACCTCGTCATAATCAATCAATTCATAAGCCCCTTTTTCAAGCACTTGCTTGACAATATAAGAACCATGCCACATGGGTTCAAATTTCCTAGCTCCTAGTTTATCGTTAGCTTGGTCATATACCAATACTAGGTCACCTTCCGAAAAAACACGCGGTGTAACACTTCAATCGCACTGAGCTTTAACGTGTTTTTTATGAGCTTTGGCTGCTAAGTAGCGGTGTGCCGAGTTTCATCTAATTGTGCTAAGTAAAAAAAGAATTTTTTCTCTTCAGAAGTAGTTGGTAGTAACTCTATGGCTAATTGGAGTGACGGTATTTCACATTCAATCGGTAACACAACTTCTAAACCATAGACTAGTTTAAAAGGAGTGAACCCTGTTGTAGTTTTTGTTGAGGTTAGGTATGCCCAAAGTGCTGAGAAAATCATAGTATGCCAATTTTATTTATGAATTCTAATTATCCTTTTAATCATAGTGGTTAAAAATTTATTAATGGCTTCAACCTGACCATTAGCCTCCGGATAATATGGAGTAGAGTTATCATGCCGTAGACCAAGATGGTCGGAAATTTAATTCATCATGATGTTTCAAAAATGACTCCCATAATCAGTAATGATAGCTTAGGGTACACTAAATCGAGCAATCACATGATTGAATACAAATATAGCTGCAGTTTTTCCATCTGCTGCAAATGTAGGCATCGCCTCGGCCCATTTGGTAAAATAATCTACTGCGAGAATAATATACCCATGCCCCCCGGCTGAGTGATGGTTAGATGTAATGAAATAAGTGCCCCATTTTTCAAAAAGACCGACAACAATTATGGGGTGAAGAGGAGCTAGTGGTGCATGCATTTTTCGATAAAAAATCTGACAATAGTGGCATTTTTGGACTGCAAGAATGAAATCTTTGAATAACGAAGGCCAAAAATAGCCAGTGCGCAATATATTTTGGGCTATGGCATACTGTTGGGGCCCTTGTTTTGAAAACTTGTTTTGAATATTTTGAATTTTGAATAAAGGATAGATTTTGGGTTGCGAAATGATGACACATGGTAGTCGCAACCAAGTCGCAACTATAGTAAGTTGTGGAGCTATCAAGGCGGCGAAGAAGTAAGAGATAGCTGAAGAGAGCAAAAGCATAAGCACAGACGGAGAGAAGATACATCGGAAGACAGAAAGAAGAACTCATAGATAACAAGAGAGAAGCCGGAAGCTGCCAAAGAAGAACACAAGAGGAACTAACAGTTGTGAGGGCAGGTGAATAAATAGTAGTCACTCGGCCGAAAGAAGAAAAAAAGGATGCGACAGGAGAGAGGAATGCAGAGCGACTGAAGGAGAATGAGCGGATACTGCAGTAGGAACACAAACCAAGCATGATATCTCCGTAGTTCCTAGGTTTCTCTTATCTATCTTTCTGTCCTATAAGATGTCTGTGACAGATTTGTATTGATCTTGCTATGGAAAGCTATGTAACTATGGGTTTGGCCGAAGATATCAATATACTTGCAGGTTGTTGTCTTATTATGTGATTCACATGCATGCATGATGGTTGTGATGATTTAAAATTTTATTTTCTTGATACCTGTACACTCTCTGACTGTTCTTGCGTATATAATGTTGTTTATGCAATCAATTAAATGTTAATCATGAGTTGCGGATCCTTTCCCTGCTATCAATCTATTCCCCTTCTGCATGTGGTCGCGGCACGCCTTGGGTAAGACTCTCTGCTCTCCGGAGTAGGGTGATAATTCCATCGTGGTTCTAGACTATAGCGGATACCCTTTTTGGCTCCAACCTTTGAACCTGGGTCTTGCCTGCGAGACCTATTTCTTCGCCAAAAAATGGTTCCGTTGCCGGGACCTACACGTTATGAGGGGAACTAGATCATGGTATCGAGGATCTTCGAAGGCGAAATATGGAGATGGTGGGATAACCATCTGGACCAGTTCATTGCTCAGCAAGCAGAGTTGACGAATCAAAAGGAAAGGGTTCTTAAGGATCTCGTGCTTTTATCAGATTCCGCTAGTGATACCTACGAGATCCTCTAGGGAAAATTCCCTAGCGACCTCTATAATTGGTTGCGGAGGTTACAGACGAAGGTGCCTAGGGATAGCTCGCGGAAGATAAAGCGCAAGTGGGTGCATGGGGATCTGGTGGCTCTGCATCGATTAAACAATGAGTTGACCCACGCGGTGGATTTTTTGGGTTGAGACCACTTTGGACGGATATATTGTGGAGTTTTCCGCAGAGTGCTACCAATCCTTCTCGAAATCTGAGGCCATTTTCTGCTCTGGGTTGAGAGGGAAACTGCTCAAGGATATTCCACTGTGGATTAAGGCCCTGATGGTGGATGAAGGGTTGATAGAGTTCCACAAATCGAGCATGGAAGCGTAAACCTTCAGTGCTGGGGGAAGGGCTGAAGGGACAGATGCTACGTGAAGTGTGAAGCAAGGAGTGGGGAATGGATGCTAAGGCCGCAAGGAAGTTGAGGGAGAGATGAGCACATCGGAGGGCGCATATCACCGACAGGTGGCGAGAAAGGGTGATGCAGGAGTTGAAGCGATGGGAATACAATAGGAAGAATCAAGAGGAGGTGCCTCAGAGGATAGAAATTATGGAAACTCAGGCGGATACCCTGGAAAGGGAAGGGACCGCTGTGGGAGTGCGACGGGTGCATGGGAGCCCAGCTAAGAGAGAAGGGTAGACGACGACTAACGAAGACGATACAGGTGTGCAGCCCGAAGAAGGTTTTGATGGTGAATGGTACGTCGTGATGCAACGGTTGTTTCAGGAGTGGTCGGCATTCATCTCTCCAGGCAGCCCTACTTCCCAGATTTTGCACAGCAAGGATCCCTACCTTCCCCTGGTACTTTATAAACCTTTGAGTAATATTTTTGTTAAGTTACAAGCATTAAGTCGATTGCACAACAGTTCAGTGTCGTATATTAGTAGCAGTGTTACTATTAGTATTGCAGTTCCTAGTGGGATAGTCACACAACCAGGTCCCGAGGGGTTTATTCTGGTCACCCCTTCACAAGCAAACATGGCCGGGTCATTCACCCAGTATCCAGAATTCTCTGGCTGAGGCAATGATGATGTAGAGAAACACTGGTATCTCTACGAAGCCATATGAAGGGCCCGCCAGACGCCAGACGCAGGGAAGCTAACAGAGTTCCAAACCACGCTCAGAGAGAGGGCTCTGCAATGGTTTATCAAGTGGTCTGAGGCTCATTTGAATTTGGGAATAGCTGACGTTAAGTGGGACTTCGTCCGCGAATTCAAGCTTCCTCAGACAGACTAGTAGGATCTGTCGGAGCTCTGGGAAATTAAGCAGAAATAAGGGGAGACTGCATGGGAGATGATGCGCCGATTTAAGGATGCAATCGGGAAACTCACCTACCCGATCGATCCAAACCATCAGAAGGATTGGTTCATCAAGGCTCTGCTTCCCTTGACACAAACCCCCCTCACCCAACAGAATATTGACAACTTGCAGGATGCTTTGGAGCACGCCATGAAGATAGAGGCCATGGAAGGCTACCCTCAGGAATATCGGGGAGGGCCGATCCCGCAGGATCCTTCCTTGGTAGGATTGCAGCATCAGATCGCTAGTCTGACTGAAAATCTCAAGGAGATGCACCCTATAAGACCAGCCAGGCCGAACGTTTGGTGCACTCACTGCCTGGTTGAAGGCCACGTTGCAACCGAGTGTCCTAGGCTACGTGGCACGGGTCTGGGACCCTCTGTTGCGGCAATCCAAGGGGGTCCACCCGCAGGGGGTGGCGCGGCGATGAATCCGTAGGGGGTATACCAGCCGCAACAGCCTTATGCAGGGTTCCCATCTCAACCAAACCCAACCGCCACGGAGTATTGCGAGATTTGTCGGACGATGGGGAATCCTCCTTAGATGTGCCCGATACTACAAAAGTACTCTCCAACGTCCCAAACAATGTATACTATGAGTTTTGTGCCTCCATGACTCACAACACTTAGTAGTGCAGGGCTCTTGACGCACTCGCGGATCGGTTGGACCGACCCTCCTACAGGGTGAATGAGGCTTCCAGGGGAAGAGGAGGCGGTATGCGTAGAGGCCGCATAGGGGGACGAGGTCCGGTGAAATGCTACAACTGTGACCAGGAGGGTCACATGGCTCGGGAATGTCCCCTTCCCCAACGTCCTTGGTGTTCCTAGTGCCGCGTGAACGCCTATGCAACAAAGGAATATCCAGAACTCATCAAGAAGTGGGAGGAACAGACACGACAGAGGGGCACGAATTTGGTAAACTCCGAACCTCGAGGGACCGAGAATCCGGCCATGCAGAATGTAGCCATCATGACACGCGGCGACAAGAAGACGGGAGAGGACGCTCATGGAAAGGAGCTGGTCCAGGCTATTCGGCCTGCCTCCCCGAAACAACTGATCCAGCTGGACACACAGAAGAGGTACTTCCAGGAGGCGGTGGGGGATTTTGCTCAGCTGGGGGGAGCCAGAGGCCTCGAGGTACTCTTGATGATTGGCTCTAGAGAACAGAATGCTATGGGGACCTTGATTAAGGAATGGCTTCAGCTTTTCCTCAAGATTGTTGATAATGCTTCGATGCGGGACCAGCTCAAGCGTACCCTGGAGGACACACTGCAGGGGAATACGGGGCTAAGGGAACCTGTGGACACAGCACCCCAGTATGTGTAGCGAGTCAAGCGGAACAAGCGACGAACGCGAAAAGAGTTTCGGCTTAACAAACAGGTTGTAGGATTCCAAATTAGCGATACCATGCTTGATTTAGGGTCTCATGTCAACATCCTGTCGCGGAAGACGTGGGAGGCTCTTGGATGGCCACGGCTGACCTACTCACCAATCAAACTAAGAATGGTGAACCAGTACTACATTGTACCGATCGGACAACTCGAAGGCGTTGAGGTGGACATTGCGGGGGTGAAGAATTACATGGATTTTGAGGTTATTGATATTATTGGAGACAAGGATCCTTACCCCGCCCTGCTTGGCATCGATTGGGATTTTGAGAATTATGCCATCATCGACCTCAAAAAGGAGCTGATGATCTTCGAAGATGGAGAGGTCCGGGTCACTCAGCCCCTCGACCTGTATCAAGGCCCACAATACACTGGAACTGTGGACAATCGGGAGGATGCTCAGATGATGGACCACCTTTATCAGATGACTACAGGGAAATGAGAGGACTATATTAACCCGACCCCAACCGGCTCCGTCAGCTGGCGCAGTGTACAGAGCTGGGAGCATGGATCGGAGCTCGCCTGGGAAGACTGGCAGCAGCGGGGGTACGAGACCAGCACGCGGAGATGTGCCGCCATTTCCTGAGTCCGTTGGATTGGTGTTGAGTTCAGAGAATACCCCACCCTGTCGAACATGCAGGCTATCAATACCTTTATTGCAAAGGTCGAGGACATGGTGCCAGAAGGTAGCAAGATACCACTTTTGGACGTCGCACTATAGTCCACATCAGCCAAGTGGTGGAAGAACCACCGCAACACCCTGTCGCGGTGGAGTTGTGTGGTGGAGGCTTTGAGGGCACGGTTTAAAGAAGACAAAGGCCCTCGAAGCAGGCACAGGTACCAAGGGACTTCCGATCCGTGGGACCGCCTGAGGACCTGTAAGGAGTAGTGGAAAAGTCTAGGATACCCGCAAAAGCTGTGGGTACATCGGTTCATCCACTCCTTAGATACCATCCCCCAGGCCTGGTACTTAGAAGAAGAGCGGAAACAAGGAACCAGCTCCTGGCAGGAAGTCATGAACAAATTTGTTCGATGCTTCTCATTCGAAGGAGAGACAGAGTTGGTGTCCCGAGCATTACAAGCTATCAAGGGGGTACTGTTTCTCCATTACCCTGAGACCAACGGGAGCATGTTTGCATCACGTCCTGAGGCCAAGCGTGAGTTGGCTTGCCAATGGATTGACGGCGATCCAGACGATGACAGTCTGGAGGACCTAAGGCACCTATATTTTGAAGAGAAGGAAGGCGAGCAGAATATTAACGAAGAACCAACCACCGAGGGCATCCATTTACATCCACTGAGGATAAAGAAGTTGAACATCGGTACGAAGGAACAACCCAAATTGGCTACAGTTGGGGATTACTGGGACGAGGAGATGACAAAGGAAATTTTCAGCCTCCTCCAGGAATACGAAGACTTATTCCCTTCATCGGTTGCATATTTGAAGGGCATCAAGGGTGACCTTAGAGAAATGTGTATTGTGCTGAAACCGGACGCCAGGCCCGTAAGGCATCGACCCTATCGGTTGAGACCACGGATCAAAGAAAAGGTCAAGATGGAGATTGATAAGATGCTAACCGCAGGTCTCACCTTTCCAGTTGAAGAAGCAGAGTGGGTAAGTCCTATTGTCATTCAGAATAAGAAGGACAAGTCGGAAATATGGGTTTGTGTCGACTACCAAAGTCTGAACAACGCCTGCATCCATGATCTGTTTCCCACTCCTTTCAGCGACGAAGTATTGGATCATGTTGCGGGAAATGAAGCTTACTCCTTCACTGATGGATTTTTGGGTTATCATCAGGTGCGCATTGCAGAAGAACACAAGACGAAGACGACGTTCACCACCAAGTGGGGTTCGTTTGCATACCACGTAATGTCGTTTGGCTTGAAGAACGCCCCGACCATGTTTTCCCATATTGTCATCGCTGCTTTCCAGGAGTATATCCACAAGTTCCTGGAAGTCTACATGGACAATTGGACCGTCTACAGTTTGCTGAAGAAACACACCACCCTGTTGCGTATCATGTTCGATCGGTGTCACCAGTTGCAAATTTCCTTGAACTTGAAGAAATGCATTTTTGAAATTCCTTTCGGCACACTGTTAGGACACGTGGTGTGCAAGAAAGGGGTCTACGTTGACCCCGCCAAGGTAGCAGTGATCATCCACATGTAATCCCTCGAAACGGTGAAGCAGCTGCGGGCACTGCTTAGGCACACAGGATATTACAGGCGGTTTATCCGAAATTATGTGAAGATCACTGCTCCTTTAGAAAAGCTATTGTGGAAGTTTGAAGTATTCCAGTGGATGGGGGAGTGTTGGATGGCCCTTGACACTCTGAAGGAAAAGCTGGCGACAACGCCTATTCTTGTTCACCCAGACTGGGATAAGCAGTTCCATGTGCATATTGATGCTTCCATTATTGCACTTGGGGCTGTCTTGGCGCAACCCGGGGCGACGACAGTTGACCACCCAATCTACTTTGCCAGCCGCAAACTATCTAATGCGGAGAAGAATTACACCACTACCGAGAGGGAGGCCTTGGAAATGGTGTACTCGCTCCAGAAGTTCCGCCACTATCTTCTAGGGGGAAAGTTCAAGTTCTTTACGGATCATTCTGCATTGAAGTACCTGGTCAATAAGCCCGTCTTGGTAGGACAGATCTTTCGGTGGCTCCTACTCTTCCAAGAATTTACATTCAAAGTGATTCTCAAGCCCGGGAGGTTGAACGTTGGACCCGATCATTCATCCTGGTTGGAAACAGGGGAGAACAATAGCTCTCTCGATGAATAATTGTCGGATGCTGATATTTTCCGCGTCGAAGCCGTACCCGATTATTTGGCCGATATCGCCACTTATTTGACCACGAGGCAGTGCCCTTAGCACTACACCCCGCTTCAGAAGAGGTACCTGGTGGTTCACGCTGCCGAGTATCAACTGATAGCAGGGCAGCTCTACAAATTGGGTCTCGATGAGGTTCTGCGTAGATGCCTCCTTGACCACGAGCGTGAGGCCGTAATGTGGGAATGCCATAGTGGCGTTGCAGGCGAGCATGTGGGGGCGAAACCCACTGCCCGGAAGGGGCTTCAAGCTGGCCTATGGTGGCCGACAGTCCACGCCAATTGCAAGACTTTTGTGAAGAAATGCGATGTCTATCAGCGCACGGGGAGGCCATCTCACAGGGACGAGCTCCCGCTACACCCGGTGCATGTGTTGCGGTCGTTCGAGAAGTGGGTTGTCGACTTCGTCGGTCCCATAGCCCTGATCACCTGGCATTCCAAGGCGTGGTGCATCATTACCGCAACTGACTACCTCACCAGGTGGGCTGAGGCAGCGGCGGTACGGGATTACACGGCGGATATAGCAGCGTGGTTCATCTTTGAACACATCATCAACCAGTTTGGCTGCTCGTGAAGTCTAACCAGTGATCAGGGTACGCATTGCATTAATGACACAATCACATCGCTGCTGAACACATTCATGATCCAACATCACAAAAGCAGCCCATACCACCCGCAGGCCAATGGTACTGTTGAAGCATTCAATAAAATTCTTGAAAAAGGCTTGAATAAGATCTGCAATGCCCAGTGCAACGATTGGGATGAGCGACTACCAACTGCATTATGGGCCTACCGGACTACGGTGAAGCGCTTGACTAATCAGACACCATTCCAGCTTGTGTATGGCTAGGAAGTTGTGTTTCCCACTGAGTTCACCATACCGAGTCTTTTAATTGCCACATACCTCAAGTTCTCAAAAGAGACGTCGCTACAGTAACGCCACCATGAACTACAGGAACTGGACGAGGCCCGGTTTCTGGCCGAATTTCACCAGAAGGTTCAGAAGGACAGGTAGAAAGCATGGCACGACTGTCACATTAAGAACAAAACATTATAGGCTGGTGGCAAGGTCCTCTTATATGAAAACAAGTTTCAGAAGTTCCCAGGAAAGTTGCAGATGCACTGGTTGGGACCTTACTTCGTCATCGAGATTAGAGATTCTGGAGCCGTTCAATGGGCTCAGCTAGATGGTACTGTTTTACCTGGGTGGGTGAATGGTGCACGCCTGAAACCCTACCAGGAGTAAGTTCCTTTCACTTTTCATCAATAACTCTCGCAACCAAGAGCACTCGTAGAGTAGCGTAGTTGAATAACTCTCCCGCAACCGGGATGAGCATAGGTAGTGTTTTTGTTCATGCATAGCTTGTCAATAACCACTCTGTTGCGGGACCGCACCGCAACCGACTGTGGTCGGGGAGGGGCATGTCTAGCGTGTCATCCCCATAGGATTAATAAATGTGTCAAGGTCAATCCAGGTCATTTCAGTCAGTACTTATGTCAGTCCGTAGGATCGTCTAGATTTTCATCATAAATTACCATAATTGGAAGTAACCTTGCCATAATCATTTTCCATCATCCGCAGTAACCTCAACCGTCGCATCCACCCATTTCCCCATGCCACCGTCAGCAACTTTCAGAATACACATTGGCACGCGATTGATCGCATGATTATCGCAGAGAAGAATGCCAACAAGAATTAACTCGTTATGGGGTCTCATCAACTCCACTCATGCCAGGTAATTACATAACTTGCATGAAAAACAAAAGCACGAGAATGCCGGAACAATTAGAATTAGCAATTGAAGCAGAACCAGAGCAGAAGAAGTATCCAAATGCACATCACCAAGAGAGGACACCGAGACAAATTCTGCAAGTCTATCAGCGCTGAGCAAAAATGCCGAAGGCCCTCCCAGCCATCCTAGAACCAGAGCTCGATAGCAAAATTCATAAGACAGAGTCCCTTGTCGGGAAATACGACCATGCGGCCCTGATAGATGCCAACCTTTCAGACCCTTCCGAATTCCTGGCACTCAACTGGCAGGTGTATATGGAACATTACTACACAACATCCAGACACTCAGCAAACAGAATTTTACCAAAGTTCCGGGGCCTTCAGCAATCTTCTCTTCTGAAATTAAGAAATCTTCCGGTCTTCGAGACCACAGGACCGGCTGTGCAGTGCACTCGGTTCCTACTCAGCCGCATCCAGAATGGGTCCTTGTCGCTAAATAAGGAAATTCCCATTCATGCTAAGGATATCCATCGTCTTACAGGGCTTTCACAGAATGGCGTGGATGTCTCGACTGCATGTTAGACCACCTCCAAGCGAGTACGGAAGTTGGGAGATGCAGACTTGTATGGAAAATATGGCACCCGATGGGGAGGAAAGGGAGCCAAGATGGAGCTTATCAATAAGCCTAAGATTAAATTCGCCTGCTACCTCATTTCCAGCAAAACAATGAGGCACTAAAAAAAGGGCAAATGCACACTGGATACTATCTCCATTGCAGAGCACTGCGTTCAGGGCGTCAAGCTGAACTGGTGTACCTTCCTGTTGAAAGAACTGTTTGACGTGTGCGAAGAAAACTACAAGCGCACTACAAGCTTCATTTACGAATATTTGATCGTTGCCTTTGCCATGTGGAAATGGCACACTCCCCTTGTTAGGTTACCAGTGGAAATTCTAGAGGGCCAGCCTCTCACGATGAATTTTGTTCCGTGGAAGGTGTCGGTTGATCCAAGCACCAAACAAGTGAATGCCGAGGCATTTCGGACCTGGTATGGTTTAATGATGGACGTCGTAGCCAGACAACAAAGGGTGCCCAGAAACCTGTTAGATGATTACAGCGAGCAAGTGTGGTTCGGGGTCAGTCATAGGCATACTTACCTTCGACCTACTTGCGTGCCGGAGGACACCTTCTGCATGAAGCTGCTGAAATTCCAGCTTGAAGATACCGCCTTCCACAACGAGGTCTGTTCGTGGCCGGGGGTTGCGATGGAAATCCGCGACGAGGTACCCAGGTACAACTTTGATCAGATGTTACCGCAACAACAGCCTGCCGAAATGGATGTGGAGGCGACACCATAGGAACTCCCTAAGCCGCTCATCCCCATTTTCCACCACTTGAACACTCAGGTACGCAATTTTAATGTGGTGGCCCAGGTCATTTCAAGTGGTGCCGCTCCTTTCCCTTTACTTTCCGAGTTCTAGCTTTCTCATTCTACCTCACACCCCCATACAACTCCTCTCACCTCCCCCATCCCTACTGTTCTATTTACTTCAGCAAGCCCAATCATAACCCCGATGGGAGAGAAGAGCAAGACTACAGATCAATTAGAAGCTCCTCAAGCCAAGCAGGCCCGCACCACCGAAGCAAATCTGGTGGTGGAGTTCACTGGGGTTGATCCACCACTGCCACCGAGTAGAGGGGTGATAATACAGGAAGAACCTCTCATTGACCCCTTAGAGTTTATCAATATTCGCCTTCCACCTCCACCCACCGTCCCACCTCCACCTACCACTTCATCCGCTCCATCCAATTAATCTGCTACCGTGTCCGACCCAATCATCCGGGAACTCCTTGGTGGGGACCACGGGGCCGAAGTTGACTCCAGTACTGCAGCAGTAGTACCACCGATCGACCCCACTGGAGAACCACAAGTTTCTCTGTCTGATATAATTACCCAAATGACACAAATTGTTACCGACTCAGCTGGGGCTCAGCTTGAGCCCACTATACCTCCATAGGTTGGCAATACAGATCGGCAGGAGAGGTCGGACTTGAATATGGTTGACTCAGCACACCAACATACCCTACCGCCATCCCCTCCAGAGCATTCTAATCGATCAGTTGCCAGTGGGAAACCCTTGCAGGAAAGGAGGGCGGACCAGGGCACTTCGGGGACCACCAATTTAGAAACATGGGGTACATCTCAGCTGTACTTATTTATCCAGAGGGCGGCCCAGCAAGCTGAAAGGCTTCATTCTGAATTACATCAAAGGTGCGACGAGCAAGAGCAACAGATTGTAGTGCTTACTGAACAGTGCGAACAACTCATAATGGCACAGGAATAGCTGAAAGGTCAGATAAACAACGTCACCCAGGTGTTTTCAGAGCAATGGCCAACTATCAGGGCTCATTATACTCAGCTGCCTGTAGATATACCAAAGACAAGTTTCGTAGCATAGGCCTTCCACCTCCGGATCGCATTCAATGGCCTCCACAGGGAAAATGAGGTGCTTCAAGCAGCGTTAGCCGCACGGCCAGCACTACCCGCTCCAGAGGTTGTCTATTCAGCACAAGTTGCAGCAAACCAGGGCCAGGCCACTCAAATGCAAGAAACTCTCAACTCTGCGGTGCGCGAGGCTTACGACCTCCTGAAGGGTCTTCGGGAGTGGCCAATGGCCCTTACAGTCAAAACGCAACCAATTTCAGCACAGCTACAACATATTTCGAGGGAAATCCAAGAGGCCACGGACCCCACGGTTGGACCAGTTATATGCCCAGGCAGATGATCTCGAAGTGCAGATCCAGCAAATAGAGGCCAGCTCAGCAATGGCCAAACGGGTAATTTTTTAGCTCCACCCGCCCCTCCAACTCAGCGCTAGGACAATGCAACAGCTAGCCACCGAGGCCGAAACCCAGATTATAACGGTGTTCGGGGCTGTACCGGCGCACGTAGAGGAGGCTGTTGTCACCAAGATTGCCGAAGAAACAGATTCACTGCTGCAGGGGTGGCAGCAAGCTGTGTCGACCTTCACTGAGCTTAAAGCTACAAAATTCTGCAGAGTCCCAAAGTTAGGGCCCTTGTTTGGACAGGAGATGGAAGGAGCACAGAAAGAACAGGCCATGGGGTCTAGCGGGGCGATGGAGATAGAGACTGTGATTTGCGATTGACTCGGGACGAGTCAAGAAACTGTGGTCGGGGCCTGTTGGGGCCCTTGTTTTGAAAACTTGTTTTGAATATTTTGAATTTTGAATAAAGGACAGATTTTGGGTTGCGGAATGATGACACATGGTAGTCGCAACTACAATAAGTCGCGGAGCTATCAAGGCGGCGAAGAAGCAAGAGATAGCTGAAGAAATAAAAAGCATAAGTGCAGACGAAGAGAAGATACAGTGGAAGACAGAAAGTAGAACTCATAGATAACAAGAGAGAAGCCAGAAGCCGTCGAAGAAGAACACAAGAGGAACTAACAGTTGCGAGGGCAGGTGAATAAATAGTAGTCACCCGGCCGAAAGAAGAAAAAAAGGGTGCGACAGGAGAGAGGAATGCAGAGCGACTGAAGGAGAATGAGTGGATGCTGCAGCAGGAACACAGACAAAGCATGATATCTCCGTAGTTCCTAGGTTTCTCTTACCTATCTTTCTGTCCTATAAGATGTCTGTGAAAAATTTGTATTGATCTTGCTGTGGAAATCTATGTAACTATGGGTTTGGCAGAAGATATCAATATACTTGCAGGTTGCTGTCTTATTATGTGATTCACATGCATGCATGATGGTTGTGATGATTTAAAATTTTATTTGCTTGATACCTGTACACTCTCTGACTGTTCTTGCGTATATAATGTTGTTTATGGAATCAATTCAATGTTAATCATGAGTTGCGGATCCCCTCCCTGCTATCAATCTATTCCCCTTATGCACGTGGTCGCGGCACGCCTCTGGTGAGACTCTCTGCCCTCCGGAGTAGGGTGATAATGCCGGCGTGGTTCTAGACTATAGCAGATACCCTTGTTGGCTCCAACCTTTGAACCTGGGTCTTGCCTGCGAGACCTGTTTCTTCGCCAACACATACCTAGACATATGATCGCCACATTCTCCAGAATCAAAATCATTTAAAACTCGTTCAGCCTCAACATCGGTTAAACATCATCGAAATACAGAATCCGCACCACGACGATAAAGCATGTCTCAAACAATATTGTATTGCTGAGACTAATAATGGATATTTCGTCGATGTGAACATGAAATTTCAAGCCGAAAATTTTGGGTTTGGAGATAAATAATGATATCTCCATACCAAGGATCTAACGTACTGATAAGAAACAGAGATTTATCAGCGATCATATGCTCTACCACAGTTTCTATCTCAGTATTCGGAAAGTCACACATAAGTTCGACGAACACCAGTGATTTATTTGATTTGGATTTTTAAAATTCTAAATCAAACTCCTGAAGGATAAATATCAGTTTAGAATATTTTCCCTTGAGCAATTGTTTGGTCAAAATGTACATCATCGGGTTACAATTATAAATCACAGTTTTTTTTGTAACAAAATGTAATGACGAAAACGTTGGACAAATTGTACTGCTACCAAGGCCAATTTCTCCACATGTGAATATTTAATCTCTGTTGGATTGAGATTTAGACTGAGGTAGTAAATCACACGCTCATTGTGGAATTCATCCTCTTGAACTAATACCATTCCAATGGTGGAATCAGAGGCTACTAAGTATAAAAGGTAATCTTGCCTGTAATTTGGTGGATGCAGTAACGGTGCATGGCTCAAAATGTGTTTTAGAGCATCAAAATACCGATCAGCGATCTCATCCCAAATAAAAGGAACATTATGTTTCAAAAGCCTGGTAAAACCTTTGGTTAACTCAGCATAGTTTTGGAAAAATATACGCAGAAAATTTGCTTTCCCCTGCAAACTTTGGAGTTGGCGAAGTGTGGAAGGACGAGGTAAATTGATAATGGCCTCAACCTTCGAAGGGTTGACACGAATTCCTTCTTTTGAAATGAAAAATCCCACTAATCTACCAGATTGTACAGAGAAAACACACTTGTGCAGATTTAAGCGAATCTTATAATACCTACATCTCATAAAAATCGCTCATAAGTGAGTAAGATGATCTTCCCTGTGTAATGAATGAGCGGGTAAATCATCAAGATAAGGCTGCACAATGTGTTTAATGTCATGAAAAGCATAGGACATTGCCCTTTGAAAAGTTTCCCCAGCATTCTTCAATCCAAAAGGTAGTTTACAATAAGAAAATGTTCCCCAAGGACAAATGAATGTTGTTTTTGGTTGATCAGCAGGGAGTATGTTGATTTGATTGTATCTAAAAAATCCATCCATAAATGAATACATTTCATTTCCAGCACAATCGTCAATAATTTGGTCGATATAAGGGGTTGGATAATTTTCCTTAGGACGAGCTTTGTTAATATCCCTATAATCAACACATACTCGTATTTTTCCTTGTTTTTTAGTAACAGGAACAATATTAGATACCCAATTCATTAACTGGATCGGATAAATAAAACCTGGTCTCCGTAATTTCTCAACTTCGACTTTAATAGCAGCAGCCTTTCGTGGATGTATCGGATGTAATCGTTGTCTGACATGTTTAGCATCCAGGTAAGTCTTTATTTCATGAATGACAATGTTGGGATCAATTCCTGGCATTTCTTCATAAGACCAAGCAAATATTTCACAGAATTCTTGAAATAGGGCTTTATATGTAGAAATTTCATCTGACGTACACGAAACACCTATATGAATGTTTTCAATAATTCCTAGTTGAATGGATATATCAATGGGAAACGTAGAAGAAATATTTCCCAAATTAATTTTAGAATCTGAATGTGCAATTGATATTGGACTCTGAGGTTCATTGACATAATCTATTGGAAAAATAGATGAAAAATTATTTTCAAATTGATCAAGCTCAAGTAAAAATGATGACCTATGATGGAGATCATCCCATGGTAATTCATCTACGAACAAGAATTCATGAATGCTTTCATCATTATGAAACACTTGTTGAAAATGATCAGGAATTGATGTTATAGCTGAGCTTGATGATGAAAATGATTCTTCGTTGATCACATTCATTGGATCATCATTAGTTGATAAAGGATTAGAAAATGACTATACTGCTTGATATGCTATCTTAAAAGGACTCAAAGGCAACACGCCATTGAATGAATCCAGTTTTGATCCTAAAGTCAATATCCAAGGATCAGCAAATGGAATAGTGCTTGATGTAATCATATTGATATTATAAATATTATGCGGTATGTTAGGTGGAGGCATAGAAAAAGTTCCCATTAAAGTGGAATATTTGATTAAACCTACCCCTACATCCTCATAAGGGATAGTCGATTTTCCAACGTGCTGAATACTATCTGTAGAAGGTGGGTCAGACAAATAATATGAGAGCTGATTGATTTTCACAATATTTCCTTGATGAGGAAACATCATTAATCGAAAGATGGGTGACACAAATACAGTCACAGCATAAGACCAACTTCGACCCAGAAGAAGGTTTTAATCTAGAGGGGCATCAACTACTTCCACATCTAAATAAACGGTTTTACCTTCGACCTCTATAGGTAGATCCTATAAAATTATGAATGGATGGAATCCTCTTCCATCAAAAGCTTTGAGGATTGTCGGTGATTGGTTAAGGGTTGTAGAACCAAGTGATTTCCAACAGTTTAATGAAACGATACATGTAGATGCTCCTTCATTAATAACACTACGAAAGCAACGTCTGTTTTTTACTAGTACAGGGTTCTGAAAATCCATTTGATGAGGGAGACGAGGTGTAAAATTTTCTAAATCGAAGACCATGAGGTTTGAATCCTAAAGATCTACAACTCTAATTGCTGATAAGAGTAATTTCCTTTGTGTTGGGCATTATTGTAGCACTTCCAAGGCCGACATTGCTGAAGGAGATATTGCTAAATCCTTCACAATGTTGTAATTTTGAGCAGCTCTCGCATGTGGATTGAAAGCTGATTTACGAAGTACACCTTTAGAAACCAGTTTGATTACTAAATCAAGATTAGGTTTCTCGATATGAAGTGGATCAAAAACCAAAGGAGATGTAGCTGGTGCAAAATTATATTTTTCTACTTCTTTACCAGCAATGGGATTTTTACTACCATAATCTTGTGATCGAGTCGCAACCATTACTTGAGACATCATCAAAATATCTGCTGATGTATTAGAAGAAGATCCAATCATTTTTCTATCTTGAACAGGAAAAGGATCCTTCAAGACAACGAGGGTAGATGAACCTTTGATGAACTTAGATACCTCATCCCTATGCGGACATTCCTTGGTGAAATGATCCTCGTCACAGATAAGACAAGAATAACAAGGTTTCCATTTATCATCAGTCAACTCATTTTTATCAGTTTTTTCCTTGGGGGATGAAGTCTGATTATTTTTATTCTTTCCTTTCTTTTTGTTGCCAGATTTTGCCTTTGTATTTCATGAATCTACAATGTGAATATCGGCAGAAGTTTCCAGGGAAGATTCTCCTTTTGGTGAATCAGGTAAAGTTATTATTGGAGAAGTAACCTTGGAAGGTTTCTTCTTACTCTTATTCATACTAACTGAACTTATTACACCATCAGCGGCATGAGACCCTGAAGGAGTTGTTTTTATCTGAATAGGACACGGTAAATCGAGAATTTTCTCCTACAAAGTACCTGACTGGGTATATACCAAGTCAAGATACTGAGCTTGAGCGATGAATTTTTCTTCTATAACAACCCCTCCTTTAGCTACACCTTCAGTGATTTTTGGTAGCAATGATTTGATAAACCATTCTGCCAAAATTTGATCTGGGATAAAAAAATTTACCAAACGTCTTCTATGTCTCCATTCATGTATATGATCTAATATGTATGTAGACATAGATTATTTTAGTGAAGTTAATAATTTCGTGTCGTTGTCGTATCTGACTGGCAACTGAAAATGAGTTAAGAAAGAAGTTACTAGAGCGTTGAAATTTTTAAATGAGCCTCGTGGAAATTCAATGTACCACTTGGTAGCTAATCCTATTAACGTTCTCTGAAAAATTCTAAGTCGAATAGAATCGTCGATTAATGAGTTGGACACACACCAAAGGTGGTAGGTCATAACATGGTTAGAAGGATCTTCCCCTGATTTTCCTTCAAACTTTGGGATATCACTGGGAAACTTATTTGTCATGGGTGGCCAATACGAATGATAATAGATGGGATCATTTGTAAGGCGGGATAAATCGGGTAAATCTAAAGTTGGTATGAATGGCAATCGATGGGTAGGGCCTTGTTGATAACCTTGTGAAACTAAACCAGTTCCAGGAGGAGGATATCCATGATATCCAGGAATAGCCTGTGCATTGGAAATTAGAATGCCTCCTGGATAACCAGGAATAACTGGACCATACTGGGGTTGAACAAGTGTTTGATATGTATACCCAGAATACGGTTGTTGCGGGTAAGCTGGATTTTGTGGAACACGTCCATATTAGTGCGGCCCCTGATAAGGTTGATAAGTAAACTCAGGTTGACTTGTTATAACTGTACTTGTACCAGGTTGTCCTGCAAGCATCTGAACAATAGTCTGAATTGTAGTTCCAAACTATGGAATAGAAACTTGGGGAATCTATACCGATGTTTGAGGGGCAGAAGTAATAGGAGCTGTAGACACTCTAGGAATAGGTGTGGTAGGTTGAACATAAATCTGAGCAGCAATTTGTGGCAGAGTCCTAGGTGTACTCAGACCAGGCTGCTGAACAAGACTAGATGCAGGTATTTGAATTGTAGGCTGAAATGGTTGTTGGGGTTGATTATAACCAACTTGTTGTCCAACTTGATAATAAGGTACTTTCACATTTGGTTGTAAATTCTGTTTGAATTGGGATGAATCCCACACCATTCCGGGATATGAGGTTCCCAATGAAGGTTGTGCATAAGAGGGACCATAACTCGATTGAACATATGGATGATAACTGGCTGGATAATTTCCACCTCCTTATAACATTTGTTGTTCTGAATGGAACTATTTTCCTAAAGGAGGTTGCAATCCTCGAGCGGGGTACTTCCCTTGAGGTTGATATTGACCTTGAGGCATGTACTAACCTTGAGGCATATAGTGTCCTTGAGATTGATATTGACCCTGAGGTATGTACTGTCCCTGGGGTTGATATTGACCCTGAGGTATGTACTGTCTTTGAGGTTGCCCCCCAGGAAATAAATTACTACCTTGAGGGCTGGGGTTTGGAATATTTCTAGACATCATATAAATTTTCTCATTGTTCAAAGTTCCAGTGTTTGATTCATTCGGGCCAGATGATGACATCGGTTTGTTGGGAAAAGGAGATGCTCTTGAGAATGTACCAGAGAGCGACTGATAGCCTACAGGAACAGACGGACCACCATATAAAAATGTTCTGGCAATTTAGTAAACATAGATGACTCACTAGACATGTTTAACGGAGGTCTAGAACCTATTGGCGAGGGTAAAAAGGAATTCAGGGTGGAGAATAATCTAGACCTATGTTTTGTAGAGAATCTGTTAGTAAAGAATACCAAGCATCTTGTCTAAAAGAACTGTAAAAAATTGATTCACGTTCTCTAAGATTTAAAGATTCCTGAGCTGAAGGAAGAACAACTTCCTCTTCAGTGTCAGTAACTTCTTCAATAGTAATGAGACCAGGAGGAAGATATTTTGTGATCCGATTTCTTACTCTGGGTGAATCAAGATGACCAGAAGTTGGAGTAACGAACTCTAAAGTAGGTTCATATGTGGCAGATTCAGTTTCTGGTTCAGAAATTTTAGGTTTTTCAGCTAATAACTCACTTGTCACAGAAGCAACTTCAGGTAATTCAAATATTTAAATTGTCTATAGAATAAGTTTTTCTATTTGCGGTTGATCTACTTCAGAATCAGGATGAATAATTATGGATGATTCTCCATGTTCTGTTAATCCAGTTCTGTTGATAACATTTGGTATCAAAGATTTAAGTTTTTCTAATTGGCTTGGTGTATACTTAGGGGGTTTCCCCTGAGTTCTACGCGATTGTCTTGGTAATTCTGCCACGATTAAAACTTTTAGCACACACAATCAAATAAAATTTCAATAAATTCCTTAAAGTCTCCAAGGAAAAAACCAAATGAATCACACACCTAGAAAAACCTAAGAGATCAATCCACACATAAACAGTAGATTCCCACACTAAAAACACTAGTTGGTGATGAAATCCAAAATCGTAGAATTCTAATGCAGAAATGGCAGTTGGAATAGTTACCCCAACAAACTGCTTAATGAAACAGACCAGTGCAAGTTTCTCCACTTAAACCATCTTGAATGAAGATAACCCTCCAAAGAGTCCAAGTGATTCTAGACGACGTCTGCTCTAGGTACAGTGGGACCTTCCCTCCACTGTCACCTTGGGAAAGAATCCTAAAGTTTATGGCCACTAAGGTCACCAATGAAAACACATATACCTGGGGAAACAATCTATGATTTGATATACACGCAAGGGAAAAGTAACAAGCTCAATCCCCTTGAAGGCTCCTTGACATAATCCAAGGTTTACCGACAAGTGACCCCAGGCTCCTCGACAATGGTCTATCCGAGGCTTACTGTTTGTAATACGTGCACATCTTCTATCGTTCCCAATGAGATAGGTATGATTACCTCACTAGTTTGGATATGATCTCGTGCTTGAATCCCTTAGGATGAGCTTCCTAGAGCATACATGCTACAATTGGATTTTCCTACCGCAAGATTGACTACTTGTTTGTTTTTATTGCCTTAGAAAGTTAACTAAAACCTATTCCAAGACACTGGCCTAAGCTATATTGGTGGAAAAGAGCCCTAGAAAATAAAAAAATTTCTAGATTGATTTTAATTAAGCATTACTTTTAATTGGCAGTTCTTTAGGACAAGAGGTACGGAAATTAAACTTTGATGATGTTTTAATGACCCGACTCAAAATACGCTAAAATGCATCTATATGATAAACAACTCATTTATTTTCAATGAATTCTAACTAGAGGAAAGAGTTGAGAGATTTCAATAACTTTCAAAATATCAATTCTTTCTTTCCTACATGAGAAACTTTAAAAATAAGAAAAATCAGAGAATTCAATTTCAAAAAGATCTTTTGCTCAAAATGAAATTCCCTATATCATTTAGATCATAAAAAAAAAAGCAAACTTCTTCCAAAAGAAAATCAAAATTCTTTAAATTATAAAATTCAAAACTAAAAGAAATCTCTAACCCTGAACTCTATCTAAAATTTGAAGGATGTATTAGCTCAGTTTGTAATCCAACCAAGATCTTTCTACTTATTTTAGCAAGAAAAAAAAGCATCCAATAACAGTTTTAAAATGAATTTCAGACCTTATCAATCCAAAAGGTTTTCTAAGTTTTCTAATGAAAACAAAATCGAATTTTCATAAGAGTAATAATTGCATCAAGCTTCAATGGCTCAATAGAAGAACAATGACATACCAAGTAGCTGAGGTATACAGTAGTTTCTGATTCAGAACAATGGGAGGGCAAGGCAAATATTTACTCATAAAAGCAAACTAGCTAAAAAAATCACTTTAAACATAGAATTGCTGAAAGAAACTTTTCACAGAGGTCTTTGACAGTAAAAACAAATTGGGATAACAACAAAGAATCAAGTAATGGGATTCCAGAAAATATAATTTCTACTTATTCTAAAATTTTCCAGAAGTCCGCAGTTTTTAATGGAATAAGGTGCGGTACCGCACTGTATTCTACTAAAAGTTGCGGAGTCTACCGCTCTATTTTTAAGCAAAAAGTGTGAAAGGTATGAAAAGAATAGAAAAAATAAAAAATACAGATTTATAGTTAGGGATCCTATTGATTTTTCTAACCAATCCAATTTTGAGCTAATCTTAGTCAAAGAAATCTCAAAAATCAAACTGAAAATAAAAAAATAAAACTAAGTTCAGTTGTTCCCCAGTGGAGTCGTCATTTTGTTAGATGAAAAATCCCTCTTGTGCACAAGAGCGATCTCCCTAGTATCCTAGGGATATCTAGAAACAAACAGACAAATGCAGACCATTTTCTCTAGGCCATTATGCTTAAGAATTATTAATTAACTATGGAGAGATGCTCCTACCTGAAGTCCAATTCTTACTCGGTCTTCAATCCGGTCGTTCCAGAAGGTATCGATCTAGTACATAAGATCTGTAATCAAAGACAAGAAAACAAGATCAAAATAATTTGCAAGATATGATAATTCGAAAGAAATAATCTATCTTAGTGATCAAGGAATCCAAGATTTAAATTATTCAAAAGATAGATGAACAAATCAATGAGAAAATAAAATCCATTTGTATTAACTTTGAATAAAAGAAGAAACCTTACAACCTTGATGCCTTGATGTTTGTACAAGTTCTTCTGGGGTCCCGAACAACCATTTTCCTCAGTTTGACAAGACTCCAACTCTCTGAATCGGCATAAGACTATGGCTATGAGTATGTAATCTTTCTCATGCCAATGATGCCAAATGTGGAGAGTATAATTTTTTCAGCAATTCTCTTCTACAAGCTAAGAAGTAAGTACCCTTGAGACTGAAACATGGTCTCAATTTATAGCAGAAGGGAGGTAGTTTCAAGTCCAATAAGGAAGGGATAAAGCCCTCTCATCATGGGATTTTAGCTCCAAAAACCAAGGGATAACTCCATTTATGAAGGGATAAAGGTTCATAAATGGAAGGGGCAAAGGTCGACTAGATATCACTTCTAGAAGGCCCTAGCTGGGAGAATATTCGATCAGCTGGGATTCTAGAACTTAATTTTATTTTTATTTTACCTTTTATAGGGGTCCTCAGTTTTAATGAGCAGAACGTGCGGGATGTGCTGCAGGTTTTATAGCAATAAACCGCAGTACCGCAAGAAATGACTAGGAAAAGTGCGGAGTTAGTCTTTTTAGGGTTTTAATAAGCTTTTTCCCAATTCCAAGACTTGATTTAGGAACTTTATGATTTTGGACCTCTAAGGGAGCAATAAATAGATAATGACGAACCCATATAGACAACTAAATGTCATGGTGACAAATTTTAGTGTAACAACGCACCCAAGTCAATCAACCATGACTCATGATCTACATGTGTATTTGAAGAAGAAGTCGAATACACATCCCCACCTTAATTCGAGGTGGTTTTTGCCTCTGCAGAAGGAGCATCATCAGATATTTTTCCTTTCTCAAGAGCTTTAGATCTGCAGTCCTTTTTGTAGTGCCCTTCCTTTTCGGATTTCCAACACACCTTTACAAACTTTCTAGGAGATTTAGATATTCCTCTAGATTTAGATCTCCCACTCGAAACCTTATTCTTGTTTTTGTTTTGAGACCTTCCTCATATAGATAAGGCACCTCCATTCTGGCCCTCCATATTTCTCCATCTCATTTTCTCCGATAGCAGGGCTGAGATAATGTCATCAAAATTCAAGGTAGTTGTATTGCTACCTATTGAAATAACCATACTATCCCACGAATCTAGTAGAGAACAAAACTGATGCACTTATATTCATCTGAGATTTTAATATCAACAGATGATAGATGGCTTACCACAGTATTGAAGGCGTTCAAATGCACTGTCACTGAGTCTCCATCCTTCATCCTCAGGTTATACAATTTTTTCCACGAGAACAATTTATTCACCAGAGACTTAGATTGGTACAAAGTCCCAAGTTTTTCCCACGAATTCTTCGTCGTAGCTTCCACAGATACATTCAACAATATCAAATCTGAGACACACAACCGTATTGTGCTCTTTGCCTTCCGATCAAACTTCTTCCATTCTTCATCTGAAATTTTCGTTGGTTTAGTACCTAGATCTACTACAATCCATTGATCTTTATCGACCAGCAGGTCCTCCATCTTGAGCTTCCATAACTCAAAACTCTGACCATTAAATTTCTCAATCTCTATCTTTCCACTACTCGTCATCTTCTTTCGCTGCAAGAATCGATCTTGTAGATCTCCCACTGAACATGTCTACCTCAAGCCCGAGCAAAAAACCCCTCAGCAACAAAGGCATCCCCTTTGTTGGAGTTCCCATGTTTTGGCAAGTTTGGCAATACCAAAAGATGCGACAACATGAGAACCACTTTAGACCTTAGGATCTAGCCCTCCTGGGTCCAGAGAGTGATCTCTCTATAAAGGCAAGGGTATATGTTCTTGAAGCTCAGTTTTAAGGTTTTAGGCTAGCTATATGGCACAGGGTTTGTTTTGTTTTGTTTGTTTGTTTGGTTGTTGGGAAACAGGAATGAAGGGTTCAATATAAGACAAGGATGAGAAAATAGGATTTTAGGCAAAGGAGGGATAATTTTAGAGAACACTCGAGACCATTGGGCAATGGAGTCATGAATGGTTTTACTTGCTATTCAGTATTCAAGGCTTTCAATTGGGCTAGTCATCTAAAGCGTAGGATCTTAAAGATGATAGTGTGGTATGGAATGATATGGAAAGAAAGTGAATGACAAGGAAACCTCCAAGGTGACCACTTAGGAATCAGATCTAGGGACAGGACATGCCATTAGACACCTATGATCCATCTCCTAAAGGTTAACTCTTCAGACATGGAAACATTAAAGATTTAAACACAAAGGTGAAAACCTGAGATCAGAGAAAGGCTTTGAACTTTCAATGCTTTGGCATCCAACTTAAGGGAACTTAGAAAGGTTCAATTGATTGAAACAAACCCTAGTGGGACAGAATCAGCATTCTAAACTCACAGTATCCCAATTCTTTCAATTAAAACCCCACAAGAACATCTAAGAACAGATTCATTAATTCATACATCAGCTAGCAGTAAATATTAGCTACTACACTGGTTAAATTATCTTGAATCAATACTCAGATAACACATTCAGTGGAAAAAATCAAAGGTAAAGAGAGCAGAAGCATTAGGGTGCCATGCAAGGGTATATCCTAAGCCAGATTTCTGATGCTTACCAAAGAAATGAAGTGTAATGAATTACAGTAGGAAAACATAGACAAAGGCAGAAAACATCACTGCTGCTTTAAATCAGGATCCAAAGAAATGTGTTTGTCATATTAAAGAGAAACACTAGTCATGTACAACATTTCCAACAACTTGATATTCAGTTTCAAAACATCTTCCTCATCCTATCTTACAAATTTACACAGAGAACTATATCTCAAGAGAAACAGCTTACAATTCACAGATATCCGATCAACCACCTTTACAATGTGTTTTTCCAGAGTTCTTATAGCTGAAAAAGAGGCAGAGGAGGTAGATGAAACACTAAATGAAACATTAAAACAGAAGCAGAAGAAGAGGTCTTGAGGCCCATTCTGTCTTAATATCTATGCATTGATTTTGGTAGTCTTTGGATGAAAGAGTGGTCTCTGACAAGCTGAAATTTACTCCAGGTATGTTCTTCGATGTAATTTTCTGCTGCAGTACTCTGTAGTACTCTGGTGACAGGAACAAAGGAAGATAAATGGCTTTGAGGTCTGCCATACTGAATAAAAAATGCTCTGGTAACATTAGGACCATTCTATTAGGGTGGAAATCTTCTCAGGAACACGATGTAGAATAAAAACAGTATGGGTACTTTGTCCTTTCTCGGGAGGGAAACTTCTACTGATGTGAAACACTGATAATATTGTTTTCTGTGCATTAGGCCTCATTAGGCCTTCTGTGTTAATCACAAGGTCTTAAATTTGGTACAGTCGCCTTTTAAACACTGGATTAATGCTTAAAACCTTTAATAATGGGCATTAGAACTCTTTAATCCTATACTGATACTCTTTGCCGCTTCATGACTGTCTCTTTCTATGAAATGGAGATTTAATGGCACTGGAGAGGTTTAACAGGGTTGAACACTGTTCTTTTAATAGAAAATTACGTTCTAACACCTTCCTAGACGTTTCTCTGTAATCTCAGGCTCTCAAAATGCTTCTCTTCTGTGCTCTGTGCCACTATAATAGTGACTGTGAGAAATGGAGGTTTCCACCGCCTGTAACCCTGCAATACACACAAAAAATGTTAAGAAATCTATGCATAGGGGAGGATGGATGCTGTGGAGGACTGTGAGGATGACAGCGCAACAGTGATGGAAACGGTGAATGTAATGGAAAGTGGTGGAAAAATGTAGTGAAATGGTGAAAATCAGCCCTGATGGAGGCTTGGTGGAGAAATGACTGTGGACCGTTCGATTAGATCAAGAGGAAATGATCGATGGTGGAGATTAATCAACAGAATGAATTTGGAAGGTTGGGCGAAAATAAAATAAACTTAAATGAAAAACATTAAAGTTTTAATGTTAGGTGGAATGGTATGAGCTTTAATGTAAAACACTAAAATTTTAATGTTATAACACCAAAGTCTGATGTTGGGCGGAAGAACTCATTTTTAATGAAAAATATAAGATTTGGGCCTTTGAACGAAATACACAGGGAATTCATGGAAATGAATTGAAACGAGGCTTGAATGGTGGGACCCGGTCATGGGAGGAGGGCGATTTGATTAGGACCATTAAATCTCAGGAGGGGATCAACGGCTGCGATGATCCGATGAGGTTTCATGGTCACGCAATGAAAAACTTGAATGGAATGCAAGATGCAATGAGGGTCGTTGATCAATATAGATCAACGGTCAGGATTTGTTGATGAAATTTTAGAGGTGGGAAGTGGGGAAGTGGTTTTTTGGACAAAACCGTTGTTTTCGCGCGATGAAAAGGGAGGGAGGTAGTTTTCACTTTTTGAACGCGATATAGGTCTCCGGCTGACATGTGGCATTCTGAAATTTCCCATATCGCGTAGATATGAGTTGTTAAACTTCAGATGCAAAACGAATGCGATATTGATTCAGGCTGTTGGATCTGGGACTGCGAGATCCGACGATGATGGAGAAGCGTAATACGAGGAAAGTGCATGGTCAGTAAGGTGCGGTCAAGCGGGCGATGGTTTCATTGTGGGCCGTCCGATCTATGTGATGGACAACTAAGATTTGCAGAGGAGAAACACAGGAAGAGGATATGGTTAGTGGTTGGAAGAAATCCTGGCAGTCAGATCAAAAGGAATGAACAGTCAGGCTCTAATCAGAAGTGGAGGATGCAGGGGCCAAATCTCCGATGGGCGATAAAGCAATTGCATCTGGACCGTTGGATCGACAACAGATCAACAGTTGCGATTGGATCAGAAGGTGACCAATCAGGGAACAGGGTAGAGTGAGAGAAAATCCTGGATGTTGGTTCTTGTGGATTCAACAACCAGGATCTAATCGGGATCGACCAATCAGGGATGAGAAGAGTTGCGGTTGGCATGATGAAAGCTCCGATGATGTGATGACCGTCGGATTTGGACGTGAATCGACGACTGATATTGCATCGGAGGGATAACAAGGGAATGTCACTGGGAACGATGAAATGGGCGCGGGCCATTAGATCTATTCAGATCAATGGTCAGGATTGCTTCCGAGACCAACATCATAATTCTTCCTCGCATCAGAAGATTTCTCCTTAATAAAGAAAACGCGCTCCTAACATCTTCTGATTTCAATTAGCGCCTTATGCCTTAGCACTTGGTTTTAGCACTCTGGTGCATGGAGGGGAAGTGGTTAGGGGCTGGCCGAAAAGGGGCTAAGCCTGTTTTATAATAAAAATGGGTTTTTAAGCTTAGAAACAGAGTTTTTAAGGCTAAAAGAGGCTTTCGGTAGAGGTAAAAAAGGATTTAAAATCAAATGAAGGGATTTCACTTGGTTTTTAAAATGGAATTGGGTGGTTTAGAAGACTTAGGAAGGGATTTTGGGAGTCGAAAGGGAGAATTTGGGAAGGGGAAAAAGGGTTAAAATGGGGAAATTTGCAGGGATACCAGTGGAAAATGAAGGCTTTTCTGAGTATAATTTTTTCACAGACAATGAGGCTTTTTGGAAAGAAACAGTAGTGAAGATTTTTTTCAAAGGCCAAGGACACACAGAGGCTTCAAGGATGAGGGATTTTCATAGGAAATGCATCTCTTGAAGGCTCATAAAGATATTTAGCCACCTGTTTGCTTGCCAAAAAATTCATAGGTGGCTAACACCCTTGAAGCCGAAACAGCTCCGATATCAAATTTAGGTTTTAACCCTATACAGAAATTATCTACAAATGAATCTTAAAACAGAAAATAAACAATAGCAAGAGCATAAAACATAAAATAGATAAACACAGAGATTCTCCCCTGGATCCCAAATCGGGATGACCAGCTTGATTTTTCATTATATTCCTTTTAGTTTT
Source organism: Pinus albicaulis (assembly GCA_034641835.2). Lineage (NCBI taxonomy): Eukaryota > Viridiplantae > Streptophyta > Pinopsida > Pinales > Pinaceae > Pinus > Pinus albicaulis. The sequence continues at coordinate 329,933,599 of CM076584.1, forward strand.
ACAACACATATATATACATCCTGAATCATACATAAACCCCAATCCATTAACCCTAGATTAGAACATAATCATAGTTCCTTTGATCGGATCTACAAAATACCAGGGGCCGAAAACCATCGTTCCCAAAAACCATGTGCAAACACATGCAAAAAACCATGGCTGTTTCCACCTATGATTGGGTCCGCACACCAGAAAACATTTCCCAGGGCACTGCCCCGTGACCCCCCTGCTGCACTCGGCACAACGTACAGTGTGTGTAGCTAGTCGTGGAAATAATATAACACATGCCCAACAAGAACTGTGCTGGAATGGGAGAACCTTCCACAAAGTATGAGACTCTTCAGGGCATGTTGAAAGTGCTATCATTGTCATGTGACTCAAGCCAAAAGTTATGTCTACAAGTATTTGATTATGATTTGGAAGCATTTCCAACATAGCAAGAATCATTAGACATTCAAAGGATGATAATGTCTGAAATGGGAAAATTACAATTTTGTTATATGAAGGTCTTGGAGAAAGGGGTAGCTATGAGATTATTAAACGCAACCTACCCAAGAATCGTCCCATACAAAAAGATCTATTTATGGCTCAAATGGAAGATGCTAAGAAAATTGCAAAGAATTGGGCCAACATTGTCAAAAGGAACTTGCCAAAACTCCATAAAAATTCTCATTATATCACATAAAACAATTAAATGATGCTAAAAAAATTGCAAAATATTTCCAAAGGGATGTTAAGGCTAGATCTGCATGATCCTTGAAGTTGATGAAGGTTGCATCAATGCACACCAGAAAATTAGCTCGTGATATATTGCTATTAAGGAAAAAAGCAGACAAAGAACATGCTGAAATTTGGAAAAAGGAAGAGAGGGATGCAACGGAAGCTTTGAAGTGTGAGGAAGATCTTAGAGAAGTTAAAAGGTAACAACAGAGGCTAAAATTTTTAATTTCACAGGGAAATCTTTACAGTCATTTCATGAAGAATAAAACAACTTCTCAAACTACTGAACCTTCAATGCTAGTTGTTGGAGCCTCTACTGCCAAAACGTATGTGGGTCAAAACATAAATGATGTGAAACCAATGGAGGAATAATATTCAAAAGAAACTACATTTAAAGAAGAAGCCATTAGAGTTGGAAATTATGTAGTCTCCAAACAGAGAAAGCGAATTTGATGACGAGTGTTTAAAATTTTGTGGAGTTGATAGCCTGACACTGGAAGATGTGGCTGAAGGTTCTAGCAACATGGATTTGCTCAACCCTTCCTCAATTCCTCTTACCTCATCAGTGCAAACACCAAAAATTTTCAGTGGTATTATGAAACAGTACCAACTCAAGGGTCTTCAATGGTTTGTAAATTGTTATGAGCAGGGACTGAATGGCATCCTAGCTGATGAAATGGGTTTAGTAAAGGCCATTTAAGCAATGGCATTCTTAATTGATTTAGTTGAGGAAAAAACATATGGGGACCATTTCTTGTGGTTGAACCTGACTGATAAAATTGGAAGGTTATGTCTCGATTTGATATCTCTCCCTTACTGGGGTAATGAATGGATTGTACTTCAAAAAAATATAAATCCTAAACAAATTTATTGAAGGGAAGCAAGTTTCTGTATACTTGTCACAAGTCACCAGCTCCTTGTAAGTTGTAACTGATAAGAATTACTTAAGGTGAGTTAAATGGCAGTATATGGTTTTAGATGAAGCTCAAGTGATTAAGAGTTCAAATAGTAAACGGTGGAAAATGTTCTTGGGTTTAAAATATCAAAATCGCCTTTTGCTTACTAAAATTATCATTCAAAATAACATGGAAGAAATTTGGGCACTGCTTCATTTTATCATGCCAAAATTGTTTGATAGCCATGAGAAATTCAATGAATGGTTCTCCAAAGGCATAGAAAACCATGAAAATAATGGAGGCACTTTGAATGAACACCAACTTAATCAACTAAATGTTGTCCTAAAGCCTTTTATGTTGTGACGAGTAAAGAAATATGTGATCACTGAAATGACCAATAAAAAGTAAGTAACTATGAACTGTACATAGAGCTCTTGCTAGCAATCCTTTTATTAGGCGGTCAAGAACAAGATTTTTGTAGCTGAATTACTTGATAGTGCCTAAGGTCATATAAACTACAAAAGGGGTGAAAACCTCATGAACATTTTTATCCAGTTGTGGAAGGTATGCAATCATCCAGGGTTATTTGAAAGGAATCAAGGGCACATGTTTATGAAATTCGGGCAAATTGAGAATTAACTTTTACCAGCACCTTTTGGTGAACTGGAAGATATACACTATGCTAGAAGTCGAAATCTCATCTCATACAAGACTCCCAAGCTAGTCTACAAAGAGGGTACTCATAGTCTACCCATGTTCTACTCTGGATCGGTTCAGGGTTTTTGGCAGAGATGTTTGAACAACTTGTTTAACGTCTATTCGCCTGAAAATATTCATTCATAAATTTTTCCATGGCAAGCAGAAGGGAAATCTGCTTTTCCTACTAAATTGGGACATTAGGCTTTTCTCGGATGATTGACCTCTTGCTAGCTGAGGTTGATTTTCTTGCTATAGGTTCAGTTGTGAAGCAGTTGCTTTATTCTTTTTCTAAATGGGATCTCCAATTTTTAGATGAAATTATTGAAGGCTTCCTGGAAAGTAAGAAGGATATATTGTAGTATGATTAGATTGAAGAAGACAAAGTGAGAGCTATCAGTAGATCTCTGATGCTTCTAACACGTGCAGAGTCAATATTTTGGAGAAGAAAGTGTGCTACTGGTCCTCGAAATGTACAATATGAAGGATTAGTCATCTCCCATCAAGAAGGTTTTCTTAATAATGTTGGGCTATGAAAATATATTTATTCATTCATTATTCCAATTCGAGCTCCCCCGATTGATGTCATCTGCTCAGATAGGGGTTTTGCATATTAGAATTCAAAACTTCATCATCCATTGATGAAAAATCTTCTTGTTGGATTTTCTCGTACATCCATGTTCAATTTTCCTACAAAACCTCGGGTTCCTTATTATTTGATTAAATAAATAGACTCAGATTTACTCTCTAAACAACCAGTTCTTCAACTAACAAACATAATATCCAGATCTTCACCTCCTTTGCAAAGCTTTGATATTTAAAAAATTCTTACAGATTCTGGGAAGCTACAGACATTAGATGTTTTGCTAACATGCCTCCATGCTAAAAACCATTGAATTCTCATGTTTGCTGAAATGACTAAAATGCTCACTATTCTTGCAGACTACATGAATTACAAGAAGTACAAATATATTCATTTGGATGGATCTTCAACCATAATGGATCATCGTGACATGGTCAGGGACTTCCAAAATAAGCAAGATATATTTGTATTTTTGTTGAGCACAAGATCTAAGCGCCTAGGAATCAATCTCACAGTTTTTCATACTATTATATTTTATGAAACTGATTGGAATCCAAATTGGGACTTACAGGCCATGGATAGGTTACACCAGGCTGGACAAACGAAGGAGGTCATAGTGTACAAACTGATTTGCAAGGAGACTATCAAAGAGAAAAAATTTCACAGATCTAGTAAAAAAAATATTGTTCAATAGCTTGTCGTGACAGGGGGTCATGCACAAGATGATTTACTACATGTTGAAGACGTTGTTTCCTTGTTGTTGGATGATGCCCAGCTGGAGAAGAAGATAAAGGAGAAAGGACCTATGTAGGGTAAGGATAGTTATGGAAATAGAAAGGGCATGTCTAGTACAACAAAAGCTATTCAGTTCAATGTTGAAAGTGATGCTTATTTAGAGGATTCTGTAGTAGCACAAGAGAATGCTATTGAACTATATACTGGAAAGGAAGGAACTCGAAAGAGAAAATTTAATTTGGAGAGGAAACCATCTTAAGCAATTAATATAAAAATTAAGAAATTTATAAAATTAACCCTTATATTATTTTTAATTTAATTAGATAATAATTAACCCTTACATTATTTTTAGGTTAGATTAAGTTAATTTGATATTTTAAGTTAGCCCTTAGATTATATTTTTAAAGTTAGATATTTTTAGATAATTTTAGTTAGTTATAATTATTAGTTTAATTTAATTAGATAATTTAAGTTAGTTTTAATTATTAATGTGGTTTAGAAAAAATTTAGTAACTTAAAATTAAGCAATTAATATAAAAATTAAAATTTTGTTAAAACAAAATTTTTTGTAACTTTAAGGTTTAATCACTTAGAATTAATATAAAAATTAAAATTTCAATAAATTAATAATTATTATTAAAAATTTTATTATAATAAAAAATTAAAATTAATGAACAAATTAAAATTCAGGAGAATTAATTATTAAATTAATAAACAAATAATATTATTCTATTATCTATAAATATTTTACTAGATTAAAAAAAAATTTAATTAAATTAAATTATTATTTTTTAAATAAATTTATTAAAAATTTATTAGAATTAAATTATATATTTAATAAATTAAATATAATAATATTAATTAATTAATCAATCGACTCTTCCTCCTCTCTTTTCACTTCACTATTTTTACCTTGTCTTTTGCATCTTTCTTTCACTTTTCATTCTTCATCGTGTCCTGAAGGTGGATCCCCACTGGGATTCGAAACGTCGACCATTGTTTTATCACACTATGGAAAATCCAGAAACTTCATTAAACTATGAAGGATTTAGAGGTACCTCTAGGACAAATTGATCCTAAACATTTGAAAACATATCGTGATTTTGAACAGAAAGGTTGACCTGGGAAGAGAATGAAGAAGAGTACAAATGGCATCTCACAACTAGGCAGACCTGTTGAGAAAGTTAGAGAGGCTACAGAATCCCCTTCTTTTGTTAATACAAGTAATATTGATGCCAATGTAGACATTGAAGAAGAAAATTCTTCTCATAGCTGGTCTTCTCCAAGATAGAAGCCCATTTTCTGGGTTTATCTTCAACCAACATTGCAACGCTATTGGTACTAGATGACCACATTGGCCTTAGTCTTATCCAATAAGAAGCATCTAATGGCAATAATTTGTACAAGTATGCTCAGTAGTAGAAAGTGGTGGACTTCTATTATTCATATTCATTCTACCTTTTGGTCCTTTGAAACTAATATGTATTGATACACATATGCCCTATTCTCAAGGTGATTAAGCTAACGTAACTCCCATGCTCTCAGACTCAAAGTATGCATAGAAAACTTGAAGCATGATAATTTTTGGCATATGAGAGGTTTGAGAGCTATCCGAGGCCCCAGTTCAATGTATTATGCTCTAAGATGAACGAAATCTTCCTACCATGCATCAAATATCAAGTACTTCATTCTATCAAGTTTCATGCCTGTTGCATCAAGCAATGTAAATTAGAGGAACTGCACTCAAGAAATCTAATTTAGCGTAAGAGTGATGAGATAGGTACCATGGAAAATTAGGTGATTGATTCACAAATTCAAATGAGAATTTTTAATACCAGATAATTAATCAAATATGATGCTCTTCTCTGCCATGCATTTTAATATAAAGTTACCAGATCCCCTTCATAGACAACACTATACGATTGGAAATAGCAGTTCGTAAAGAAGGGGACTGCATTACAAGGGGTTCCAGGGTGCATTCTCGACTGTAATGGATTTTTGAAGAGGATGAGGATGTAAATTCCAAAGTCTACTTTGAATACTTGAAAAGAAAAGTGGAAGTTACAAGATTCTTGGTTTGCATCATCATTAGGGGAATTTTGAGGTCAAAAATGGGCCTCCTATGGTAAATGTACAATCAAAATTCACTTTATGATAACCAATCACATTTTAGGGGATGGCATCATCTCTCATGGTTGAGGTAGAATTTCTTGAGTTAAAGGTACTTACTTGTCACATTCTCAATGATAAATAAAAACTCATGGTTAACCATAGTAGTGCTCTAAGTACTTTTAAAGTCAAAGTAAAGTACTCACAATAAATGTCATTTTACACTTTTTGAATAAAAATATATTATTGTCATTTCATATTACTTGAAAGAAACAATGCATATCCCTTTACACTTATTATATTATATTATATTATATTATTTTTATATAGTATATTAATTACATGTTTTTATACAATTTAAATAATATAAATTTTAATTAATAATATATAATATAATTAAGAATTTAGAAATTTATATTTATATTTTATTTTAAGTTTTTTAAGTACAAAGGACAAATGCATTAGTTGTTCAATGATAATACTTTTTCTTGAGAAACTCATTCTTATTTATAGTCACATCAATACAATTTTTTTTATTAATTTTATTTTGGTACAACTTTTGAATTGAATTTAACTATGGTTACATGGATTTTGGTGCAAAAAGTGAATTGTAAATTCATAAATATTATTTTATTGGTTTAGCTATTATTTTATTATTTCCTTAGGAGACCCATTTTAGACCTCAAAATTCCCCTAATGTGGGGATGGGTCTCTTACAGAGAATCAAACAAAGGTCAAAGGTATATTCCACCTGCATTTTCAAAATATTTTCTCTTTATGCTTTGAAGCATCATGTGGTGGATGTCAGGAACACTCATTGTAGAGTCATTCCATGCAATTTTTCTATCTATTAGTGTAGTGATGATTCAAATTGGATAGTGACTTCTCAAAAGAGGGGTTTTTTAGCTCTCATTTCTATGAAGAATATTAAGTCATCAGAAATGGATGTTGTGATTTTTCATCTGGAATGGATGGCCTTTGTTGTGATTTTTTCATCAGGAATGAATGGTATTCATTGTGATTTCTACAAGGTCATGTTGGACACAATACAAGATGATTTCAATTGTTTGACTATTGAAGATTTCTATTCTAAAGGCTATCCAAATCTCCCAATCAGGGTCTTAATAAACTCATTACCAAGAATGTAGCTAGGGGCACCATTAGAAAATGGAGATTGGAGGCTCATTACATTCGTCGGTGTTTCATACAAGATCATTGCTAAAGAAATGGCTCTGCAAATACACTCAATTTCATGGAAGGTATTTCAACAAGAGCATACAAGTTTTTGGATATTCTAGACACGTAATCTACACTTGAGAGACTTTGGAATGGGCTCCAAATAGTGGCTAGCAGCCTTTTTTTCTGCATATTGGAGCTTCATCACAGACATATTGGTTTTTCTTAGCCTTTGGACCACGATATGTGCCCATGGTGAATACACTATTCTATAATGCATGAGCATTTCTCCTTTTTAATAATTCATTATCCCCTCAAATTTTGCTGAATCAATCTATTTGTCAAGAGTGCTCCTTTGCCCCAGATTTGTATGTTTGACAATGGATGTCTTGGATCACATACTTGAAGTTTTTGGCATTCAGGGGCAAGTGAAGGAAATCCTACGTCTTGTTGGGTCCAGACACGCTCAACATCATTTTGCTAATGGATCCTTTATTTTTTATGAGTGTTAAGCAGAGCTTGGTTGATGGTGCTCATACATGTGTGGACATATTTGTCTCTACATTAGATGATGTGATTAGGGACCACGAGACAAATTTTTGGTTGTTAGAATTAGACTCCAACTTACTAGATTCCCACAACTTGGACTTATGTTCGACCAAGGGTAATTGTGAGGTAATAGGCATTGCATTTGAAGTGGGGATTTCACCAGTGGCTCTCCAGAATTTTTGTACACTCTCTTCAAAAATTTCATAGTAAGACTTGATTTTGGCATCATAAGGGCCTCACATTAGATGGGAAGTTGAGAAGGGTTGGACAAATATTTTATTCCTCGCACATTTATTATGTATCATGTTGGTTGCCTAGTAAGACTAAATTTTAGCATCTAGAGAAGATCATGCAATCACACATGTGGTCAAAGTATGGTGGGAAGAAAAATATTCCATAAGGATGGGGGGGCTCATCCCTCGCCCAACATGTTGAAGAATAATATTGGGACGTCAAGGCTATTTTGTAGGAATGCAAGGGGAAGCTTTGGTCAGTCCTTGCAGTAGTATCAACCACAAATGCTTTAACCTTTGTTGCTTTAGCAGAATTTATTAGCTCCAACTTTCAATGCAAGATGCGGTGCTAGTTGGTCTAGAAGAGAGGTGAGCACACAATTTACACAGTTTCTAATCTATTTGGAAGGATAATCAGGACCAATATTTAGTTCTCTTTCAATGCAGGGCTACTAGTGTGATGCCTTGTTTGGAATATGTAGCTATATTTTCCACTCTTCCATCATTGGATTTGGTAGTGATTAAGTTTATTTTTTAGCAAGAAGTTAGTAATTGTCCAAATTTTGTTCCATGTGGTGTGATGAGGTACATCACTAGCATTTAACGGAGGGTGCATTATTGATAAGAGATGCTCAAACTTAAGTTAGTAATTGTCCATTTTTTGTTCCATGTGGTGTGATGAGGTACATCACTAGCTTTTAACTGAGGGTTCATTATTGATAAGATATGCTCAAACTTTAGATTCACTAACCTATACAAGCTTTATTTCTGCATTGCTAGTCTTACAGAAGAGGATACTGATATAAATTCCATTGTATATATGCTTCCACCTTTTGATTTGTTGTTTGTAAATATTTTTTTGTAAATATAAGACATATTTTGACAACAAAAACAACAAAAATAATGGGTGAGCTACACTAAAATCTATTGCTTTTCTTGCATTTTTCAACTATGTTGGAGCAGAAAAAGAATGACAGTCACTAGAAAAATATGCATACCATCAGGATTAGAGATTGGCTAAGACAGAGCAAACAAAGTCAGTGCCATGGATCACATGGTTCTGTATTTGGATAATAAAGTATATGTATATAATAATTTGAAATGAGTACCATATCTACTTAGATTGCATAACTTCTAATCTAGTTTATCTTAGATTTAAAAACTTGTTACATGGGACTATGATAAGCAACTATCAACCAACACACAAAAAATATTAGTGGGATTTCATATTTCAAGGGATTTTCTAGAATCTAGTCCATTCAACCATGATAACTAAAGGGATTATCTAGTAGTAAATACATAACATGACGCATATAAAAATGTATGATGACAACAAAGAATCATTACTGCCTCCTACAGGGGGTTCAATAGGATGTCCAGTGTGGGCTAGAGAAAGATAGCTAATAGCGCAGCCAACACAGTTCTTTCTGAAGACAATATAATAGACAACTTTGGATGGTCCAGTTAATGCTACTTCTCTAAACCGGGGGTGTGGGAAACATCCTAACCAATCTTGATACGTTACTATCAGGCAGGGGCGAATCTCTACTCACTCATTTCTTTCAACTCATCATTGACTGATTTCCATGCCTAAGTATGGTATAAACCACCTAAATAGGCTCTCCATACCAAAGCTAATATACAGCCAAGAAACTTGACCTGCTTACCTACTGATTGAATGGATTTCAATCCATGAATAATCTAGCTCAATCATTGTAACCCTAACCCCATCCACGTTCCACCACCCTACCACTGGTTGATTGAACTAAAAAATTTTGTGCCACAACTAATGCATCAAAATCCACTCTATGTGAAGCATGGATTTCGTAGCATATTACCCTCAAGATATGCAGCCATACCCTCTTCATGTCCGGTATTAAAATCATATGAATCATACTTCCTTTTCCTTGAATAATTCCTCGTATTGTGAAGATTCATTCCAAATATTTACGCATCAATCAAATTCATCTCTCATTAGGCATTATCCCTAGTCCTTATGCTCCTCATTTTTGGGGTCATCAAGGGGGTGCCTAGCTGTGATGCAAGGTTGCTTTGTGCTCACTCTTTGGTGGAATTTAGCTTTCTCTTATAGTCCTAAGGATGGGTGGTATTGGCGAGATTTATTACCGCTATGCCCACTTCACCAATATCATTTTCCTTGGCCATGCTATCTGTTTATATGAAGGTACGATGCTTCGTATATTTATGGCGACCGGTGTTGGTAGAGGTGATTTTACGGCCCCCTGTTGTCTCTCATGCCATGTTGATATTACTACTTATGTTATAGGGTGATATGTGTGCATTGATTGGTAAGGTGGATGCTAGTTTCAAGAAGGTGGTTTACGGATTGATTGCCTTACTTGTAGCCTCAAGCCTCTCACTTGAACACTTTTTTGGGAGGGGTGGAGGAATATTTCAAATCGGAGGTAGCTATGACCGATTGACAAACAGACCAGTCAATTTCTTTAATGGTTCCCTCTCATGGAGTCACCCCAATGATCTAGCTGGGAGGGTAGACTCTCTAGCTCCTCTTCCCAGTGAGTTTGAATTTGGAGAAAATAAGTTCTTATAGTAACTTCATTGTTCTAGGAGGGGGCCATTCCTATTGCCCTTTTGTCCCCACGTGGATTTCAATGTCGAAGAGGATGATTCTTGTGAACATTGTGTCAAAGTTATAGTTCGAGCGATGCTTTATTATATATGTAATTATGCTTTTTCGATTCTTTCCTTCGACAATGATTTATTGTATATGTAATTATGTTTTTTCCTTTTTCCATTGGTCCTTGCGTATATTGTATTTGTAATTATGCATTTCTGCCCTAATTATATATGTAATTATGATTTATTATATACATAATTACGTTTTAGCATAAAATGCTACTATTATATATGTAATTTTGAAATTATTATATATGTAATTAGGCTCTTGAATAATTGAAAAAAAAAAAAAAAATGATCGAAAGACCTTCTCACCCCCCAAATTTGTGCTAGTGGAGAAACCCTCATCCATATGAATGATTTTCGCGTTAAAACCCTATGTTCAATCAAGAAACTTTGTTATGAAGTTATGACCGTGTCATTTGGGGGGAAGATTAGGGCTCAAGAATCTACTCAAGAACCTATTGAAACCCATTTGATTTGATGCCAAAACTAAAGATGTAATTACAAATATCATGATATATATCCTTGTATATGATATTATTCTATGATTGAGTCACTTACTGACAGATGGGAAGGTGCCCCACCCAAACACACACCTTTATTTAAGAACATTCTCAGAGCTAGTGGGTATGGTGTTCCTAGACAACATAGCTTCGACAATTTTTCTTGTCCCCATGGCAACCAATGTCCTGAGGGAGAAGGGAATAAGAAATTCCTTCAATAAATATCACAAACAATAGTCTTCAAACAAGCTATCCCACCCACTACTGCTATCACTCCTGCTACTCACACTGAACTAGACCTACTGACCTTACTACACTTGGTTCAATCAACACTTGCTTCATATGGTAGAAATGACTTGTATACATAGTGAATGTTGATTGTGTCTCTAACAGGATCATCCTTAGATACAGTTTTTGATGTAGTGGGTTAATAAAACGATGAAGGAGATAAAGATCAAGGACCAAAAGGTTGTAGAGCTAGTTCATATTTTCCAGTTACTCTATCATTCCCTCCCTACAAAGGCACGTAAAATTTGGGTTTTATCCAATAGCAGTACTATAAAAGGCATAGGTCAAGGGGTTAACTTTAGTTTTGAGGGTCATTTTATAAAGCCAACCAGATGCACAGTCATATTTTAATTAAATACACATGTAGAGTGTTGGTTTTTTTGTTACGTTATATGCCTAAATATTCAATATCCAGTGTAAAAAGTACACGTAACCTAATCACAATCAGGGCACATAATAAGCATTCCCATGATACATGGTTTATAGAATAATACCCATCAATATAACTAGAACAAGGTAGTAGTAATGATCAAGCTTTGCGATCTATGTAATGCAAGTCAATCTGTTTGAGCGTGGTTACCATTAGTATTCATAATAGCTTAACTCCAATTTGATTATGGTTCTACTTATGTTCAGTCTACTATAACAATGGAAACAAGAGAAAGATCAGTTGATTAATTCTATTGTGTGAATAGGGAAAGAAATGGAGTTGTAATTTGCATCATTTATACAACATGTTATCATTACGTGGTAAGTGAAACCAATACACAGTGAAATAAAACATGATATTTATTTCGTAATCAATTCAACTTCTTGTTGCACAAAGTAATGCAAAACAACCTGTAGATTGAATTCCATGTCAAATACTGGTTTTTTTATTAGTTAAGTGTGTTCTGTAATCAAGACCAAGTATATTGTGTATAATTATGAATTTACTGTATCTGTACTATGAATAGAGTAGAACAACCTATACAACATTAAGCTTCTTGTATTGAGTTAGTGTAAGCATTGATAAGAAAGTCAACAAGATGAAGATAGATGCAAATAAACTTCGAATGAATAAATCTTTAGAGGTGGTGATTCCTCAACATCATCCTTTAATCATGGAGGACACATAATGAAAGATAATCAATGAGCAATATTTCTAGTGGGGAAGAGTTTATCAAATGTTCACCTCAGGGGATTTCTCAAAACTCACCCACAATGATCTTGAACATGAGCTCAGTATCAACATTTACAATAATGTGACCAAATCAGGCCTCCATAGGATTGTTTCCAGATCTCTTGTTCTTCCTTTTGTGGATGTAATATCCTAGCTCATAGGCCAGGTGGACTTGTCCAATAGATGGATCCTAAACCAATGCTAGAGCCCAATTGGAGGCTACAAGACCTTAAACATGTTTTCAAGAAAGTTTCTCCCAGAGCCTGAAGTATGTCTATCTAAGGAATGGGAGAAAAGGGCTATGGATGAGGTACCTCCTAGCATGCTACTAAAAATGGTGGTTTTATGCTAAAATATTTAAGACCAGGATATCAAAGGTGTATCCAACTACTAAATTGAAGCATCATTTCATAATAGTCATGTTGTTGCTGGCCAGACTATATGGAGAAAATGATGGCACCATGTTTCATGAATCATGGGTGCCTATGGTGAATGAAATTTGTACTCATGGGTTAGAATTCAATTGGAGTGCAATCATGTCCCCTTCATTATATAAATCTTTCAGGGAAGTGAAGAGTTCCAGGCCTACTAGTTTATTTATGTCCAACTACCTTTTGGAATCCATTTTTTTAGAAAATGAATTTCCAGAACTAGAATGGAAATGGTCCAAGACTTTTCCTCCAATACATGTTTAATGTAAGATCTTATGGGATTACAAGCATAAATCAGAGATGACAATAATATGCAACCTTTTTATTGCTCCAGTGTACTCTTTGTGATTTGAGAAAGAGTGTCCATGCCTGTCGAAACAAGAACATGCAGTCATAGGAGGCATTGGAGACTGATATTTTCATGAACAGGGAATCTGCATCAGATTTTATGCCATATGGTGCATCGAGAGCTCCTCATTTGCTAAATTTTTGTTCTCCGGATAGAGTGGTTCTGTTGGGAATATTATAGCATGCATTTTCTCATCGAGCGATGGGTACTCTTAAGAGGGAAAAGAGGTTAATATGGCCTAAGTTGCCTACCAATATCGGGTACTATGGAGTTGATGGCACTAGCCAAGACATGAAAGAGGCCAATGAAATTGAATCATAACATTTTGGAGAGATAAGATTCAGGAGACATGATCTTGAAGCTATGATTATTAGTCATTGTGTTGTTGTCAACCAAATGTGGTCTTATACTCATGAGAGGGATACTAATGAGGAAATATTCAAGACACTTATTTATACATCTGAGGTTAAAGAAAAGCTATGTCAAGGACCTGAGAAGAAGGCCGAACAGGCCCATGCTTCACCTATTTTCAACCTCGAGGAAGAAGTGGAAAAGCTCCAAAGGGTGTTGGAACGGGTGAAGGAGATGAAGGAAGAATTGGAGAAAGAAGAAAATAGACTCAAGAGGAGGATTGAAGAAGAGAAAGAAGCAAAGGAGCAGAATAAAAAAGAAGGAAAGCAGAAAAATATGACCTGGTGAAAATTTTGGCTTTGGAAACTAAACAAAGAATCAATTAGCAGGAAAAACAAAGGAAAAGAGATGAAGAGCTTCAGAATAAAAGAGATGAGGAACTCCAAAAATAGAATAAGATATGCAGAAATAGAAAAGGATTGAACACCTTGACATTACATCATCTCCAAAGATAAACCCCACTCCTCAGTCTCTAGTGGAACCATGTCAAATTGAAGAAATGGAGAAGGAGAAACTTTTCCCCATGACCATGGCTGACCCAGTAGTGGTATTGAAAACATTTAATTATGAGTACACACAGAACAAATACAACAGGATAGTTTCCAAAAAGGACAAGGTTGGGAGAGAGATAATCACTGAGGAGGTTCTCATTCATGAAACAACAACTAATCCAAAGATGACTGCAACTGCCAATATTACCATGGCCCTAGAAACAGGTGATAATGTTGCCAAGTTGAAGAGAAAGGTTTATGATGCTCAGTTGGAACTCAGTGCTGCTAAGAAAAGAATTACAAAGCTATAATTCTAGGAGCAAGACGAACTAGACTCAGTTAAAGAGTTCAAAAGGAAATCACTTGAGATCCAAGAGGAACTGAGTACGGTAATTCTACGCGAGCATTCAGGGCATCAAAGATAAAACTCCTAAGTTTGATGATTATATAAAGATGAAGAATTGGAGAATATTCTAAATATGATAGATGACATCATTCAATGTAAAATAAAATATCTTGATGAGGGGTTATAAATTCCTCAGCTCAACGACTTGGAGAAAATAATATGTTTTTCTAAAGCTTGGAAATGTCTCGACAGGGCTAGATCCTTAGAGGAAAAGGCTCAGGGAGCTTTCAAAATTTGCTTCAAATTTGAAGGAGAGGTTGATGAAGTCTTAAATAATTTCAAATTTTCAATGTTCCCGTTAATCTTTGGTCATGTACCTGTGGAGCAGTGCATAGAATAAAATGAAAGAGTGATAGACAGTTGCAAGTAGGAGATCCAGGCATTAAAATTTATCACCAGGGACAACACAATTTATATTAATATTTGCATAATACAATGTTGATGAAAATTAAAAGGAAGGTGTATCTATTTCTAACAAGGTTTTTCATAGGTAGAGGCTATAGTAGTAAGCGACATACAACTAATGGGTACATAGGAATAATGTTGAGTAGTTAATCTAGGACCTCGGTCAACCTAACAATTTTTTCCCTTTAATCTCATATAATTTTATAAAAAAATTAGCAAGATGAGAAGTTTCTATTTGACTCAAAGCCTAAAAGATATTAAATTTTTGGCACTATGCTCCAATGGTTTTAAAATTCATAAGGTCACAACTCCACTAACATTTACAAGCAACCTCATAACATAAATAAGCAGAGAGACAGAATCAAATAAAACCATCATATAAATACTTAAGTGTCTCGTCCCAGCTTCCAGTTGCAAGCAAGTTCATTGCTGGAATCCATGCAATTTCCTTAATAGGTGCATCATGCATAGCCACACTCACTAGCTAACCCCTAGTCAACAATGGCCACATTTTATATTGTTTATCACAGCTAGCAGAGAAAATAGCAGTGCCATCGTCCTTCCATGTCGAGCAGAGAACTTGCTTATCAAGAATTACACAATATAAAAAATTAGAAGCACACTCTAAAACTTCAATAATGGTTCTTTCCATAAGTAAGCTACAACACTGGTTCCTGCAAGCATATTACAACTTCTAGATAAACTTTACAAGAAAAAAGAACAAGTACTAGAATTCCAACCACAATATGAAGCGCTTCATCGGTTGGTCATGTGACATTGTTGTTTTTGGAATTCCAGCCCCAGTTTGAAGGACCTTCTAGCATCTAACCTGCCAATTTTCATTCCAAGATATAACAGAATATCAAAACAAAACAAAACACCAGTCCAAAATTATTACAATAATATCACTATCCCCAAAATCTCAGATGAACGAGTCCACATTTCAGTGAATGGAGATAGTTGAGAACACGAGGAAGCATAGAAGAATGCCTAAAGTTTCTCTTACCATGACCTCGAATCCCTCAATTTTTCCCATTTAAAGGTCCCCAGGAATCATCATTGCACATAATTGTTTTATCAAAAAAAATTATGGCAAAAAATGATCAACCCACAAATCTCCAAGAAGGAAACACAAGATGCGTTGTTTTTCCTGTACGAGTCTGTTACACCATTTTTTGGTCATCTAACCTATTATCATTAGATGGACCCAAGTACACCATGTAAGACCAGTTTTACCCTAAGTAAAATTGCCTTCACTATGTTAAATAACTTAATAAACCACATTTATTAGGTTATTTATGGTCTAAACAGAAAACCCCAAAAGGAAATATTAAACAAACCTATATTTGTTTGATTTTCCTCATGAAATAATTAATTAAACCATAATTTAATTATTATTCCCAGTCATGTTTACCCAAAAATAAAGAAATTAATTAGATAAACCTTTATTTATCTTATTATTTTCTAGGAATAATTATTTAAATCTTATTTAGATAATATTCCTTGTTAAATATGACCAAATCACCCACAAATAGCTAAATAAATCATTATTTATTTAATTATTACTCATCCAAATCCTTGAAATGACAAATAAATCATTTATTTATTTCTTATTTACTAATAAAGGGATTTGACCCAAGTCAAATTCCTTTTCCCTCCAACAAAAATAATAAAATATTCCATAAAAGTTGGATCTTGATTTGGTTAATAATATTTTAACTATGCACCAATATCTAGACTAACTCAATATTTAGTTATAAAAGGGGCTTTCCTACCATTCTTCACCTTTTGTTTCCTATTAGATCACTCTGGATCTATACACTTGGTCACTTTTTTCCATCATTTGCTGTGTGAGCTCCCATTGAGCTCTATTCTTTGCATTGGGTTTTCTACACCTACAAGAGAGAGAAAGCTTAGATCTGAAGTGCTGAGGACTACAAAGAACCCATCCCATTGAGGAGAGCTGGATACACCTTCTTGTTTTCCTCCCAGGTGCCCCATTAATATAAAAATTCTTTCAAAAATTGTTCTTGTCTTGTTCATTGGTATATGGAGCAAACCCTTATTTTTTTTGCTTAATGTCTTTCTATACATAGATCTGGTGTTTTGCAGCTATTTTCTTGTCTAACTAATCGCAGATCTGAAGATATTGGCAGCCACTTTTGTTGTTAGGGCTATTAGTTATGCGTAGCTAAAGTGGTCCTTTTTCGTACACTTCGACAAAGGATTCATACTAACAGAGTCTCCTTGCGCTCGTGCCTCAACTTTCCCTCCAATTGATAAGCCACAAAATTTCAAATGTTTAACACACCCACCAAAGTTCAAATGTTTCACATAATTTTTTGACATAAGTTTTGTCATATTAAAAAAAATTAAAACAAGTTATAAAATTTTATTTCTTAAAAATGTTGAACATTACTCTAGATTTTTTAAGCATAAATAGTTATTGAGATTAATCTTGATTAAACATAGCTAATATTTGTAATATAGTAGTAGTAATATATTTTTAATTTCATGGCTAAGCTAGAGAGTAAGACCCTTTTGTGATAACATTGTTTGTATGACTCTTATTGTGATCTCGTTATTTGTAGGACAAAGGACGTGAGTCTACTAAACTCTACAGAGGTGTACATACTCTACCCCTTTAGATTTGAACCTTTGACCTCTTATCATTATGCACATGTTCTTAACCATTGTAAAGATATAAAAAAGTTGGAAATTTTCTCCAGTATTCAAATATTAGGACCCATGGTCATCCAAAGGTAGAAGCTTCTACTAAAAAAAAATCCATAGATAGACTTGAGGTTTGAAGGGGATTTTATTATGAAAAAACATAAATGGAAACATAAAAAAGATATTGCAAAGAGTACAGTAGTAGAACAAATTCCAAATTCTATTAATGAATGAAAAAGAAAAAGAAACCTATAAATTGCAAAGTGATAAAAACTAATTGGAATGATGGTAGCTTCTCTATGAATAGATATGTGTCAACTACTCTTAATCAAAAGAAAACATTACAAGATGTAGAAAAATACCTTTGAACATAAAGTATGATGTCCTAAGATGCAAAAACACTAAAATCCAAAATCCTATCCCTAGGAAATGATTTTCCAAAAAGAATATGGGCCCAAAGAGGATAATTTATATATCAACTTCCCAAGGCTACAAATTTTGCATGCAAACTACATTTAGGACATTTCTTGGACCATTAAAATCTATATTATGTGTCTTTAGCCTATTAAAAATGCCAAAAATGCAAGGGAAATGCCCAAAAAAGGCACTAGAAGTTTGATACCTAAAACACTATAATATAATTACCAAGATGTGGAATAATGTTGAATCAATGGAAAAGTGGGTGGTCACCAGTATTCTATTGAATCAATTCCCCCCCTTATGAATAAGTGGTCCATTTTGTGTTGAGTTCCTTCTTCAAGTGGGGAAACTTTTGTTGAATATGGATAATAGTGAGACACGTGTGCCAAAGTAGGAACACGAGGTGCCTATGAGAGGTGGAAAATATGGTTGCTGTAGTTCCACATTAAATTTAATTTTCAAGCCAAAGAAAATGGAATATTTGATTTAGAAGGATATTCACCTACAACCTTTGTGTTGGTGTAAGGCCTATATCAAAATGGAGAGTTGGGGGGGGGGACTTCCAATGGGATCTTAAGAGGTGTTATTTATACAAATGCAACCATACCTTATCTCCCACTCTAAACTTATGTGAAACTCTAATCTAGGTGGATATTGGTGGCCACCCACCTCTTCCACTAACTCAATGGTTCTTTATCTTCTTATCAGTTTTTCTATTGTTTTTTGGGTCCTCAACTTCTAGGGTCATTTACAGGCTTTAAATGATGCTTTTTGGCCATTTAGGGGTCCATAGGTTTTCTTGTCATTCCCTAGGCCCAACCAAAAGTTGTAATCTAAATATATTTCTTTCAAATGGACCAAAGAGATATTTTATGCAAAATTTGCACCACTGAGAAGTTGATTCTATGGTTGCGGTTTTAAACCTCTGGGGTTCTTTCTTTATGTTAAAAAATATGATGAAATTAACATAAAAAATGAACAAAATATGCATTGAGGACCTACAAGCACCTTGATCACAACATGTTTGTAAAATTGAATAACTTTTTACTAGCAAAGCTTGAGCAAGATTAGAGCTTAGAAACAAAGCATGAAGGATCACGAACCTTGTTTTCGTCTTCAAGGAAAATGTAGATGCAGGTGGGAAGGGAACTCTTGCTCTCTCTAGAAATTATTAACAATCTCAGCCTTTCCCATGTGTTAAGGCATGAAAATATGTGTCAGGTGTTAATGCGTGTCAAGGAATGTTAGGCGACAAAAGGGAACACGAAGTTAAATTGCAAATAAATGAACACATATGAGGGTTAATAATTCACTACCTTACATTTTCAAGAGGGGCATGCTAGGCATACCAACACTAGTTTCAATACATGTCAAGGGCCAAGTGCTAGCATGTCTTAAGTGCCAAATCATCATCTATTACTTCTATCTTAATTGTGAATAATTGATCTCAAATAATTTTATCTTCAACCATTCGAAGTCATTCTAGGGCATCCAAATGCATGCCAATAATCGTCAAGTTCCACCAAGTGCCAAGAGCCAATATGTGCGAGCGAGTTATAGGGCATGTTATATAGCTCCATTTTTTCTAAGGAGGGAGTGACAAGATATGCTAAATAGTTCCAAGGCATGCTAGAGTGTTAGGGAAGCATACCAATATGTGCCAATTTCCAATGTGTGTTGAGTGTTAGTGATTTCCAAGGAAATATAAGGGAGATCTATGTCAAAATTCATGGAAATGAATGAATAAGAGTGTGGGATAGGAAGTGTCAGAGAGTTCTAGGTGTGCTAAGGAGGGAGTGACATGGTATGTTAGGCAGCGCTAAGTCATGCTAGTGTGCCAGAGTGGCATGCAGAAAAGATGTGTTAGGTGTCAGGGTGTGCCAACACATACTAGGAAGTGCTAGGGAGTCCTAGGGACACACAAGGGAGCACAAGGTGAAAATAATGCATGCAAATGAATAATTAAGAGATTGTGACAAGAAGTGTTAGTGAGTTATAGGTGTGCTAAGGAGTGATTGGAAAGGTGTGCTAGGTAGTGATAAGGCATTCTAGAGGCCAAGGAAACATGCCAAGATGTGCTAGGTTCTAGGGTGTGCCAATGCATGTCACAGATTTTTATGGAGTGCCAGGGAAAAACAAGGGGGCATTAGTTTCAAATTCATGGAAATGAATGAATAAGAGCACATGACAAGGATTGTTAGTTAGTTTAGGTGTCCTAAGGAGGGAGTAACAAGGTATGTTAGGTAGTTCCAAGGAATGATAGAGTTCCAGGGCAACATGCCAAGATGTGCCAAGTGCCAGGGTGTGCCAATGTGTGCCAGGGAGTGTTAGAGAGTGCCATGAAAACACAAGGGAGAACTAGTTCAAAATGCATGGAAATGAATGGATAAGAGTGTGTGATAGCGAGTTTCAGCAACTTCCAAGTGTGCTAAGGAGGGAGTGACAATGTCATATGCTAGGAAATGGCAAGGCATGCTAGAGTGTCAGGGAATGTCAGGTAATGGTAGGGTGTGTTAGGGAGTTCCAAATCATGCCAAGGAATGCAGGGGATGCTAACATGTGCCACATATTTCCAACGGATTGTTAGATGTTCCAGGTGTTATGGCATGTTAAGATGTAAACTACATTGCTTAGTTGTTTTATGTCCATGGTTGGACATGAGCCTTGAATTGGTAACTTGTTAAGTGGGATGATTTAATATTGGACATGAGTAGCCTACGATGAGTTATAGAAATTATTAGGTGAACAAGGCATAGTCTAGCTGTAGTAAATGAAACTTGGTCAATTTTTTGTAGACGAGGCAGGACTTGGTTGGGTTCGCAAGTCTAAAAAAATAAGGGTAGTTATGAGGACATGATATTTAAGTAGTGACAAAGCATTCCAATGAATGAAAAGTTGTGATAACACATGCCAGATAGTGTCAATACATGTCGAGGAGTGTTGGGGAGTGACATGGCACCATAAGGTAGAATTAGTTCAAAGTGCATGGAAACGAATGAATAAGAGTGTCTTCAAGGGATTGGTAGTGAATTCCAGGTGTCCAATGGACGAAGTGTATTAGGATAAATTCATAATAGTACTTGTAGGAGGCAAGCCTATGATTGTGATAAGGGGATGGAAAAATAAGTTTCATACAAAGGGAGACTTTGGGCTAGACACAAAACTCTTTTTTCATTGACTTGGTTGGGTTCCCAAGTCACAAAAAAAGTAAGGCTATCTACAAGGGCATGACAACTAGGGAGTGAAAAGGTGTGCAGGGAATCCCATGAAGTTATAACACACTACAGAATGTTCCAAGGCATGTTATGCTTTCCAAGGTGTGCTAGGTGCTAGGGTGTGGCACCAACGAATGCTAGGGAATGTCAGGGAAACAAAATGGAGGTATAGTTTCAATTGCATGGAAATGAATGAATAAAATTATGTGATAGGGAATGTTAGAAATTTATAGGTGTGCTAAGGAGGGAGTGATAAGGTATGCTAGGCAGTGCCAAGGAATAATAGAGTGCTAGGAAAGCATGCCAATATTTTCCAATTTCCAAGGTGTGCCAACGTGTGCCGAGGAGTGTTAGGGAGTTCTAGAGAAACACAAGGGAGAATTATGTCATAATGCATGGAAATGAATGAAAAAGAGTGAGTGACATGGAGTTTCAACAAGTTCCAAGTGTGATAAGAAGGAGTGACAAGGCATGCTTGGTAGTGTTGAGTAATGCTAGAGTGTTAGGGCGATATGCGCAAGATGTGCCAACACATGCAAGGAAGCGTCAACTGGAAGTTCCTGGGAAAAACAAGGGAGCACTAATTAAAAATACATGGAAATGAAAAAATAAGAGTTTGTGATTGGAAGTGTCAGTGATTTCCATGTGTGCTAAGGAGGGAGTGACAAGGTGTGTTAGGTAGTGTTAAGGTATGCTATAGGCCAAGGTGACATGCCATTATGTCCTAGGTTCTAGGGTGTAGCAACACGTGCCAAGGAGTGTTAAGGAATGCTATGGAAACACAAGGGAGCACTAGGTAAAAATGATTGGAAATGAATGAATAAGATTTTGTGACTGGGAGTGTCAATGAGCTATGGGTGTGCTAAGGAGAGAGTGATAAGGTATGCTACGTAGTGCAAAGGAATGATAGAGTGCTAGGGCGACATGCCAAGATGTGATAGGTGTTAGGGTGTGACAATATGTGCTAGGGAGTGTTATGGAAACACAACAAAGCACTAGATCAAATTTCATGGAAATGAATGAATAAGAGTGTGTGACAGGGAGTGTCAATGAGTTCTAGGTGTGTTAAGGAGGGAGTGACAAGTTTATATGCTACACAATGCCAAGGTATGGTAAACTACCAAGGCATGTCAGGAAGTGTTAGGGTGTGTTAGGGAGCGTAAAAGAATGCCAAGTAATGTAGGGGATGCTAACACATGCCACATAGTGCCAAGGAATTTAAGACATGCCACATAGTGCCATGGCATTTAAAACATGCTAGGTTTTGTGGCATGTCAAGATGTAAATTTTGTTTCTTAGTTTTTTTACGACCGTAATTGGATGTGATGAGCCTTGTCTTGGTAAGTTGTTAAGTGGGATGAGTTGATATTGGACATGAGTAACCTAAGATGAGTTACATATCATTCTTAAGTTAACAAGGCATATGTTGAATTTTCACGACACATGAGAATCTGTGTTTGTTCTTTGAATATTTGATGCAAACACACTCAAGTACCACAACACATCTACTTTTCACAACTAAATCTACACATGTCAAGGAATCAACTAATGCACATGACAATTTTTAACTTTTTCAAACCTTTTTTTGTTAAATTACAAACTATAATAGAATAGGCTAGAGCTCCGTATGAGGGATCATGGCTCTTTACAATCACATTGATGCAAGGAATACAAATTGGGCTTGGTGTTAGTACTTTGATAACCAATATGCCTTGAACAAGACAACACTTGACCCAATTTTTATGGTGACCATGCGTAGCCCTTTCACTCCACATGTCCGAAACACATTTGGTAGGTCCTCTTGCCTCCCATTATGAAACTCCTCAATCTGCCTCTAGAAATGAACTCGGCTCCTTTAGGTTACTGAACTCAACTCAAAAAAAACTTCCCTCTATCTACTTTTTTTTTCCCTTTAAAGTCTGAAACACTTAGGGTTTTCTATCAATTGTTCAAAACTCCATTTGTGAACATCTCTTTGGTCTGCCCACTTTTGCCATAATCCTGCTCCAACTTGACAAGTCTATGGCTATGGAGGTTTCCCTTCTTCTCACTGACGTAATCCTCTACAATATAGTGAACTAGGGCTAGTTGGATATCCCACTTGACTTCTACTTTGGTCCTTCAAAGTATGCACGTCCTTAGGCCCAACACACCTACCCTTCTACCAATATTGTTTTCCTTCACAAGTATAGGACTTAGGGCTCTTCTTTGACAGTCACCTAAAAACTCTTCAACTATACATTGACTACCATCAATTTTCCCAACCACAGTCGTTTTTTTTACTATCTAGTGCCCACAACACTACCCTCATTTAGGGCTCTTCAAATCTGCCACCTAATAGTGATTTGAGTCCTCTCAAAATCACTATTCTTGTGTACCAATTTCTTTGTTGTCCAATAAAATATGAAAAAATCAGAACTAATCCTCTTATAATCCTTCTAATGATTTGTAGACAACTTAACTAGGGTCACAAATCATCCACTAACAATCTGTTGAATAATTTTTTATAGGATGATTCACATCTCTGTCGAAAACTCAATGGACACTAAACCAAAATCGAATCCTCTTCATGTCAATCCATTCATCATATGGCACATTTCTTATGCTCAATCTTCTACTCAAGTTCAACCTTCCTTTGTATTTTCTATATTTGCACATACTTCTACAAACCATATTCCAAATATGTGGTATATATTGGAGAGATAAACCTCTCTCTAAGGGTCATGGCCCCTCCTCTTATATGGAGATTTGTCACAGTCTTAAGGGTGTACCTTATGGACTGAGCATGCTAGGAAACCTCCCTAACTAGGGCATTATACTTATATTCTAATTTTTTTAGAACAAACCCTATTCACCCATAGAAAAAACAACAACTCTTTCCTCCATAAAAGACTCGGCCTATCTGATATGGATCCATATATTCTAGGTGTTTCTTTGACTGAGTCTTAACCTAAACTTTAGATATCTATGACCCTCAAACTAAAGCTACCTTAGTCAATATTACACATGCGACTACTTTTTTTCTTGCCCTAAATTCTAATGTAGATCCTCCTCCATTTGTGTTGCAACCTACTAACCACAACAAGATAGGGTCTTAACCCTCTCTACTATTTCAAAATTTGATGCGGCCTTCACATAATAACACCATTGAAATCACATGCCCAAATTCTCATGAGTCACCTCTCTTGAGCTCGATCTGCCATAAGAGAACTGATAGTATTCCATCCTACTTCCTATCTCGAACCGATTAATTTATGTGGCATACTTGTGAACCCTCACATGATGATCTTGCTCTTGGTGGATGATCATGGCCTCCCTTTAGCAACCTTTTCTCGACCCTCTAACTCAACCTACTTTAGGACTACATCTCTCCTGGACTCCTTGATCAAATGAGCTCCTTCTCACTTGATGTTATTGCCTTCATACTAAGGCCTCCTTAAATATCTTGTCCTAGCTAGGACTTTTAAGAACCCTCTAGAACTTACAGGCTTTATCCACTTAGACCTTAGGAAATATTATTTTTCCTTTTTAATATTATTTTATATTTTAGAACCCATCTTGGGTCCAAAACACCTTCACTTGGGGTCTTTGCCGACAAATCCTTTTGTGACCAAACTCACACAAAATCATCTCACTAGGCTTTTGGAGTACCTCCCAAGCTACATAATTCAACAACATAGTCTATTTGTATTAATCGTATCTTGGTCAAGCTCTTCTAGATAAGCGAGGACTTGGTTGGGTTCCGAAGTTGCAAGTTAAGTAAGGGTAGTTGTGAGGGCATGATAGCTAGGGAGGGATAGGGCATGCCAAGGAATGAAAAGGAATGCTAACACATGCCACAAAATGTCAATGCATGTTGACAAGTGTTAAGGAGTGTTGAGGTATCACAAGGGAGAACTAGGTAAAAATGCATGGAAATGAACAAATAAGAGTGTGTGTCAGGGAGTGTCAGTGAGTTCAAGTGTGCCAAGGATGAAGTGTGTTAGAAGAAGTTCATACTACGTTTTGAAAAGGCAAGCCTACGATTGCGGTAAGGGGCTCGACAAAGTAGTTTTAGACAAAGGGAGACTTTGTGCTGGGCACAACACCATTTTTCCTTTATCTATTATTTTTATATGACATGTGGCACACTTTGGCCAAATGCTCATGTTTTAAACTATTTTAGACAATTTCATATTTTACATTGTTGTGTATACGTTTTGGGGGACTCGGATTGCGCCAAATTATATCTTGTGTGTCTTGTGTATCTTATGGTTATTTCAAACTCTTAGTTAATGCTATACTATTTATATGAATTGCACATACATGTGAAATATTTCCTATGTAAGCTATGTTGCTTAGTTTTTTTATGGCCATGGCTAGATGATCCTTGTCTTGGTAAGTTCTTAAGTGGGACAAGTTTATGTTGGACATGAGTGGCCTAAGATACGGTATAGGCTGTTCTTAGGTGAAAAAGGCACAATCTACTTGTAGTAGGTGCAATTGGTCAAGTTGTTGCAGATGAAGCAGGCCAATGTCACATGAACTGCAGTAGCTAAGGACTTGATTCGATTCCCAAGTCATTAAAAAATGTAAGGCTAGTCATGAGGACATGAGTTCCAAGGCATTCTAGGGAATTCTAACATGTGCCAGATAGTTTGAAGGCATGTCAAATATGCTAATATGTGTCAAGTACTAAGGCATGCCAAGATGTGAAAGGGTGTGACAATATGTGTCAGGGACTATCAAGTCAAGAAAAAGGAGAAACAAGTTAAACTACAAGGAAATGAACACATAAGAGGGTTAGTAAGTCATAAAATTACCTTTTACAGGAGGGGCATGCTAGGCACACCAACACTAGGTGGAAATAGGTTCCAAGTGCCAAGTATTAGTGAATTTTAAGTACCAAATAATCCTTTGTTACTTCTCATCTACTTTCCAATAATTGATTTGAAATTAATTTAATATTAAACCATGCTAAATCATACCAAGGCATCTTAATGAATGCTATATGTGCTAATACTTGCTAAGTGCCAACATGTGCCAAGTGAAAATGTGTGTTAGGGAGTGATACATATGTTATGAACTAGAAGGGCATGTTGAAGAGTGATAAGGAGTGACACAGTGTACTAATGCATTTTGAGGAGTGTTATGGAGTACTAGGGCAACACAAGGGAGCACTAGGTCAAAATGCAGGGAAGTGAATGACTATGAGGGTGTGCCAGGGAGCGTCAATGAGTGCTACATAGCATGTCAAGGAGGGAGTGATAAGGTATTTTAAGCACTAGTAATCCATGCTAGGGAATATCAGGGCATGTCAAGAAGTGCCAAAGTGTTCTAGGGATTTCCAGTGTGTGTTAACATGTGCCAAATAGTGCCAAGACATGCGAGATGCTAAGACATTCTAGGATGTGTAGGGTTCCAGGGTATGCCAATATGTGTTAAGGAGTATCAAGGGAAAAAAAAAAGAACCAAGCTAAAATGCAAGGAAATGAACAAATAATAGGGTTAATAAGCCAAGAATTTATATTTTCAAAAGGGGCATGCTAGACACACTAATAATAGGTTCCAATACATGCCAAGTTCCAATGTGTGTCAAGTGCTCATGTATGTTATTGCATTCCAAAGTGTTCTAGGGCATGCTAGGGACTACAAGGCATGCCAACACATGCTAGGAGTGTGTTATGCTATGCTAGGGACTCCCAAATTGTGCTTGGGTGTCCTAGTCATGGAAAGATGTTCTAGGTACAAAGATATTATAAGGCATGTGAGGTGCCAAGGAATGTTAGTGTGTGCCAAATCATGTTAAGATGTGCCAAGAGTGTTGAGGAGTGCTATATCTCTCTTATTAATTTGAATTGACAAATCCTGATTATGTGTTAAATAATATAGTTTCTACACACACTAGTGGAACTTTATATAAAGGTAATTTGTTAGATAAACCTAATAGAGATGAACCATGTATTGAATCATAGGAAAACTATATTATCATTACTTGAGGAAAATGATACACACTAATTGCTTCTTAACAAATGGATTGGCTCTAACCACTATATGGCCTTAGACATATGAAAAATACTCCACAAAAATGGTATCAAATCATTATATTTTGACAAAAAAATATAGTAACATGCACATAACGTCATAAAAAAACGATTGGAATGATCAATGATGACGAATATTTTTTTACTGTCACCAAAAGTAATGAAAAAGAGCAGTGGTGAGGGTCAATAAAATATCGTCACTAGAAGTGTCACCAAACAGAGAATTAGTGATGGGCCTTTAACAATCCTAACCAAAAGTGTCACTGAAAATGGCTTTGGTGACAAACCTTAAATGACCATTAGTTTATGCACTTACAACAATGCTTTTTTAAGGACCGTCACATATGTGACATTGATGATGAACCTTAAAGGTCTATCACAAGCATGACCCTCACCAATGTCATTTTTTCTTGTAGTGATAGTTCCATTCTCGACTGTAAGGAAACTACTTATATAGAAATAACTAGGAGAAAAGAGAGAAAATTGGGTAACTTATTTGCAAGAATATGACATTGAAATAATACCGGTCAAAATCATTAGAGGAAAAGGTCTCTGCAAGCTACTATTAGGAGAATCCAATTTATCAAATGATGAAGAATCATGTGATACTATTCAAATTGCTGAGGTAAGCTTAAATGATTTAGAATCAGAGTATATTGATTTAATTTTTTACTTAAATAATGGATACTCTCTGATAGAACTCAATCATAAAATAGAGATATATTTAATATTAAAATCTAATCAATACGAACTCATAAACAACGTCTTGTTTCAAAAAAACTATGATTCTATATTACTAAGAGGTCTTGAGAAATCTGAAGCTCATAGAGTTTTGCAGGAACTCCATGATGGACCCACAAGTGGGCACTTCAGTGGAGATATCATTGCACATAAGATCCTTCATGCAGGTTATTACTGGCCCACTCTATTCAAATATGCTCATACACATGTGAGAAAATGCAAAACATGCCAAACTGCTATTGGAAGACAAAGAAAGCTAGCCTTGCCATTGCAATCAATCAACATTGATCAACCTTTTGAACAATGGGGATTGGATATCATAGGTGATATTTTTCCTAACACATTCAAGAAACATAAATACATTCTCACTGCAACAGATTATTTTACTAAGTGGCTGGAGGAAATTCCACTAAAGGTATCTAATTTTGAAGCCATAATTGAATTTATTGATCAATTCATTTTACTAGATTTGTCTTACCTAATTCACTTTTGATAATGCATATTATTTTTTGAGAAATAGTATGCCAAAATTCGCTCTTAAAAGAGGTTTTAAACTTAAATTCTTTGCTAACTACTATCCCCAAGGTAATGGTTTAGCAGAATAAACAAACAAAAATCTCATAAGAATTATCAAAAGAACTATTGATCAAAATCAGAAATATTGGAAAAAATATTTAGCATTTTCACTATGTTAAGATAGAATGACTCAAACATCATCCATAGGAACTTCTCCATTCCATCTGGTTTATGGGAAAGAAGTTGTAATTCCTTCAAACTTAGCTTTTCCCTGGCTAGCCCTAGTTCAATTTATTGATGAAATGCCTTCTTCTTCCCTACAATTAAGAATGTCACAGATCCTTAAAATGGAAGAATAAAGGGAAAAATCCAAAATAACTCATGCTCATCATCAAAAAATAATGAAAATCTCTTTTGATGCAAATTTTTTCCCCCAAAATACTTCCAAGTTGGAGATCTCGTACTCAAATGGGACAAAGCACATGAGGAAAAAGGTAAGCATACCAAATTCCAAAGAATGTGGCTTGGACCATTCCAAATCATTGAACAAATCGGTCCATCAAACTTTATGTTACAAGACCTTCAAGGGAGAAAAGACTTAGTCCTTGTTAATGGGTTGATCTTGAAAAAAATATATTCTTAAAAGAATATTTTCTTCTAAATGTATTATATCCATTTTATTTTCTTTATTTTTAGAAAATAATGATTGATTACATGCTTCTGGTTGTTCACAACACCTTTGAGTTATTTATGTTTTTATTATGAAGAATATAATTTTTTGAGGAAACGACTACCAACTTAGAAAATTGAATGAATCTATATAACTCTGAGATTTTTCCATCGAAATTATAGATTTTGTAAACTCGGAATTTGTAAATTAGTTTTAACCTATTATCAATCAGAAAAAGGATCCATCTTTATAAAGAAAAGGACTTTTTGTAACTAAGCATCTTTAACTCTAAAATTCCATCCAAAACTCTTAAGGAGTCAATGATTCTCCCCATCCATTGAAAATACATTTTTAGAGTGTAATTGAAAAGTATAAAAAAATAAAAAACTTAAAAGGATAATAAGTCTCATCACGAGCCAGCTTGTTCAGTCTAAATCATAACTAGTAAATTACACTGTCACTTTCTGGTTACCAAGCTAGGACAATGACTTTTCAAGAGAAAAAGAAAATGAGTAACTAAAGAGTTAACTCAAAGAAATTATACATAAATGGATGGGATACCGAGTTATTGATGGTTAAAAGGTAACCTTGCTTAAGCTATTAATATTTACTAGCAACAGTGGCTCTACTTATGACAAAAGGAGAAAATTATAAAGACAACTTACATAAAATAATACGTACTTTATCTTTTAAACGATATAATGATTGATATAGACTAAAGGATATATTTATATATGAAAGGTTTATAGAAGATTAACAATATAGATGAGTTTTTATATTCAGAGTAATTTTATTCATTTAAATATTTTGAAAATATTTCTTGTTTCCTTAAATTATTTCTACTTATTTGAAGATATTCAAGAAATTGTTTTTAAGAGATAACTGGTTCTTCAAGTGAATCACCAATTGTTCTATAAATCAACAACCCCCATTATTTTAAGCCATAGTTACTTTAGAAAATAATGGGGGCCATTTAATTTTTAGAGTTTAAGCAAATAAAACCTTAGAATATTTCTTTTTATAGGAATAGGGGTTAAAAAGCGATGAAAACCTTAAGAATTCTCTTTCCAAATGCTTAAGCGGAGATAAATCACATTTCTCAAATCCTAAAATCATTTACATAATGAAAATAATGAGTTAAAACATTTTTGCGATGCAATTAATATTACCGAAACGCTTTTATATGTGGAAAAGGTCATATTTTAAGTAAAATCCGATAAAAAAATATCGCATGGACTGACTTCTGCCACGTCAGCTAAATCACATTTACAAATCGAAATTTCTCCTCCTACTCTTACTTGCCGATGTGATAAAGCGTATCACATCGCATTATCGCAAATAACTCAACCATGCTATTTTGTGACTGCTCATAATCGCTGTTGCGATAAAGCAATCAGATCGCATATCACATATCGCACGCCCATTACACAAACATATATTGCATTTTGTTAACCTCATCGATATTGCGATTGCGATGACGCAATCGACATAAAAGCTAGCTTGTTAGTATTTAATGAAGATATTATGCATGAGTCATGATGTAATGCGATAGATCTGGTTTTAATTGAGAAACGATTATAATGGCACGATAATCTATATCAGTTATCGGTGTCATAAAATCACGGTTTTATCACCCATACCACCATAATAATTTCCCTGCAACGAGCATTCAATTCATATCCCATTAGCATGCAGAGTCTCATCCATTTTAAATGTTTCTATTTACTACATTATTTGTGTGTATTATAAAACTCAAAGGTTCCTACTTCCCAGTTACTCTTTCTTACTTATTTATAGGCAAGTTCAAGTAACCATAGTTCTTCTGAAATGTCTAAGGCTTTGGAGAAACAAAAGAAGCATATATCTCCCATTAATATTGCACCTATTACTTCAGAGAGAACATATATATTTCCCTTGTTCACAAATATGAATTGCGGACATGAAAGTGGATCGTCTCTGTTGGAATATATGTATAAGCTATTTGAAGACGAGAAACCATGCAAAATTTAGAGAAAATCAACACCGGATGCCCCAAATTATTTTGAAGCTACGATTGGAGATGTAGCCAATTCATTTCTTCACCGAATTGCAACAACGCCCAAGATTCTACCATATACTAATATGG
Source organism: Pinus albicaulis (assembly GCA_034641835.2). NCBI lineage: Eukaryota > Viridiplantae > Streptophyta > Pinopsida > Pinales > Pinaceae > Pinus > Pinus albicaulis. Next base: position 329,964,786 of record CM076584.1, read on the forward strand.
TGAGGTGGATTATCGACAATCTTAATATCATGGACAGGAATTTCCTTACCAGTAGAGGAACAATGATTGGTTCCTTTAAGCCGGAAGACCTGAAGCAAATGTATGATCTTCCAGAACCTGATAAGATTTATGATAAATAATTTCTTGCTAAATTCGCTAAGGAAAATGAACTCAAATTGATGCCAATAAAGAAGTGGATGAGTAATCCTAACAAACACAAGAACGATGAAAAGGGTATGTATTCTACTGATTCTCTCACAAGTCCCTATTGGTATATCTCAGCTATGATGTCTAGAATTTTTGGTCAGTCAGACACAAATAGATTCTCAGTAGAATGGGTTCCGATTATGGAAGAAACAATTGATGGTTATGTTATGGATTGGGGCAATATTCTTTCAAATAATATTTCTAGCCAAATTTTAGAGTACAAAAATAATCGCTCTATCTCTTCTAATTTTTTCTCCATTTTATATGATTGGTTATATTATGGATGTCGTATGTTTTACATCAAATTTTCCATCCATGAGCTGGAAATGGAATACCAAATATCCCCTTCGCATTCATGTATTTCATAGTATTCTCTGGGAGTCCAAATATGAAAGTTTTACAGAATCTGTCATGGAGTTATACTACCCCTTTTTGAAGTTTTTTTTAATGAGAAAGCCCCCAAACTTTCCAAAGAGGCCCAAGCTGGATTTTATTCTTTAGGAAAATGGTTTGGCGAGGAGTCATTCACCTATGTACGAGTATTTGGCAGCCTAGCTCATCCACATGTCTTACCACTATATGTTCCTGATAAAATTATCGCATAAGAAATCACATACCAATCCGTGGGAAATGGCCTGACTAGATTTTTTAAAGAAGCCAAGAAGGCATTATGGCCTTCCTTTCCAATTAATCTTAGTGTTTATGGACTAGACAACTACAAGCATGCTATACTGAAAATTGGCCAAATAGAGTGTTTGGAATTGTTTACAATTCCAAATAGGCAATATGATCCCCTAAAAGTGGCCAATAACTTCACTATCAATTAAAAATCATACCCTTTCTGCACGAAGATGGTGATTTTGATGACTTGTTTGAGTATATTAAAAACTATGTTGCAGTTAAGAAGTTGGAAAATTTACGCCTTCACCCACCACAACTATTAATGTTTCATCAATACAGAAACAAGAGACTGGAGACAACTCCACTCATGATCTTGGATGTCTCTCAAACTATGACTCGAAAAGAAAATGAATCAGTTATTAAGGATACTGAAGTCCTTAATACTCCATATCAAGAGAATTCAATTGAAGTTCAAACAATAGATATGGATTTCCCCAACAAACTCAAATATGTTTGGAAATATTTTGACCTAAAACTCCAAGAAGAACATGTAACCATGATTATTGACCAACAACAGAATTTACAAACTCCCCCTTCTATAAGTTAGGACTCGTTTACTGTTGGGCCCTCTAACAAAATGATAAGTACTAAGAGAATGGAATACATCCCGGCCTTCCCAACCTCTAAAATTGTTAAAAATATTCAAGAAATCCCTCCTTTATATATCTTTTATAGTCCTAGGCACAAAGCAGTTGTTAGAAAATAGAAGAAAAGGAAAATAACAGAACATGCCCAAACTCTCACTCAAGACGATATGTCAATGGACAATGTCTGGAAAGATACCGAGTCAAATCCTTATAGTATCTAACTCGGTTATCACAGTTTTCAAGAGCTTATGCATCTGAAACTATTGACAAGGCATCAGAGATTCATCAAATAATAAAGAAAAAATATGAAAAAATACTTCAACTTGAGACAAATTTACAAGCATAAAAGAAGAATGTTAGTTAGCAGCTACATATAAAAGTTTCACAACTGCAAGAGAGCCTGCATCAACTGAAGATTCAACATCAAGGTGAAATTAGTTCTAAAGATACTCAAATTCATCAATTACAAGTCTTTATTGAGAAAATTAAGGATGTTCCAAAGATTGATGAATTTATAAAAGAAGCTTTAGACTTGAACACCTTATTGGCACATCAACAGGTCATATTTTGTCAGAAATTAACCAGCATTATTGAATTATGTGAGAAAAGTGATTCACTTATGAATCGCATTCCGACATGAGAATTAATTTTGATGACATAGATGAGAAGGTATCCCAATTTGTTACCTGGCAGGATTCCTCTGATGGCCGAAAGGCCAACCTCCCTAGAATTGAAGAATCAAAGAAATAAATATCGTTTACAAATTGGGATATACAACTAAAGAAAGAAGAAATGGAAATAACCATAGCTAAATATGTCGCCACTAACATTGTGGAAACTGTCAACCAGAACCTGATTGCAGAAAATCTCATAGATATATGTCCTCCTGGTGCATTACCCTTGGTAAAATATTTGATAAGACAATGGAAGGAGGTGTTAAAAGTGAAAGAGGAGCACATCAAGAAGATAGAAAAGTTATATTGGCAAAGATGCTGGATATATCTAGGGAAGTGCCATAGCCAATGGCTCATGCTTCGTTGTCTTACAAATACGTTTACATACATGCTTCCTCCATTATCTGATGTTGTTTTTACTGGACACCTATGCATTAGGCCAGGCCAACCTCCCGAGGTTCAGCCTATGCTTAATATTCTTCAACTCAAGGAGAAAATGGAAGAAGGGAAAGTAGGACAATCCACCAACAAATCACCCCTTTAATTTATGTTTATGTTTTTATTTTACTTACTATAAGGAGAGTTGTTTGAAACCTCCTCAGTTTTTATTGTAATGATTATTGTTGGGCCGTGAATACAACCACTTTGTAACACTTATTTCATCCATTTTTACTCTTCTCGATTATATCATTTGTTATAATTTATCATTTAAATCCATTTTATAAATGATTTATGCTCTTATGGATGAATATTATTTATCTTCCTTTATTTCTAATAAATTGATGATTATGAATTATTTTATCAATGATAGTTTTAATAAGTTGATTATAACATTATTCACCATTTTTAGCCTCCAAGGTAATTTCCAGATTGAAGATTTGATCATTAAAAGTGCCAACTCAGAAATGCGCTGGAATAAGGAGTGACAGTTTTGCGGTTGATATTCTGAGCAAATGAAGACGAATCTGGAAAATCCGGAACATGGGTTTTGTCCAGAACGGACCCAATTAACTTTGGTAAAGAACGGTTTGCCCAAATTCGGCCTGTGTTGAGAGATTTGCAGAGTTCTTTGAGCACGATTTTCTCAGATCTGTGGTTGCGGCCGTCCTCCAAATCTCAGCTGCAAAGCTAAATTCGCCTTCTTCTTGTTGATCAATTGGTTGGAAACAATCTAATTCTGTAATAGAAATCATGTTGTACTCATCTTTATTGTAACTGCTCTCTGATCTCTCTTTATTTAAATCAGAGCAGAGATCAGAGAGGGGGATGATTTGGAGATATGTTTTTATGTAATTTTCTGTTAAACATCAGTTCTGATTATTGAGTCTTGTGAGAACTGGTTCATTGTACTTCTGTCCGATGCATTAATATAAGCTTGGTGGTTCTCTCATCTTTGTGTCTGGATTAACTTAAGGCGGTGTTCCCTTGGAGGCTAAGGGCCCGGCCCCGGAGGACACTTGCCGCTGTATATTATCTCTTTGATTTCTGTGTGGTTTTGCTTATCAGCTTGAATCGGTAATCTGGTGTGTTTTATTACAGCTCTGTTATATTTCCTATTTCGTTCTCTGCAACAAGAAAATCGTAATGTGCATTCTAACGTATTGTTATTCCTTTAGAGTTGTTAATGTAAGATTGTTGTTCTCCATATAACGTTATTGCTGTTTAATTGCAGAGTAACCAAGCTGTAACCTTCTTAAGCTGGTATTACTGTATTTTTCTATGGTTTATACTTCATACGATTGCTATTCAATTGACATTGTGGTTCCATTATGAATTGTAATCGTTACCCTTTCTAACCAGGGTTAATACTTGCGGTATCAGACTCAGATTACTATTAATGTGTGTCGTGTGTTAAGTCATTGTGTATTTGTATTTGGATTTCCAGCGTTGTTTTATATCCTACCATTAATCAATGCTGTTATATTTCCTTGTGCTGTTCGATTTATTCTTAGAGTAAAGATTGCTATTAATTTGGCTTTGCTATTGTTCATTTCCATTAATTAGAGTTTGCTGTCCAGATTCTTTTAATTACAGTTTGTTGCCCATTTACTTTGTTGTTCTATTTTGCTATCTGCCGTTCCATTTACTCGCATTTGTTGTTTTGGTGTGAGAGACGATCTAAGGCTGTAGTGAGCTTTGGCATTCACTGTCTAGCTCCCAGACCCGTGGTCTATGCTCTAATTTCCTTTCCATCAGTTTCCGAAGGGATGGGTTATCGCTGCCGAACCCTTGACTGATACAGTGCTTATTTTTCCGAATGCATGATTTAAGTCTTAAAGTGCTTTGTTGTAAGTAGATTTTATTTCCAGCTTTCATTTACTTTTGGATTTTAAGCACTATACTGCAAAACATTACTCTTGAGTAAATAGTCGTCTCAGACTGAGTACACTCTTGAGATAAAAAGTCGTCCCTGGGTTGATAATTAATGTGAAGGTAATTAGAGGTGAAAGAGACCCTTTTTATCGCTCCACATTTTGGCGCCGTTGCCGGGGAGAGTGTAGCCATTTCTAAAGAGTAGTGTGAATCTGATGAGTGCCTGTTAGGGAAGAGTTGGATCCTAAAAACGGAAGGTAAGAACCTACGTGCGGAGCATGTAAAAGCCCTGCTCCACTATCCGCTTTCCTAACAGATTTTTTGTTGCTTTGTTAGGTAGAAATAGATGTTTGAATTTTTGTGTGAATGATTAGGAAAAAAATAGAAATTTAAAAAAAAAAATGGATCACATGATCTCATGCAAGTGGTGATGTAAGCACCACCCATTTCACTAACTAATTGACAGGAACATTGGAAGAAGGAGCTTTGAAGGAACACATGAAGGACATCTTCTGTTATGGTAAGAAACTGCCCAACATCTGTTTGAATTTCCTGCTCAACTAATTCCACACCCTCACCGCAATAAACCAGTACAGCATACTTACAGTGTTGAACTGTCAAATTTACCCACCCTTCCCACCCATTCTATCTCACATGTGCCATTAGAGAAAACTTACAATGAGATTCAGAATGTTTTAAATTCAAAAACTGTAGAAGTTATGGAGGAAAATGAGCTTACTTCTAGTTTGCATCAACAAACCATTTTAACAGCTCAAGAACTTAATGATATGATGGATATGGGAAATCAAGATAATAACGGATATATTGAAGATTGGTTTCACTCCATCACTTGTTCGCAGCATTGCTCCACACTTCAACAATTTTTGACTCCATCTTTTCAAGGGAAGTTGGCTTCTCATACCCTGATTTTCATTAATATGCATTTTTCAAATTTGGGTATGTGTATACGGGAAGCCTTATTTCGAAAATGGCTCCACTGGAAGTACTCATATACGTAGTCATATTCATTTTTTCAAATTAAAATAGGTTAGTGTAGAAAATAAGATAAATAAGGGAATAAATAAATGCATTTTGTTTTTTTTATGTAAAACTAGTTGTTTTTTTGTTGCAACACGCTATCGAAATCAACATCGGTGATAAATATTTCAATTTTTTTGTGTATGTAGATGAATTATATTGAAAATAACAATTCTATAAACACTTATATTTATTTTTTATCACCAATTTGAAAAAATGCTTGAATATCATTTTTTTGGCTTGCGGGCTTGATGAATTTTCTGGAAAAACAGTCGGGACAGTCATGTTTTGAAGGACCAAAAATGAATATTTTTAAAACCTGTTTGTACCCTAGGTAGCCCTTGATGTCTACTTTCTAACCCAATTTGAATCAGTCAATTTGGATTTGAAACGAAAAAGTTAGAACCAAAACATTGACCGGCTGTCTAGTGGGCAGCTCAGGAACAGAGTTGGGACAGTCAGTTTTTGGAGGCCTAAATGAATGAATTTTTAAAACCTGTTTCTATGGTAGATTCCCCTATGAATCTAGTTTACAATGCAATTAGAATGACTCATTTTCGATATCGTATGGGGAATTTATGATCAAAATACTGACTGTCTATCGTAAATCAGCACCCTTAAAACTATGTATTTCCGGTTGTTCCTTACAGTGTTTGACCTATCAATTTTTCTTTTCTTCAAAACATGTTTCTATTGGAGATAAATAAATGAATCTACTTTCATTTCCAATTTGAATCATTTGAATCCGACATCAAACGAAGAATCTATGCTTGAAATATCAATCGTTGGTCTAGATTGGGTAATCGAAAATGACTCTATTATGCAGGTTGTTCTAAACAAAATTGACATATCATATCATTGAAATTTTAAAACCTGTTTCTATTGCAAATAAACCTTTGAATTAGCTCTCATTTGGCTTTGGAATCACTCAATTTGGATGAAAAACAAAGAAGTTGTGATTAAAACACTGCTGGTTAGTATGGTCGACCACTGCTCTCCCGCAGGTGACAAATAAATTTTACTTTGTTATTTTCTCAATGGATTTGTTCTACAGAGTAACTACTTGTTGTTTTTTGCATAATTCTTGGATTAGGGGAGCCCGATCACCTCTCTTTCTCCATGATTTAATGTTTTATTGCAGGTAGATACTCGTTTTTTGCAGGTCCTAGGAGAAAAAGAAGGTCAATTTATGGACGAGTGATTCTTGAAACAAATTTTAATAAAACAAAAGAATTTCATCCAACTCATTACCCAACGGATTCATAATAGAACAAATGAAGAATTGATTTCAATTTGAAGATTCATGTCTTATCACTGCTGCCAAAACATTTTTCAAAGAGATCATTTTTTTGACATAACATCATAGCTGTTGTAACTTAATTTAGTTATTTACATATTGTTTTTAAATAAAATTTTGTTTCTTTTCTAATTTCTCTTATATTTTGTGTTTCAGGTGTTGCTTCATTCAAAGTGTAACTCATCCTCAGCATCAATGCTGTGAACAACGAATTTGTTTTTTTGCATGTTTGCATTTTATGATCGACATTTGCATTTTCACACTTTTTTTTTTGTGTGTATTTTTGTTTTTTTTTGTGTGCATTTCCTTTAAGGAACACCACTTTTTGAGTGTTTTTGCTGTTCATTCAAAAGAGCAACACTTTGGGATTATTTTTGAGAGCAACCTTTTCTTCCTCTTGTGGGACTATTCCTAGTTCATCTCAACCACATTTTACTGATTCCCCTTCATGGCATGAAGTACACTATTTTTACAAGGACAAGAATTATGGATTCTATTGAAAGCGAGTTAATATCATTCACGTTATGATCTTTAACAGGACAGCTCCTTGATGATAGATTATTTTCAAAAGGGACACAATTATTTATATACTACTTTACTGCATTGTTTTCTGTTGAACATGATATTGATTGATCATCTTAATACCATGCTGGTTCCACCATTCCTGGTTATAATCTTCTCTGTCTATAATAAATGAGATTATAGGTATATTTTTTTCTATTGACATGTTCAACTTCTTCCACCATCCCTGCTCTTAAGGAGTGCTGAACCTCCCTCTTTTTATCATAAAAATGTGTAATAATAACAAAATTTTGTTCGCAGATGGAGGATAGGGGGTCTCATTACGAGCCAGCCTACCATGTTCATAAGGCTGTAACAAAGTGACATTCCCATTATGGCCACCACACCAGGGTTATGATCCATTGGATAGTCAAATTATCCTTGGAACAGGAGGTCTCATCACGAGTCGGCCTGATCACTTTTGCTACATCCCAGTGAATGGCAGTGTGGTTATCTGGTTACCACGCCAGCACACTGATCTCTTCTGTAGAACAGCACTGTAAATCTCCATTTATAAATTGAGGATCCTGGCTCATATGGGTTAAAAAGCAACCCTACCGAGGCTATGGACGCCTGCTGGCAGCAGCGGCTCTGCTTATGGTATTGAAGTTATATCTTATCGTCAATTATTATTATAATACCCTTTTATTATTTTTTTCTTTTTATCAGAGAAGTTATTTCCTTAACTTTTTCCCTGTTTTGAACCTTTATGCATGAGAAATTGTTTTATGATCAATCGCATCATTTTCAGCTAGCATACTATCAGTAAAGCATCTTTTTGGCATATTGTTGTTCTTTTTCTCTTTTTCATCACCTATCATCAGTTCAAAGCGTCCTATCTCTTATTCATAACTATCTTTACACACTCTGCTCTCATTATAACCATAACTCTCGCTATCCTATCATTGATATGTGTACTCTGCTTCATTCACTGCTATATTGTTCATTCCCTTGCCTTGCCATCAACACAACACCTCTCATATGCTTTATGGTCATGGAATTCCTTTTCCAATTGGAGGGGGGAATGTATGCATTATGGGATTGCATGCGATATGATTACTGCACTTTGCCATAACTTGTTGATTTGACAAAAGTTTTTCTGATTGAAAGTTTTGCATGCATCTTATCTGTTGCTATTCAAACCTAACACTATGGATTCAAGAACATTGTATGCCAAATAGTGCTTTGTTTGCAGGAAAACAACAAGTATGGGCAGAATTCTATTCATAGCATGACCACACTATTGCACTTAACAGAAGAGGCTCACGCACGTGAACAATTCTTCGGACATGATGTGCTTACCTGGATTCCACCTTTTGTATCACTTTCAGCACCAACTCTGCCTACATCAGCTTCAACAAATGCCAGTCCATATATGTCATTCCACATTTTTCTTTTTGGAGGTAAAACTTGAGGTAAAATAGCATAATTTTCTGATTTATTACGAATTTAGGAGAATTTACTGAAATCCATTTTGAGCATTATTTATCATCCTTCATTCCACATCTTTACCACTTTCCCTTTTTCAGCAACATATCATTTTCGAGTATGGGGGAGTGTTCCTTTCATTCATTTCTTTCTTATGACCATGTCATCCATATTCTTTATCATCCATTGTTATTCTTATTCATTCTCAACACCTCCATTATTCCATGTTGTTTTACACCAAGCATAGAATTCAACAGCTGGTAGCAACCTCCTCTATTTCTTTTCTAGCATCGCATGAGGACATGCTAATTCTTCAGAGAGGGGGAGGAATTGCTATGCATGATGGATGTTTTCTATTTTCTTTCTCATTTACGGCATACAATTTCATTTTTACACAATGCAGAAATTGATTTCCATAATATTTTTAAAACTATGAACTCAATTCTTGTGATTTTTGGAAAACACAGACGTATCATTAATACAAACCCAGACAATTTCAAGATAAATTGGTTCATAAAATTTCGGAAATCATGCACTCTCACCTACAGCCATTTTGTTTATATCTCATGATCCGTGCATCAAAACGATCTGATTTTTGGATCATAGAGACATTCATATATTATAAACTTACTTGTAACATTTCAACAAAATTTGGTTTGTAGTTTTGAGAAAATGGTTAATGAAGTTTGTTGTTATCTATATCATATTTTGCTGCAACTTCATACATATAGTTGAATGTCAATGTAAAAATTGTTATGCCTTCATCAAGATTGCTAAAATTGAATATTCATTAATTAAGGAAGAATTCATTTGTTCTATCCATTTCATGAGCTGAGATGAACATATTTTTTATTGCTTGGTTAACACATGGGTTTTTGTCTTTGGGTTGCATGAGGACATGCAATATATTCAATTTTCGTTGCATGAGGACATGCAACATATTGAGTGTGGGGGTATGTTGGGCCGTTAATATGCCATTATTATTATCACTTGTGAACGCTTATTCCACCCATTTCTACCATTCTTCATCACGTCATTTATTATAATTTATTATTTAAATCCATTTTATAAATGATTTATGCTCTTATGGATGAATATTATTTATCTTCTTTTATTTCTAATAAATTGATGATTATGAATTATTTTATCAATGATAGTTTTAATAAGTTGGTTATAACATTATTCACCATTTTTAGCCTCCAAGATAATTTCCAGATTGAAAATTTGATCATTAAAAGTGCCAACTCAGAAATGCGCTGGAATAAGGAGTGACAGTTTTGCGGTTGAGATTCTGAGCAAATGAAGACGAATCTGGAAAATCCGGAACATGGGTTTTGTCCAGAACGGACCCAATTAACTTTATTAAAGAACGGTTTGCCCAAATTCGGCCTGTGTTGAGAGATTCGCAGAGTTCTTTGAGCACGAGTTTCTCAGATCTGTTGTTGCGGCCGTCCTCCAAATCTCAGCTGCAAAGCTAAATTCGCCTTCTTCTTGTTGATCAATTGGTTGGAAACAATCTAATTCTGTAATAGAAATCATGTTGTACTCATCTTTATTGTAACTGCTCTCTGATCTCTCTTTATTTAAATCAGAACAGAGATCAGAGAGGGGGATGATTTGGAGATACGTTTTTATGTAATTTTCTGTTAAACATCAGTTCTGATTATTGAGTCTTGTGAGAACTGGTTCATTGTACTTCTGTCCGATGCATTAATATAAGCTTGGTGGTTCTCTCATCTTTGCGTCTGGATTAACTTAAGGCGGTGGTCCCTTGGAGGCTAAGGGCCCGGCCCCGGAGGACACTTGCCGCTGTATATTATCTCTTTGATTTCTGCGTGGTTTTGCTTATCAGCTTGAATCGGTAATCTGGTGTGTTTTATTACAGCTCTGTTATATTTCCTATTTCGTTCTCTGCAACAAGAAAATCGTAATGTGCATTCTAACGTATTGTTATTCCTTTAGAGTTGTTAATGTAAGATTGTTGTTCTCCATATAACGTTATTGCTGTTTAATTGCAGAGTAACCAAGCTGTAACCTTCTTAAGCTGGTATTACTGTATTTTTCTATGGTTTATACTTCATACGATTGCTATTCAATTGACATTGTGGTTCCATTATGAATTGTAATCGTTACCCTTTCTAACCAGGGTTAATACTTGCGGTATCATACTCAGATTACTATTAATGTGTGTCGTGTGTTAAGTCATTGTGTATTTGTATTTGGATTTCCAGCGTTGTTTTATATCCTACCATTAATCAATGCTGTTATATTTCCTTGTGCTGTTCGATTTATTCTTAGAGTAAAGATTGCTATTAATTTGGCTTTGCTATTGTTCATTTCCATTAATTAGAGTTTGCTGTCCAGATTCTTTTAATTACAGTTTGCTGCCCATTTACTTTGTTGTTCTATTTTGCTATCTGCCGTTCCATTTACTCGCATTTGTTGTTTTGGTGTGAGAGACGATCTAAGGCTGTAGTGAGCTTTGGCATTCACTGTCTAGCTCCCAGACCCGTGGTCTATGCTCTAATTTCCTTTCCATCAGTTTCCAAAGGGATGGGTTATCGGCTATGAACCCTTGAGCGATACATTATTATTTTTCCGAATGCATAGTTGATACTTAAAATGCTTTGTTGTAAGTAGATTTTATTTCCAGCTTTCCTTTACTTTTGGATTTTAAGCACTATACTGCAAAACATTACTCTTGAGTAAATAGCCGCCTCAGACTGAGTACACTCTTGAGATAAAAATTCGTCCCTGGGTTGATAATTAATGTGAGGTAATTAGGAGTTACAAAGACACCTTTTTATCGCTCCACATTTTGGCGCCGTTGCCGGGGAGAGTGTAGCCATTTCTAAAGAGTAGTGTGAATCTGATGAGTGCCTGCTAGGGAAGAGTTGGATCTTAAAAACGGAAGGTAAGAACCTACGTGCGGAGTATGTAAAAGCCCTGCTCCACTGTCCGCTTTCCTAACAGATTTGTTGTTGCTTTGTTGGGTAAAAATAGATGTTTGAATTTTTGTGTGAATGATTAGGAAAAAGATAGAAATTTTTTAAAAAATGGATCACATGATCTCATGCAAGTGGTGATGTAAGCACCACCCATTTCACTAACTAATTGACAGGAACATTGGAAGAAGGAGCTTTGAAGGAACACATGAAGGACCTCTTCTGTTATGGTAAGAAACTGCCCAACATCTTTTTGAATTTCCTGCTCAACTAATTCCACACCCTCACCGCAATAAACCAGTACAACATACTTACAGTGTTGAACTGCCAAATTTACCCACCCTTCCCACCCATTCTATCTCACATGTGCCATTAGAGAAAACTTACAATGAGATTCAGAATGTTTTAAATTCAAAAATTGTAGAAGTTATGGAGGAAAATGAGCTTACTTCTAGTTTGCATCAACAAACCATTTTAACAGCTCAAGAACTTAATGATATGATGGATATGGGAAATCAAAAAAATAACGGATATATTGAAGATTGGTTTCACTCCATCACTTGTTCGCAACATTTCTCCACACTTCAACAATTTTTGACTCCATATTTTCAAGGGAAGTTGGCTTCTCATACCCTGATTTTCATTAATATGCATTTTTCAAATTTGGGTATGTGTATACGTGAGGCTTATTTCGAAAATGGCTCCACTGGAAGTACTCATATACGTAGTCATCTTCATTTTTTTCAAATTAAAATAGGTTAGTGTAGAAAATAAAATAAATAAGGGAATAAATAAATGCATTTTGTTTTTTTTTTTTTTTTTTTAAATAGTTGTTTTTTTTGTTGCAACACGCTATCGAAATCAACATCGGTGATAAATATTTCAATTTATTTGTGTATGTAGATGAATTATATTGCAAATAACAATTCTATAAACACTTGTATTCATTTTTTATCACCAATTTGAAAAAAATGCTTGAATATCATTTTTTTGGCTTGCGGGCTTGATGAACTTTCTGGAAAAACAGTCGGGACAGTCATGTTTTGAGGGACCAAAAGGGAATATTTTTAAAACCTGTTTCTACCCTAGGTAGCCCTTGATGTCTACTTTCTAACCCAATTTGAATCACTCAATTTGGATTTGAAACGAAAAAGTTAGAACCAAAACATTGACCGGATGTTTAGTGGGCAGCACAGGAACAGAGTTGGGACAATCAGTTTTTGGAGGCCTAAATGAATGAATTTTTAAAACCTGTTTCTATGGTAGATTTCCCTATGAATCTAGTTTACAATGCAATTGAAATCACTCATTTTCGATATCGTATGGGGAATTTATGATCAAAATACTGACTGTCTATCATAAATCAGCACCCTTAAAACTATGTCTTTCCAGTTGTTCCTTACAGTATTTGACCTATAAATTATTCTTGTCTTCAAAACCCGTTTCTATTGGAGATAAATAAATAAATATACTTTCATTTCAAATTTGAATCATTCGAATCCGACATCAAACGAAAAATTTATGCTTGAAATATCAACAGTTGGTCTAAGCTGGGTAATCGGAAATGACTCTGTTATGCAGGCTGTTCCAACTAAAATTGACATATCACATCATTGAAATTTTAAAACCTGTTTCTATTGCAAATAAACCTTTGAATTATCTTTCATTTGGCTTTGGAATCACTCAATTTCGATGAAAAACAAAGAAGTTGTGATTAAAACACTGCAGGTTAGCATGATTGGCCACTGCTCTCCCGCAGGTGATAGATAAATTTTACTTTGTTATTTTCTCAATGGATTTGTTCTACAGAGTAACTAATTGTTGTTTTTTGCATAATTCTTGGATTAGGGGAGCCCGATCACCTCTCTTTCTCCATGATTTAATGTTTTATTGCAGGTAGATACTCGTTTTTTGCAGGTCCTAGAAGAAAAAGAAGGTCAATTTATGGACGAGTGATTCTTGAAACAAATTTTAATAAAACAAAGGAATTTCATCCAACTCATTACCCAACGGATTCATAATAGAACAAATGAAGAATTGATTTCAATCTGAAGATTCATTTCTTATCACTGCTGCCAAAACATTTTTCAAAGAGATCATTTTTTTTACATAACATCATAGCTGTTGTAACTTAATTTAGTTATTTACATATTGTTTTTAAATAAAATGCTGTTTCTTTTCTAATTTCTCTTATAATTTGTGTTTCAGGTGTTGCTTCATTCAAAGTGTAACTCATCCTCAGCATCAATGCTGTGAACAGCGAATTTGTTTTTTTGCATGTTCGCATTTTATGATCGACATTTGCATTTTCACACTTTTTTTGTGTGTATTTTTGTTTTTTTGTGTGCATTTCCTTTAAGGAACACCACTTATTGAGTGTTTTTGCTGTTCATTCAAAAGAGCAACACTTTGGGATTATTTTCGAGAGCCACCCTTCCTTCCTCTTGTGGGACTATTCCTAGTTCATCTCAACCACATTCTTGATTCCCTTCATGGCATAGTACTATTTTTACGAGGGACAATAATTATGGATTCTATTGAAGCAGGTGAATATTATTAACATTATGATATTTAACAGGAAAACTTCTGGATGAAAGATTCTTTTTAAGAAAAGGGACACAGTTATTTATATACTACTTTACTGCATCATTTTCTGCTGTACATGATACTGATTGATCATCTTAATACCATGTTGGTTCCACCCTTCCTGGTTATAATCTTCTCTGTCTATAATAAATGAGATTATGGGCATATTTTTTTTTCTCTATTGACATGTTCAACTTCTTCCACCATCCCTACTCTTAAGGAGTACTGAGCCTCCCTCTTTTTATCATAAAAATATGTAATCACAACAAAATTTTGTTTGTAGATGGAGCATATGGGGTCTCATTACGAGCAAACCTACCATGTTCATAAGGTTGTAATGAAGTGACATTCCCATTATGGCCACCACACCAGGGTTATGATCCATTGGATAGCCAAAATATCCTTGGAATAGGAGGTCTCATCATGAGCCAGCCTGATCACTTTTGCTACATCCAAATGAATGGCAGTGTGGTTATTTGGTTACCATGCCAACACACTGATCTCTTCTATAGAATAGCACTGGAACTCTCCATTTATAAATTGAGGATCCTAGCTCATATGGGTTAAAAAGCAACTAGGGGGCTATGGACGCCTGTGACGACGGCGAAGCTGCAACATGGTATTGAAGTTATATCTTATCGTCAATTATTATTATGACACCCTTTTCTTATTTTTTTTCTTTTTATTAGAGAAGTTATTTCCTTAACTTTTTCTGTTTTGAACCTTTATGCATGAAAATTGTTTTATGATCAATCGCATCATTTTCGAAAGCTAACATCTTATCCCCGTTAAACATCTTTTAATATTGTTGTTCTTTTCTCTTTATCATCACCTATCATCGGTTCCTCATGCTCGTCCTCTCTTATTCATAACTATCTTTACACACTCTGCTCTCATTATAATCATAACTCTCGTTGTCCTATCATTGATATGTGTACTTTGCTTCATTCACTGCTATATTGTTCATTCCCTTGCCTTGCCATCAGCACAACACCTCTCATATACTTTATGGTCATGAAATTCCTTTTCCAATTGGAGGGGGGAATGTCTGCATTATGGGACTGCATGCGATATGATTACTGCACTCTGCCATAACTTGTTGATTTGACAAAAGTTTTTGTGATTGAAAGTTTTGCATGCATCTTATCTGTTGCTATTCTAACGTAACACTATGGATTCAAGAACATTGTATGCCAAATAGTGCTTTGATTGCAGAAAAACAACAAGTATGGGCGAAATTCTATTCACGGCATGACTACAGTATTGCAACTAACGAAGAGGCTCGAGCAACTCGCCATGACGTGAACAATTCTTGAGACATGATGTGCCCACTAGTTCCACCTTTTGCATCACTTTCGAGCACCAACTACTTGCCTACATCAATGACTTCAACAAGCGCCGAGTGCATATATGTCATTCCACATTTTTTCTTTTTGGAGGTAAAACTTGAGGTAAAATAGCATAATTTTCTGATTTATTACGAATTTAGGAGAATTTCATAAAAATCCATTTTGAGCATTATTTATCATCCTTCATTCCACATCTTTACCACTTTCCCTTTTTCAGCCGCATATCATTTTCGAGTATGGGGGAGTGTTCCTTTCATTCATTTCTTTCTTATGACCATGTCATCCATATTCTCTATCATCCATTGTTATTCTTATTCATTCTCACCACCTCCCTTATTCCATGTTGTTTTACACCAAGCATAGAATTCAACAGCTGGTAGCAAACACCTCAATTTTTTTCTGGCATCGCATGAGGGCATGCTAATTTTTCAGAGAGGGGGAGGAATTGCTACACATGATGGATTTTTTCTACTTTATTTCTCTTTTAAGGCATACAATTTCATTTTTATACAGTGCAGAAATTGGTTTGCATATATCTTTAAAATTATGAACTCAATTCTTGTGATTTCTAGAAAACACGGACATTATCATTTTAATACAAGCTTGACAAATCAAAAGATAAATTGGTTCATAAAATTTCGGAAATCATGCACTCTCGGCTACGGTCATTTTGTTTATATATTATGATCCATGCATCAAAACGGTATGATTTTTGGATCATAAAGGCATTCATATATTATAAATTTACTTGCCAAATTTCAGCAAAATTTGGTTTGTAGTTTTTGAGAAAATGGTTAATGAAGTTTGTTGTTACTTATATCATATTTTGTTGCAACTTCATACATATAGCTGAATGTCAATGTAAAAATTGTTATGCCTTCATCAAGATTGCTAAAATTGAATATTCATTAATTAAGGAAGAATTCATTTGCTCTATCCATTTCATGAGCTGAGATGAACATATTTTTTATTGCTTGGTTAACACATGGAGTTTTTTTGTCTTTAGGTTGCATGAGGACATGTGATATATGGACCTTTTCGTTGAGAAAGGACATGCGGCCTTGTGAGTGTGGGGGTGTGTTGGGCCGTGAATACAACCACTTTGTAACACTTATTTCATCCATTTTTACTCTTCTCTATTATATCATTTGTTATAATTTATCATTTAAATCCATTTTATAAATGATTTATGCTCTTATGGATGAATATTATTTATCTTCCTTTATTTCTAATAAATTGATGATTGTGAATTATTTTATCAATGATAGTTTTAATAAGTTGGTTATAACATTATTCACCATTTTTAGCCTCCAAGGTAATTTCCAGATTGAAGATTTGATCATTAAAAGTGCCAACTCAGAAATTCGTTGGAATAAGAAGTGACGGTTTTGCGGTTGAGATTTCGAGCAAATGAAGCAGAATCTGGAAAATCCGGAACATGGGTTTTGTCCAGAACGGGCCCAATTAACTTTTTTAAAGAACGGTTTGCCCAAATTCGGCTTTTACTGAGAGAAATGCAGGGTTCTTTGAGCACGATTGTTTGATATTTGTTGTTGCAGCCGTCCTCCAAATCTCAGCTGCAAAGCCAAATTCGTCTTGCTCTTGTTGATCGATTGGTTGGAAACAAACAACAATCTAGTGCAGCAATAAAAATCATGTTGTACTCATCTTTATTGTAAGCTGCTCTAGAGTCTCTCTTTATTTAAGTCGGAACGAGGAGATCGAGGAGAAGAGGGGGATGATTTGAGGATACGTTTCTATGTAATTTTCTGTAAGACATCAGCTTTGATTATTAAGTTTCGTTGAGAACTGGTTCGATGTATTTTTGACCGATGCATTAATATAAGCTTGGTGGTTCCCTCATCTTCGCGTCTGGATTAACTTAAGGCGGTGTTCCCTTGGAGGCTAAGGGCTCGGCCCCGGAGAACACTTGCCGCTGTATATTATCTCTTTGATTTCTGCGTGGTTTTGCTTATCAGCTTGAATCGGTAATCTGGTGTGTTTTATTACAGCTCTGTTATATTTCCTATTTCGTTCTTTGCAACAAGAAAATCGTAATGTGCATTTTAACGTATTGTTATTCCTTTAAAGTTGTTAATGTAACATTGATGTTCTCCACATAACGTTATTGCTGTTTAATTGCAGAGTAGCCAAGCTGTAACCTTCTTAAGCTGGTATTACTGTATTTTTCTATGGTTTATACTTCATACGGTTGCTATTCAATTGACATTGTGGTTCCATTATGAATTGTAATCGTTACCCTTTCTAACCAGGATTAATACTTGCGGTATCAGACTCAGATTGCTATTGAGGTGTGCCGTGTGTTAAGTCATTGTGTATTTGTATTTGGATTTCCAGCGTTGCTTCATATCCTCTCATTAATCAATGCTGTTATATTTCCTTGTGCTGTTCGATTTATTCTTAGAGTAAAGATTGCTATTAATTTGGCTTTGCTATTGTTCATTTCCATTAATTAGAGTTTGCTGTCTAGATTCTTTTAATTACAGTTTGCTGCCCATTTACTTGAGGGTTCCATTTTGCTATCTGTCGTTCCATTTACTCGCATTTGTTGCTTTGGTGTGAAGAACGATCTGAAACTGTAGTGGGCATTGGCATTTGCTGTATAGTCTCCAGATTGATGATCTGTTCCTTGATTACTTTTTGTTACATCAGTTTCCAAAGGGATGAGTTATTGTTACTTGACCCTTGACTAATACATTGCTTATTTTTCCAAATGCATGATTTAAGTCTTAAAGTGCTTTTTTGTAAGTAGATTTTATTTCCAGCTTTCAGTTACTTTTGCATTTTAAGCACTATACTGCAAAACATTACTCTTGAGTAAATAGCCGCCTCAGACTGAGTACACTCTTGAGATAAAAAGTCGTCCCTGGGTTGATAATTAATGTGAAGGTAATTAGAGGTGAAAGAGACCCTTTTTATCGCTCCACAATTATTTTAAGACTTAATAGTTTTGTATTTAAACCCCTTTATGTATTTTAAGAAGAGGTCCTGAAATTTTGAAAAGAAGACTTTATTGATGTTGCAATTTTGTACTCTTAAAGTTTTCTGAATAGAAAAGGCTGGACCGAGAATTATTTCTCAAATGAACTGAGTAAATATATATATGGTACTTTTATCTTATATGTTTCATTTAAGTTTTCAAATGAGAAATAGTTCATTGATCTTATGATGTGTTGTTTTGTATATTGGTTTGAATACAGTTTGACATCCATTCACTTTTGAACGTGTTATTCTGTTATCATTTATATGTATATGCAATACATGCATTTCGTAAAAGTTGCGATATAAGCTTAATCAAATTGATTTAATTAACTTCTTAATTAAATCAATTATTTTATGTTAGGTCCCTATATTACTAGTATAGTCCCTTATTGTTGTTAGTGTAACCCCCTTATTCTTGTTGTTGTACCCCTGTAGCCCCAATATTGTTATTATTGTGCCCTTACAATATTATTGTTAGGTCGGCTAGGATTATATTTTGATCCCATGGACTCCTATATATAGAAGTAGGTTTTTTCATTTGTATAATCCAAGAATTGTTCATTTATGTAATGTAATTGAGGTTTCCCCCTCGAAGTGGATGATTTCTAAGGCGTTGATCTCTATTTTCTTCTATTTTTGGAGCTAGTTCCATAACATTTGCCATATCCAGAGCTAGTTTCAAGTGTTTACCTCTCGCTGATTGGTGGTATAACACTTCCTTCCATACTGCAGTAAAAATGACCCCATTTATGGCACTTTAGGGATATCATCCACCATCCATCACATCTTATTTAAGGGAAAATACTAGGGTTCAAACAGTGGAGGATCACATCGAGCATCAACAAGAAGTTCTCCAACTCTTAAAGGATAACCTAAATTTGGCACAAATCGAATGAAAAAACAGGAAGATCAACATCGCAGTGAGAGAATTTTTGATGTGGGGTACTGGGTATTTTTACGGCTACAACCACACAAACAAATTTCCCTCGAGCAAGCTAAGAAGGATAATAAATTATAGCCAAGTACTATTGTCCTTACAAGGTGTTGCAAAATATTGGTACTATGGCATACAAATTAGAGCTTCCCGTGAGTGCATCTAGTTTTTCATGTTTCATGCTTAAAGAAGGTTATAGGGGAAAAACTTCCAGTTCAAACAATATTTATAAAACTTGACGAGGAAGAAGAAATCATATTGGAAATTGAAGCATTCACGAAAACAAGAACTCGAAAACTACGAAATTGATCAATTTCAAAGTATCTCATCAAATGGAAGAACTTACCCCTTTGAATATTCTACATGGGAGGATGAGAATTTTATATAGAAGCATTCGAGCTATAAGGGGTTGAGGACAACACTTTTTTGAAGGAGAGGGGTATGTTAGGTCCCTATATTACTAGTATAGTCCCTTATTGTTGTTAGTGCAACCCCCTTATTGTTATTGTTGTACCCCTGTAACCCCAATATTATTATTATTGTGCCCTTACATTATTATTGTTAGGTCGTCTAGGATTATATTGTGACCCCATGGACTCCTATATATAGAAGCAGGTTTCTTCATTTGTATCATCGAAGAATTGTTCATTAATGTAATGTGATGGAGGTTGTCCCCACAAAGTGGTTGATTTCTAAGGCGTTGATCTCTATTTTCTTCTATTTTTGGAGCTAGTTTCATAACACCTTATTTGTTTTTCATATCTCTAAATGAATGTATGATATTTATTTGCACTCATTGAAAGATTATTTCTTTATATCGCACAAAGTAAAAGTTTCATCCTGGGATATATAGAGATAGATTTAGATATACAGATATAAACAGATAGATTTATTGTTTTTTGCAAGCTTTCTTATAATTCCATCTATTAAATTCATTTTAGTGATAAACCATTCATTCACTTCAGCTATATTAAATTGGGAAACTGGTCCCGCAAATCCAGTTGGAGCCACCATTCCAAATGGAAAAGGGATGGTTTTCAAGTCCCTAACCAGGTGGTTTTCCTCAATGTTGTTGCACTGATTTTCGGGGCCTTGACAGGTCCTTTCAGAATTCTGGAAAATATTGGTAATAATTCCTTGAGGTTGGATTTGCCTTCATATATGAAAATTTATGCAATTGTTAATGTTGAGAATTTAAGCTTGTATGAGCCTCCTTTGAATGAATATCAAGGAGAGAATGTTTAGATTCATTCAATTGGATATTTCTCTCCTAAATATCTTGAAGAATTGCAACAAGACACTATCCTTGACAAGAAAAAAAGGACTTCAAAATGAGGGAATGTGGAGTACCTTTGTTTGGGGCTCAAGGAAACACATCCAAGCAAATCCAAATGGATTGAGATAGGAAGGGTGAGGTGATTTTACGCTCATATGTTTGTTAACTAAAAGTCATCTTTTGGGGTTCAAAAGCTTCCAGTGGGGAGGAACGATCTAGTGGATCAAGTCAAAATTCAAAGTTCATGGATCGAATCAAAACAAACGCCAAATCAAATATTGTGTTGCCCTGAATTAAACACAACTTGTTTCACTCAAAACCGACTTTGGATGCTCCCGATATTGTGTTTTGATCAATTTGGGAAACAACTAAAAATTTTAAAGTGAGTTTGCAGGGATTCCAAGTCAGCAGTCTGTACGCTGATTGGAAAATTATTGGACAAGGTGATTGTGCCTCTCATCATCAAATGGGATGAGGACAAGTGGTAGTTGTTGATTGGGTTGGATTGGTGAGTTTCTATTAGTTCGAATGCATTTGGGTGGACCAATTAGGATGAGACACGTGGGTCAATCCCTGGTTTCCATGTGGCCTCCTAATGGCCCTATAAAATTATGGTTTGAGCCTGAACTGTCACCGCAAGGTTCGAATGTGAGACCTACAACATGCCAGCAAATCCCTCCACCGCCCCGCTTGTGATTTTTCTTAATAACTATGTGTTAAATTTTTTAAGCATGGAGGAGTCACGGGTGGGGACTGGGGTTAAGTACCCTACACTCCGGTCCACCCAACCACACCACGTGGTGGGTAGTCAAGGTCTGGGGTTAACCCCAGCCCAAATGTATATTATATGTGCTATCGACCATACATTATACACAATAACCCCAAAGTTTGAACCATGTGATATCGATGGTGGAATGTATCCAAGCCTAAACTATATGTTAAGCCATATAACCTAATTTTGGAGCAGTCAGAGTCACAAACTCTGGTGGTTAGGGTATGCACAATACATGTCGTGTTGGTTAACGGTTTGGTGTAATGGTTAATAGCTAATGGGGAGGAGTGGGACCTGTAGTCAGAACCAACACTGTACTAACCAAAATACTGTTGGGACGACAGGTTGTAACCACAGTTGCAGGTTGGGCCAACAAATTGACGGTCAAACAAACCATAAATCCAACGGCGAAAATCGTGCGATTTGGCACATTTTTATCGGCTCATGGCGAACCGAGTGTATTTAAGTGTTTGATAAATTGCACCTAGTCCCATGGGAATCTTTTTTACATGGGGCAAAGTTATCACTCCACGTAGACGTAAAAGGAGGAATTTGTAGAACAGTTTACAAGAGAGTGCGAATTGTAGGACATTTAGTAGAAAAACTTATATGGAGCATAATTAAGAAAGTTTTTTACTTTTTTGAGTGCATAAAGATCCCAACTACGGATTTTTTACTATTCTACAACCATTGGAAACATTTGTTTAGCATTATTAGCACTATAACTTGATGTAAACACATATTTTTCAGCATAATGAAAGAGGCCCAACATTGGAAGATGGACCAAGAGATGTAGCCAGGAGGGGTGAACTCCTCCACCATTTGTTGTCTTTTGTGTACTGTTATGGTATTGATGTCTTCTTTATTTTCTGCCAAACTGAGTTTTAAAGCATGTTAATGTGTTGATGAAATTGAAATAATTGACTAAAATCCCTAATTATTTCACTTGAAATTTTCACCATAAACTCTCAAGTTTTCATATATAGATCAATAGAACCCCTGAATTAACCAAAGTGGAGAGAAGTTCAGTGAACCCCCTGGAAAATCTAGGAACTACAAAACCTAGCTCTTCTACAAATAAATAACCACTAGTCAAAAAGGGGAAGAAATGAAAAGAAGGTAGTGAACAAAATAAGGAACTTGTAACCAAATATGTAGCAGTCAAAAGACCACATCAGAATAGGCAAAAGAAACCTCGGGTGGAGGTCGTGAACTCAATCTCCTAACTAACAGAAGAATGCATTGAAAAATAAAAAATTGTTCCTAAGAAAGGGAGAGGAAGCTCTTTTGTGAAAAGGAGGTGTTATCACCCTAGTAATTCTCAAGTTGTGGGATCAGGATTTATAGTTGAAGAAAACCATGCGTAACCAAGAACCTCTTTTGGATTTCAGGATCTAGCCTTCCTAAATCTGGAGAGGGATCTCTCATTAAGATTTAACTTTGTTTTAGATTTAAATTCTAGGCTAGGTATGATTGGGAAATTGTTTTGGTTTGAAAGTTTGGTGGGAATAAAAGGTACTTCAAGGTAAACCACAGAGGGATCTACTAGACCATTGGGCTATGGAGTCAACTTCCTAGGAAAACAGAGCTAGGAAATAAGGTCAAAAGAGAAAATGTACTAAGGGTAGGGTAGATGACCTTCAAAGGATTTGGAAATAGGATTTTTGATGAAATGGAAAGATCTGAAAAAAAGGGAAATTAAGAATCCTTAAGTTACAGAAATGAAGATGAAAGAAAGGGGTTAAACAGGGACTAAGAGCATTTAAGAATTCTTAAGTCCGGTTATCAGCAAAAAACATATCAATAATTAACTAGTAAAAAATAGGGAGCTTTTGACACTAATCCTGTATAAATCCTCCTAGTCAATCATTCAAGTTAGTAAACATGAACATGTATGTATGGAACTTAGAAAGATAAATAGTGAAAACAATAAAATACTTGACTTATTTGATCAGCACAAGAATCCTGAGTTATGATGTGTGTTTGACTTAGTTCCAGTCTTCTGCTTTACAAATCGAATCACACAAACTCCAATGTATTAAGCAAAAATGTCTATAGTAGTCTTGACAAATTTCATTCCACCCTTAATACTTCAAAAAGTGAAGTATTTATACAAAAATTATTACAAAATATCTTAGAGACATGTAGGAATATCTCTAGGAAAAAATAAATATTATTACATAAAAAAGAGGGATAGCTGCAAAACAAACTGGCAAGCTATCCTTTATCTTATCAAAATTGATTTGTTGCTTTGTTGTAGATGCTTGCTGGCACTTCGAAACAATATCTTGTTAGAAGATATCTTGGAAGACACTCTTTCCAATTCACATTCTTTAACCTGTGCTTTATCTCTGATACTCTTTACGCTGTCCATTTATTACTCTTCTGCTGTAAAAATGAAGAATTTACAACAGCAAAATTGAATTGACTATTTTATTACCTGATACTCTTTGACTCTGCTTTCACACCTGATACACTTTAACTGCAAATTTTACCCTTTGATAACTATAAAGATTAAAAATCTGACTGCACTTGTTTCTGCTTTGTTTGCATGCTATTTTAACAAATCAGTGAATTCCTACCATTGTTGATCACTTGGTATCTTCAGGCTTTTCAGTTTTCTATAGCTTTAATCAGTCTCTGTGTATTTTGCAAAGTTTGGCTTGACAATGAAGATACACTTAATTTCATTTTTTTATGAAAAACAAGTTCTCAAAGTATTCTAAGTTAAATTTTCCAATTGGGGAACCTTGTGGTAAAGGAGTCTTCACCTGTTCTTTTGCATATGCTCTAATCTCCTTGTCATAGTCTCTCTGAACCATTAGTTTTTTATTAAAACCATGAATTTCAGGAAGGACTGCTTGTGTTAATATAGTGTATTTGGCTAAGAACTTTGTTATTGAAAATTTCATGTCTTTTCATCTTTCCTCCAAACTTTTCATTATATTCCTTCTACTTAGGACCTTTTTGATTTGTAGTATGGTTTCAGTCCTATCCTGAATTTTCAGTTCTTAAAGTTATTCTCTATTTTTACTGTTTAGAAACGTAATCAGCTTTAAAGCTTGAGATGGCTTATCAACAAGCTCCTCTTTTGTTTTTTGAATTTCTACTTGTGCTGCTTTGAATAGATCTCTCTGTTCATAAATGATTTGGATTGAAGGCCACTGTAGATGTATGCCTTGAATTATGTTTCTCCAAAGATAGTTTTTGATATATTTTACCTGTTCACTGAGATTTACCTGTTGCTGTAGAGTCTTTACTTGCTCTTGAAGTCTGTTTTCTCTCTGCTCATGTCCCTGGATGTGCTTAAAGAATTTTTGTGTGAGGATTCGAGATCTTTATTTGCCTTCTTTAAGTTATTGATCTCAGTGTTCTTAAGGGACATTTCTTCCATAGATTTAACTAAGTCTGTTGTACCTGTTGCTTGCTATACCTGTGATGTAGATGATGCAGTGGCAGAGGTATCTATAGATGTTATTGATACTGCAGTTTCCAATACTCCTTTTGGTGCCAAACGCTCTGCTAGTGTAGAAGGAACAACAGTACTGACAGTTGGAATGACCATAGGAATGGAGAACTCATTTGCTCTTTTCAATGTTTCATTTTCCTTCATCAGATTTTCTGTTTGATTCTCAATTTCTTTGATTTGGGCTATCATCTTTAGTAATAGCTGCATAGTCTCATCCTTTTCTTTTTTTTGTTGAAGAATCTCCTTTTCTTGTGGATGCTCACTCTGTGGAAGTTTAAGTTGCTTTCTCAAGGCAAAAATATCTTCATTTTGTTGCCTTATGAGTGTTTTAGAAACTTTAATATTGGAGGGATCCACTCCAGTTTCTATCACCAAATATTCTAAGGATTTGATCCTCAAATCCTTAGCATGTAGAGATGCATTGTTTAATTTCATTTGAGCTTGTAGATTAGATACAGTCTTTTGAAGCATGGTAGCACTCATGGTTTTTTGGACTACCTTTGAATATAGCATTTCAGTTGTGCTTCTGTGGAACTCAATCTGGTCTAATTCATGAATTGTATTAGTGTCCACCTCTACATTTGTTTTTGTATAATCAACAATTGACTTAGGATCATCAAGTATGGGTTTCAAAAATGACATGAGCATTTTTTTGGTGGAGTAATCAAATGCAGTAAGCAACCTATATTTTTTTCCTGGCTTCTATTTAAGGAATTTAGAATAAAATTCATTCTTAATTTCCTCATTCCTTTCTCTGATCTGCTTGAACTTTTTCTAGATGTCTGAATCTCTTTCTTCTGCAAATTTAGAAGAGGAAGGAACTTCCACACCTATTTGTTTTTCTATCATTATTATATCATGTTTTTGTGTTGATTCCTGATCCTGCTGAATATATTTAAGTGTTTCATTAACAATCAATGTTTCTTCATCATCTGTTTGTTAACCATTATTGTTTGTTTGATCTTCTTTGTCATCTATCTCTATAGATTTTCATTTCTCTACAATTGTCATTTTGGATTTCTTGTTGTAAAGGATTTTAAATTTATTATCTGCAATGGCTTCTCCAGTATAGCCTTCTTCTTCTCTGGGTCTTTTATTGGACACTTCTGCTTGTTTGCCAACTGTAATCACCTGTGTACTATCCATCTGTTTTCCCTGCATGTTATCTATTTGCATTCCCTGAATATCATCAATCAATGTGTTTGCAACCCATTCAATCTGATTAGCATACTTTTCAATTTGTGGCTTTGAGTCATGGAGGAATGGAGTTAACTTATACTTGACCCTGAGGTTACTTAAAACACCTTTAGGGTCATAGTTCCAGTGAAATCTTTCTTGGAACTTAAATTCTGATAATTTGATGACTATCTCTTTCAAAGCATCTCTGTTATTGACCATGATGGGGGAAATTTGATTTTTTAGCTTGAAATGTGTTTTCTTTTTTGAAGCTATAAAATTCACTGCATCTGCATTCAAGATCTGTCTCAAGTACTCTAAAGCAAAAATCTTGGTAGTTAGAAACTTGGGTAATTTGTAAGGAGCCAGGAGTGCACCATATACTTTGATTTCTATGTGATTTTCGTACAAATACCAGTCTCCTACCTTACAGTTTTCAGACAACTTTAAAATTCTTTTGATGTCTTCATTAATCCTTGGTGGCTCTGCTTTGTTCAAAAAATTCATGGCAGGTTTAATAAACAAATCATTGAAGTATTTATAGCTGTATTCACTGCTGTATTTTCTAAGTAAAGAAGTCCATAATACCACTGAAAGAGGTTTACCTTCCACATCCATCTTCTGTAATGCAATTGGGAACTTTTCTTCTTGAAAAAATAGGAAGAGATGTAACAGATAGGATGAATATCTGAATACTCCTTCCTCAGGTAACTTAGTAAACTGATAATGCATATTATCAGCATTGAGTTTGGAAAAATTGAAGAATAGTTCTGGATGTTGTCCTGGAGACAAGGTAGAGAGGAAACCTAGAATGGAGGCATCTGTAAACTCATCATTAGCATAGCCTAGAATGAATGAAAGCATGGAAATGATTTTTCTAGAGCCATCAGGGAAGTCAAAAGTGTTATAAGGTGAATTTACCTTAGGAATATCAACATGGGTGGGCCAGAAGTTTTGAAAGATCATGAATCTTTTGGGAAAATCTAGATCTAGATAGAGTTGTTTTCAATCTTCAATGGACAATGATACTGCTCTTGGATCATGGCTCAGTTGGAGCATATCATTGATGGCTTCAGCGGTTATATAACACATGAACTCTCTATCTTTGTTTACCATACATCTCTGGTCAGGAATATAGTGTAATTGGCATAACCTAATGAAATATTGAGCTTGATGGGTGATGGAAACCACATATTTAGGCAAGTTTGAGTCCCAAATAGGTATATCATTTTCAACATTTTTCACAAATTTTTCATAACACCAGTTGTGTACTTCAAGTAAGTTGAATTTTAATGAAGGATTAGAGATTATGTAGTCCAAATAAATTAATGGACTGTTTTCTTCAGAGGTGACAGGTGGTTGCAAAGGTCTAACTATTGCAGTGGAATTTGCAGTTAGGGCAGGAGTAGGTTTATTGATTTTTTAGGGTTTAGGGTTTGGAAGCTTGCTAAAGGCCGGTTTTTTAGGTTTGTGACCTCTAGTCTTAGGAGTGAATTTTTTCTTTGTCATTTTGAATAAAACTAAGCAAGATTAGATTGTCTGCTTAGCTCTTTTTGGAAACAGAAGGCCAATTGAGCTGCTTTTAGGAAAAATTTTGAATATGGGTGAGGGTTTTAGGATGGAAACGTAGATTTACAATGTGCAGAGGATTGGAAAAGGGATTTCAATGGATTTTATTGTAATTCAAATAGATTTAAACCGTGAAAAAAGCCTTTAGATAGTAAAAAATACTGAAAAATTAGATTTGGAGAAGATGGCAATTTTTGGGAAAATTTTGACAGGGTTCCCCCTGTTTCTTCAAGGTTTGGGCATTTTTAGACTTGGTAGTTTATATTTCACAATGTAACTGGTTTTGATTTTCTTAAATTTGTGAGATGAAGGCTTGAAATTCAGAGAAATACCTTTTTAATGGTATTATGGCAGCCGAGGAAGTTTTCAGGTTGTACCAATCTTCAAAATGGTCACAACTGTTTGGTCGAAGGCATAGAGAGTCTTTGGCGGTGAATTTCAGAGGGTAAATTGGCTTCCGATCTGAAAATTGGTCAGTAGAGGCTTGGAAATGGTGTATGTGAGTGATTTATCAAAGGGCGAAGGTGCAAAGGTATGCAAGAAATGAAAAACTAAGGTTAAAACCTTAGTTTTTATCAATATACAAAACATTTATTACAGATCAAAATCAATGGCGGGAGTGTTTTTGGCATTGAATGCGAAAAAATTGGTGGTTATCACGTTGCTCCTAGGTGGTAAACGATTTTTCACTTTTGGAATGCGATGCAGTAGAATTTGGATACGTAGCAGATGGTGGTTTCATGAAACATCTTTTATCACATTATTTTTCATAAACTTTTCCCAATAAATTTTGTTATGCAATATTGAATATACACCGTTGGATTTGATTGAACGATGGGAATGGTCAAGATCTCTTGGGAAGCTGCAGGGCAAGGAAAGGTGGGACCCGGGTTTCATGTCAACCGTTGATTCGATAGGGATGATCAACAGTTGAGTTTTAATGCGATGAGGAGTGGTGGGGCAAGGGAAGGGTTTATCGCATTAGATTTGGACCGTCAGGTTAATGAGATGAGGATGATCGGAGGGATGGAAATGAATGCGAGGGCACATAGTTATTTGATGAAGTTTATGTATACCAGGAGTTTATACATAGAATGAGGCGGGTTTAATAAAATTCAACCAGGGTTTAGACTTTGATAAAGGGATATATACCGGGGGAAAGGGGTAATTTTAAAGCGTTAACCTTGGGTAAAGGTAATGCGGGAATGGGAGTAACGGTATTGCTTTTATACGCTTTTTCAAATACACAGAATGTGTTTTTTTGTTTTATTTTAACTTTATTATATAATTTAGATTTATTTCAAGTTCTAAAACTATAGGGGAGCGGGAATATTTTTTATGGGTATTTTTATATCAAAGGGATCATTTCTGGATGTTTTTTCAACATGTGAGTAATATCTTTGATATAAAAAGCATATAATATAGGGGTTTTGGGGATATTAAATAAAAATAAGTTATATTAATAGGACTAGGATATTTGATAGGGAGTTAATAAAATAGGTTAAGTGTTAATATGAAAAGGGACAATGAATACTCAAAAATTCATAAATAAAACTAAGGAAAGTGAAAATTAGAGTAAAGCTTTATTTTCATAACTCATTCACTTTTACTTAGTATATCATGTTTTTTGAGGGTTTTATGCTTTGTAAAATGGAGGAAGTTAATCAAATGGGCCTTTATGTAACATTTAAGTAAGAAAAGAGTTCTCACTTATGAAGTTAAATGGTGATGAGTGCATGAAGGGGTAAATGATGAAAATTTCTGGGATTAATATAGAAACTTAACATTTTCAACTAATCAGTCATTGAGCCTTGGGTCTGGTCCCAACAGAAGTCAAGGAAATGCCTTGAGCCTCTTTGATTGATAGTTTAGAATATCAAATTGCTATGGGAAGGGGAAATTAGTTATTTATAGCCTGGTGAAATATATTTACAATGATGTTTCCCACCTTCTTCTACCTACCCAGTCATTATCTTCTAACATTTTTTCCTTCTATTTTAATCAGGTGCATTTGAACTAGCAACCTTACAACCTTTTATTCTTTTTTGAAAGCAGTAAACTATCTAATTCTACACTTATTTCATCCAAGAATCCAGATTAAACTGTTGGATTCTTTTATTCTCTACCTAACTACTGAATTGTCATGATTAAACTGTATGACAATTCTTTATTCACTATCTACAACATTTGAAATTGAAAGATGACAAGTCAAGATTAAATTGTTCAACTCATCACAGATTATGGCATTTATTGACACTCTGCCATAATCAACTGCAAAAGGTAAAAGTAGTGGCATTTAGACTTGCACACTTTCATGTTTTATTCATCTTTTTTCTTTTGGGGTATATTATTTTTTCTAAGTCCTTTGATTTTTCTTTTAGGACTTTTTACCCTCTTTTTGATTTTTTGATTTTTTATTTTTTTACAAAATATGGAAAATAACTTGCAGAAAGCAAAGTTTGTACATATTTACAAGACTACCATCAGTCAAGTCAAAATTATGAATCCTATATTTATAGGTTACTAACATCGGCTTCACTTGGGGATGGAATTTCCTGGTGGAATGTCAAGAACTCTGAGATCAATAGCCTTCAACTTTAACCTTGGTGATCCTGCAATTGCCTTCTGATTTCTGCAACAATTCATACTTATGATATTTTATACTACAAAGCTTAGAGCCTTCACTTCGAGCTTCAACTTTGTAGATAAATTCTCCAATCCAATCTACACACTTGCAATGAATATTTACAATGATAAAAGTCAATCAATCTAATTGGTGAGTGACTCAGAAGAATAGTAGTGTTTCATCATCCTACCATTCACTGGTCCTTCTTGAAGTTCAATTCCATCCAAATTCTTGATGAAAAAATAATTGTTACCTCTATAACCATATATCGCATAAGGTCCTTGCCATAGAAAGTCAAACTTTCCATGTTTGCCTTTATCCTCTCTCCGTGAATCCCATCTCAAAACTTGATCTCCAATGAAAAAATCATCTTCTTTAACCCTTTTGTCAAAAATATTTTTAATTTTATCATGTAAAACTTGTGATCTTTCATAAACTTCCTCCCTAGTCTGTTGAAGATGTATGGTTTCATTAATTCTTTGTTGAATATCATTTGTTTCCACCTACGATTCTTGGATAATCTTCATGACTGGAACACCCAAGGAAGAGGGGAAAACTGCATCCATTCCATAGACAATCTGATAAGGTGAAGTTCCAATAGACTTCTTTGTGGTAAGTCTATTAGCCCATAGGGCATAGACTAGCTTTTTGTTCCAGGTCTTTTTGTTTTCTTGAAGTAATTTTTTGATGATATCGATTAAGCTTTTGTTTGATGACTCGGCTAAACCATTACCCTAGGGAGAATATGCGGTGGAATGACCTAAGGTAATATGGTATTTATGACAAAAAGAAATCATTTTCTTGGATTTGAATGCAGCTGCATTATCAGTAATAACCTTATGTGGACATCCAAATATTGACAAAATATTACTTTCTATAAATGAGATTATAATTGAATCAGTGGCTTGCCTAGTAGGAATGGCTTCTATCCACTTGGTAAAATAATTTGTAGCAGTTAAATTCCATTTATGTTGGCCTGAGGATGGAGGGTGTATTTCACCAATGAAGTCTAACCCCCATTGTTGAAATGACTTTTCAATAGATGTAGGCTTAAGAGGTAAGGGCAATAGTTTCTTTTTCCCTTCAAAAATTTGGCATTTGTGACAGGAGGTAACAAATTTTTGGACATCAGAAAATAAAGTTGGCTAGTAAAAACCAGCTCTCAGTATTTTGTCTGCTGTACTCTTCCAGTATAAATGGCCTCCACAGTCACCTGCATGAAACTCCTCGAGAATTTTGTCAGCCTCTGATTTTAATAAAAAATTTAGTAAAGTCCCACTATTTTCTTTCCAATAAAGTGCATTGTTAAAGATGCAAAACCTCATTTCTTTCTGTTTGATGAATCTTGCTTTTGTTTTAGTTAACCCAGGAGGAGCTTGTAAATGTGTGAGTACAAAGATAATATCAGAGTACCATGGTGAGCCTAGACAGGCCTCACTGATCAATGGAGTCGCCATCTTATCCTGGTCATCTATTTGTGCAATGAAATTTATATCTAAAGCATTACAATTGGATTCAACCATCAATCTGGCTAAAGCCTGTCCTTTAATGAGCTTTGTTGGTTTGATTTCCAGATCGTACTCAAGGATAGTGGCAATCCACTTTCCTCTCATACTATCAGGTCCATCTTGTGTCAGAATATCTTTGATTACAGCATTGGGAACATATGCAATGATGTGGGAATGGAGTATGTAAACTCTGAAGTCCTTTATGGCTTTAACCAAGGCTAAAGCCTACTTTTCCATTATATTATATTTCAGAGGTGCATCTCTAAGGGCTTTACTAAAAAATGCAATTGGCTGTTCAAAACCTTGGTTTTTTTTTGCAGAAGAATTGCAGCTATGGTATGTTCAGATGCAAAGGAAAAGATTATGAAATCCTTTGTATAATCTGGGCTGATGAGGACTGGTGCTTTTGTCAAGGCCTGTTTTATGGATTCGAAAGATTGTTTGGCTTTTACAGTCCACTTTATTGCAGAGTCCTTTTTAAACATATTGTTGAGTTCTTTTATGATTTCAGCCAGGTTAGAGATGAATCTTCTTAAAAAATTGATTTTACCCAAGAATGCTTGAAGTTATTTTATGTTTCTTGGTGGTTGAATGTTCAAAATAGCTTCAATTTTTGCAGGGTCTATTCTAATGCCTTCCTTGGAGATTATGTGTCCTAACAATTTTCCTTCTTCTAGTCCGAAAAGAGTCTTTTTAGGGTTTAAGGATATACCATATTTTCTACACTTGATAAAGACTTGTCTCAGGTGATCCAAGTGTTCATCATTTGTTTTTGAAAAGACAATAATATCATCAAGATAGATAACTAAAAATTCATTGATCTCCTTAGCAAAGGAAATATCCATGGCCCTCTGAAATGTAGCTCCTGCATTTTTCAATCCAAAAGGCATTTTCACATACATGAAAGTGCCCCAAGGAATGGTAAATGTAGTTTTAGTTTGATCATCTTCATGAAATAGAATTTTATTATAACCAGATAAACCATCTAGTAAAGAAATTATTGAAGAACCTGCCACCCTCTGCAAAATATGGTCCATTTTAGGCAAGGGATAATTATCTTTCAAATAAACCTTATTGAGATTTCTAAAGTCTATACACAATCGAATTTCTCCTATTTTATTTCTGGTGGGAACTAAGTTAGAAACTCAATTAGAACACCTGACCGGTGCAATTATTTGTGCCTCAAACATTATTTTGGTCTCTTTCTCGATTAAAGGTAATAAAATTTGATTAATCCTTCCAAATTTTTGTTGAAAAGGTTTTTGATTTTCTTTCAAAGGAATCTTATGTTGAATTATGTCTTTGTTGTATGTTTTTAGATCTTCGTAACCCCATGCAAAGACATCTTGATATTCTTTCAAAAGTTCTATATATTTAACCTTTTCTTCTAATGGTAAGGATTTTGAAATTTTGATCATTTTTGGTTTTTCATTTGTTCCTATGTTACACTCTTCAATATCAAACCTGACTGATTCCATTTTTGGCGTTTTGGGCACATCATTGGAATCAAACAAGTCTTCTAAGGGAGTCAAACCTTTTGGTAAAATTTTATGTTTCAAATCTATCAAATCTATCTCATCTTCAATTATTTCCTCTATATATACTTTTTCCAAGCCATCTATGTCACTCTGAGTAAATATAGTGGGTCTATTAAAAGTATGTACATCTAAATCATCTATTTGATAAAAATTTGAATCTATGTTACAAGGTGAATCTATATTACAATCATTATCAATTTGGAAATTCTGAAATTCTCCCTCATTGTTCAAAAAGTGATAGATTTGTTCATCTTCTGAAAAAATTTGCCAGTATTTTACATTATCTGGAACAATAGGTCTGTGTTTGATTTCAGCAGTGTATTTTTGTATTGGTGAAAATGGAAGAAGACAAGTACTGGCAAGGGTGGCTAAACAATGGGCTTGTAAATTGTGTTTTCTAGGAATAATGGAAAATTTACTTTCTGACAAATCTTCAACCAAATATTTTGTTGTGTCCCTATATCTGGCTAATATGGGATTGTGAACAGAGTACTCTGCGTTTATTTGTTTGATAACTAACTCTGAATCTCCCATGATCAATATCCTTTGACCTCCCAATTTTCTAATGATCTGGAGACCTAAGATTAAAGCCTGTTGGCAATATGATGCTGAGTGTTGTCCTTGATGGCAATCCACTTGATGGCAATCCACTTGATGAAGATGATGGCAACCTACTTGATGAAGTTGTCCCTAATGGAATATGTCTTGATGAACTTGTTAAATGATGTAAATCTGATGTATATACAATGAGTAGAGAAGGTAATGATGGAAGGAATCTCAGTATGTGCTAGAACATGATGAAAAGAGTATGTCTCAAGGCATACGCAGATTTGTCTAGACAAAGTAGCGTATGCACGCGGGAAATAACATGCCAAGTCGTGTATGGGAAAAAGCGCTCTAAATATGTAAAACTAGGGGTAACCACCATGGTATTGACCCATTGTATTGAGTAATGATTCGTCTATGTGACCCCGTCCAGGAATACCATCGAAAGTAATGTGGTTTTGGCTCATGGTATTGATAAAAGGTAAACCTATATAAGGAGAAGAAATTCATTGTGCAAAGGTGTGCAAGAAGTCTGAGCTTGAATGAATACTTCTCTCTGAAGCATATCTGAATGGAAAGGGTTACAGTTGAATTAAAGATCTGAATGTATGATGCACCAATGAAGAAATGATGAAGAAGGGAATCTAGATCTGGAATGTATTTGTATCTGCTAGATCTATTTATGGAATGATTAGATCTGAGATGAGGCGAACATCTGTCTGAAGTAAAGGGTAAAATCTGAGTGATGTATCTGTTCTGAAGAATTGCAATGACCTAAATGTCAGAAGAACTATACGCTAGTTCACCGCAGAGTAAGCGCGTATATACGCGGGTTTGCTGAAGAGAAAGCGTGTATGGGCAGTAAAATTAGCTCTGTAATATGTACAGAAGTATACGCGGGTTTGTATGATCGAAGGTGCGTATGAAGATTAGGGTTTGCTGAAGTATGAAGTATCAAATGTATGATATATTCTACTATGTTACTGCTATCTGTTGATGATGTATGATTGAGCTCAAATGTATGGAGTGGGTCCAGTCTGAAAATATGATGAAACGTGGCCTGCAGGTTGTGTTCTAAAGGAAGCTTTGGAT
This sequence comes from Pinus albicaulis, assembly GCA_034641835.2. NCBI lineage: Eukaryota > Viridiplantae > Streptophyta > Pinopsida > Pinales > Pinaceae > Pinus > Pinus albicaulis. The sequence goes on from CM076584.1 coordinate 329,999,961, forward strand.
CCAGTGTGGAAATTGATGAAACGTGGTCCATGGTGGTGCTAAGGGTTGTAGCCTTCAGTCAGGGGGTTGTAGCTCCCTTCCAGGTGAGGCTGGTAAATGAGATCAGGGGGTCGTAGCTCCCTTCCAAGAGAGGCTGGTAAACGAGAGCAGGGGGTCGTAGCTCCCCTCCAGGAGAGGCTGGTAAACGAGTGCAGGTGGGTTCTTGCGTGTTGGTAGGAGGCTGCGCTAGCACATATGTTGTAAGATGTTTTCTCTATAATAAAATATTGAAGGCTGAGACAACGGCAGCGGTGGTTTTCTCCCGACTTGGGTTTCCACCTAAAATCCTGGTTTTCATGTGCGTTGCTTATGTGTGATGATTTATTCTGTTCTTACTGCACATGTTTACAGTTTATTGAACATCTAATGAATGAATGATGGAATGATATAAGTGAAGAATTAATGGCATAACAAGATCTCTGTGTATACGTGAGTTTTATGAAGGATATCCACGTGTATACGCTAGTTAGCTTCAGCAAAGTAGCGTATGGGTTTTAGTGAATGGAAAAGTAAAAAGTTTTGATTAAGTCCTAAATACTGATTCACCCCCCCCCCCTCTCAGTATTTTTCCCAACAATTGGTATCAGAGGAGGTCCTTCTGCAGAAGCTTGATCGCTTGAAGGAGATCCGTCACAATGGGAAGGAAGCAAAAGAAGAAGGCTACTGAAAAGGAGATATCTCAGAAAACATGTGCAGCAGAAAATGAAGAAGATAAATCAGGTATTGATAGTTGTTCTTATGATTCACTTTCTGGTGCATGCAATGATGAAGATAGTGAAAGGAATGCTACGAATCTAGAAGAAGCTCTCAAGATCAAAGTTGAAGAAAAACAAAGATCACTTAAAGAGAAAGATTTTATCTACAAAGAGGTGATCTCCAGAATGAAAGAACATATAAACGAGTATCAAGGGTTGTACGATGAAGTAACCAAATACAGTGAAAGACTTGAAGCAGAACTCATCGCTCACAAAATAAATCTGGAAGAATCAAATAAGAAGAATGAAAGACTTGAAGCAGAAATCATCTCTCTGAAAGCAGATCTCAAAGCATTGAATAAGGAGCATGAATAACTTCTACTAGCATTTGAAGAACAAGAAAATGGGTTGAAAGAAGAAATCTTGAAACTGAATGATCAAGTAGAAGAAGGAAGAAGGGTTGAAGAAAGTATGAAGAAGCAATGCCAAAGCTTGGAGGTTGAGGTAATTATTCTCAAAGGTAAATTAGAAGAAAAAGATAAATTGTTGAGGTTTCAAGATAGTACTAAGATTCTGGACAATATTCTTAGTAGTCAAAGGTCTCCCTCTATCAAACTTGGTCTCGATTTTCATGAAACGGTTAAAGGAGATTCTAGTTCACAAGGAGGTGTTAAAGAATAAAAGGACATCAATGCAAAATCTGAAGTGTTGAAAGAAACAAAAGGTCAACCAACAATCATGAATTCTCAAAGGAAATCATTCAATAATGTTGAATGCTTTAAATGTCATAATCATGGACATGTTGCAGCCAATTGCAGAAGCAGATTGTTTCAGCCACAAACAAACAGATCCTACATAGAAAGGTACTCTGGTTTCTTCAAGGGATATTTTTTTTCATGTAACAAGTATGGACATAAAGAAGTTGATTGCAAAAGAAGGAAGATTAGAATTACTCATTATGATTCTTATGCTTATTTCTCTGGACACATGAGATGTTATTCTTGTAACAAGTATGGACATGTAGAAAAATAATGCAGGTTGAACAGATCTAAGAAGGAGGACCGGTCAGAAACGTATGGAATATTGACCCTACTGCAGTCATCAGCTTCTGAAGCTTACTTCTCTTAATGACTGCAGAAGTGATGTGAGATACATTATGGAGCTTAGTAATGTATCGTCACAGGGGGAGCGATGTATGATGATTCTCATGGTTGATTTGGCAAATCTGGTTATGATTATTGCTGACAGAGCATCTGACATGAAGAAGACATGTACAGGAAGGACAAATTCAGGGGGAGATGGAGGAATGTGAAATTTTCTATAATTCACTTTCCATACGCGGGTTCAGTGAACTAAAGTCGCGTATACACGCGAGTTCCAGCAGACACAGTCGCGTATGCATTGATGATAAGAGAATTGGGATGACAGCTGAAGATCAGGAGCAGAGGTTTAGGGGGAGCATCAGTCTGACTGCTAATGATTGTACTATTAGCATTATTCTGGTTATACTCATGCTAATGAAATGATACATGGTTTCTTATGTTGAAGATTATGGATGAGCCCGGATTACTTATTTGATGAAGAATATCTTTTGGATATGATGGAAGTCTTATGATTCGGAGATCCGGACAGATCATGCAGAGATTGTTGCTGATGACTTGCTGTTAAAAGTATTCAGATTGCACAAGCTAAGGAGGAGCCTTGGACATATGGAAAGGATGTTTGGATGCAAATTTTCACGGGGAGCACTAGTCTTGCTGAGTATAATGCATTGTTGGCATTATGATGATTATGAAATATGATATCTCTCTTGAGGTCTTTCTGGTATTGGTCATAAAAAGTCATACTTGTAATTTGATAAAAAGGTCTTGTTGAGACCCATGATGTAAAATTGTAATATTCAGTCATGTAAGGACTTATCAAAATTTGTAAACCCACTTGGTTGGGTAGCTGAGTCAAATTTGTAAACCCACTTGGTTGGGTAGTTGAGTTGAGATGTGTAAACCCACTTGGTTGGGTATTTGAGTCTCATATGTAAATCCACATGGATGGATCTTTGATGTAAGTATGAGTCATTGGTGATAGGAAGGTCATAGAGTCATGTACTTCATTGAAAAATATGTTTGTAGGTTTAGCATGAACTCAGGGGGAGCATGGTCACTTCAGTGTACATCATATCTGCAGAACACTTCCTTCTAGAAGAGGAGAAAAAAACTTGTGTTGGTTTTCGTCTTCCCTTTGCCCTTGATGTCAAAGGGAGAGAATGACCTGGTGTTTGAATAAAGAGAAAGAATGGTGTCATTGTATTCTTAATGTATCTACCTATTGTGGTGATCAAACACCATCGTGGTTGCCATCAAGTCCAAAGGGGGAGATTGTTGGCAATATGATGCTGAGTGTTGTCCTTGATGGCAACCCACTTGATGAAGATGATGGAAACCTACTTGATGAAGTTGTCCCTGATGGAATATGTCTGATGAACTTTGAAGATGGATGTAAATCTCGATGTATATACAATGAGTACAGAAGGCAATGAAGAAAGGAATTCAGTATGTGCTAGATCTATGATGAAAAGAATATGTCTCAAGGCATATGCGGATTTGTCTAAGAAAAGTCGCGTATGCACGCGGGTAATAACGTTCCAAGTCGTGTATGGGCAAAAGCGCTCATAAAGTGCAAAACCAGGGGTAACCACCATGGTATTGACCCATTGTATTGGGTAATGATTCGTCTAAATGACCCCGTCCAGGAATACCATCGGAAGTAATGTGGTTTTGGCTCATGGTATTGAAAAAGGGTAAACCTATATAATGAGAAGAAATTCATTGTAAAGGTGTGCAAGACGCTCAGGCTTGAATGAATATCTCCGAAGCATATCCAATGAAAGGGTTACAGTTGAATGAAAGATCTGAATGTATGATGCACCAATGAAGAAATGAATCTAGATCTGGAATGTATTTGTATCTGCTAGATCTATTTATGGAATGATTAGATCTGAGATGAGGCGAAAATTTGTCTCAAGTAAAGGGTAAAATCTGAGTGATGTATCTGTTCTGAAGAATTGCAATGACCTAAATGTCTGAAGAACTATAAGCTAGTTCACCGTAGAGTAAGCGCGTATATACGCGGGTTTGCTGAAGAGAAAGCGCATATGGGCAGTAAAATTAGCTCTATAATATGTACAGAAGTATACGCGGGTTGTATGGTCGAAGGCGCGTATATACGCAGGATCAGTGAAAGGAAAGCGCGTATGAAGATTAGGGTTTGCTGAAGTTTGAAGTATGAAATGTCTGATCTGTTCTGCTGTGTTACTGCTATCTGTTGATGATGTATGATTGAGCTTTAATGTATGGAGTGGGTCCAGTCTGAAAATATGATGAAACATGGCCTGCAAGTTGTGTTCTAAAGGAAGCTTTGGATCTAGTGTGAAAATTGATGAAACATGGTCCATGGTGGTGCTAAGGGTTGTAGCCTTCAGTCAGGGGGTTGTAGCTCCCTTCCAGGTGAGGCTGGTAAATGAGATCAGGGGGTCGTAGCTCCCTTCCAGGAGAGGCTGGTAAACGAGAGCAGGGGGTCGTAGCTCCCTTCCAGGAGAGGCTGGTAAACGAGCGCAGGTGGGTGCCTACGTACTGGTATGAGTCTGCGCCAGTACATAAGTTGTAAGATGTTTTCTTTATAATAAAATATTGAAGGCTGAGCAACGGCAGCAGTGGTTTTATCCTGACTTGGGTTTCCACCTAAAATCCTGGTGTTCATGTGTGATGCTTATGTGTGATGATTTATTCTGCTCTTACTGCACATGTTTACAGCTTATTGAACATCTAATGAATGAATGATGGAATGATATAAGTGAAGAATTAATGGCATAAAAAGATCTCAGTGTATACGCAAGTTTTATGAAGGATATCCGCGTGTATACGCTAGTTAGCTTCAACAAAGTAGCGTATGGGTTTTAGTGAATGGAAAAGTAAAAAGATTTGAGTAATGCCTAAATACTGATTCACCACCCCCCCCCCCCCTCCCCCCCTCTCAGTATTTTTCCCAACAAAGCCTCATATTCATCCATGTTATTGGTGCATTTGAAATTAAATCTAAAGGCATGCCCTTCGGAATGGCTAGTTTCAATGTTGGTGATCCATACACCAGCTCCAGCTCCTGATTTATTCACTGATCCATCAAAATATAAATGCCATAAAGCTTCATGACCAATGTAATCCTCCATTATTTTAGGTTTTATATCAGTAATTTCATTTTGGATATTATTATGGTCAGAGTTGCAAATAATAAAGGAATCAAGATCAGTGGGAGCTGAATAGATTGGATAATTGGTAGATCTTTCGACATTGCTGATCATAAACTTCATTAAAGTTTCCCTGTAAAACTTTTTGGGTTGTCTAAATACTGAGATAGTGGCATAACTCATGTCAAGTTGTAGAGATCCCTGCAAATTTTCTCCCCATGAGCAAGAAAGAAGCATGTCATACTTTGGCGGGATATCAGCTACCACAACATCCATGATCATGCTTTTACTAGGATATTGGACCAAGTTTACACACAAATCTTTAATCAATCCTATGCATTGGACTTTATATGAATCAAATGAGAATAAATATTTATATGGCTGGGTTATGTCTAGATTCAGGGTTTCCATTATTGCTTTGGGCATTAGATTGTGGGAAGCTCCAGTATCTAGCATTGCATTGTGTAATATCTAATCATGGATAGTAAGACTTAAGTAAAATGGAGGTACTGACCCATCTGAATGCTTACCATCTACATTGGGACCAAATATTAATTCAGGTCTATCATCACTCATATTAATTGTATCCTCATTTTCATTTACATTCAATGTTTCAGTAATAATAGATCTATACAAGTCATTTTTAGCCAATTCAGTTAAGGGAATGGCTATCTTCAACTTAGATATTTCAGATTGAATGTTAAATTTTGACTAAGATTTGATAGCTTGAATTAATTCATCTTTTGGAATTATTGTTTGGGATGATTTTTCTTGGGTTTCTCCAGTTTTTTTACTGTTTCCAGTTTGAGTCTGTTGATCACCGTTGTTTTTATTTCTTTTTTCAAAGGAATTTTGAGTAGAAGCATAAGCTTTATCAATTTTTGAACTATCAGCCAAAGGCTTTCTTTGAGTGTCATTTTTAGAACTTGCTGATTTAGAATCAGTAGAAGTTTTCTTTGGATCTGGAATGGTTGTTTTCACTGAATTAGATGATTGAACAGTTTGATCAGTGATATCAACAATCTTTGGACTTGAGGGATTGGAGTTTTTTTTATTCTCTCTAGGGAGAATTTGCAAAACTTTGCTTTTTGGAGTTTCATCCTTCTTTTTATTCTGATTTGAAGCAGATGTTTTTTTAGAAGGATCATTGGTTTTCTTGCTTCGAAGGTTATATTGACTATGAATTTCGTTTATGGCAGAATCATAACCTTGTTTAAAATAAAAAGATTCATTAGAATCTAGTCTGATTTGTTGAAGTTCAACTATTTCTAAATCTTCTTGTGTGAGGAAAAGGGTATTGCTTTCATCTATCCCCATTACTATGTTAATGTCTTCCTCTTCATCATAATGATCATGAGAACTTTCAGCATAGTTCTCTTGGAATGGGGTTCTTATGTTCTGATTTGGAGTAGCCTCTTTGGCCTTTCCAGGATAGTTGTTTTTTCGAAAATTTGGATTCCTTATTTGGGGTTGATTGTCCCAAGCAGGCTTTCTTTCCATGTTATCTAATCTATCTACCACTCTATCTAAATTTCTGGAAAGAAGATTTAATTTTGTTTCATAATTTGATGTTTCCTCTTTTATAGTAACCCTTCTTTCATTTCTCTGACTTGCTTTTCTAGCTAAGATATTAATCTCTACACTAACAGCATTCAATTGCATTTGTTCTAGAGTCTCTGCATCTCTTTCTCTAAGTTGGTAGGCCATGTCTACATCAAAACAATCAAGGAATTTGAGCAGCACAGAATATGGAGTTGGTTTGAGATCTGCAGGAATGGAATTGTAGATATTGTTGTATCTAGTGCAAAAGTCCTAAACTGACTCATTAGGTTTTCTCCTCATGGAATCAAATTCTGATAAAATTTGTAAAGGATTTTTCTTTTTCTCCCATTTATTTATAAAGGCTCTCTGGAATGCAACTAAATCTCTGATACTACCAGCAGCTAAATTCAAACCAATTTTTTGCTTCTCCAGTTAGACTTTGGGCAAATAATCGCATTTGAACATCAGCTTCATCTATTTCATAGATCTCACAAAAGTCATTCATTTTGGTTACATGTTGTTGTGCAGAATATTGTGAGAGACCATCAAATAAGCGAACAATTTTCTGATATCCATCTAGCATATCATTGAGAGGTTGGGGTAAAACAAGGGGAGCATATCTAGCTGCCATGGCTTGGATTTTTTGCTAAACTGGGAGATACAGTAGTAGTGGCAGGGATAGTGCTAGTTATAACAACTGATGAAGTGGTGCTTATAACACTAGTATATGCAGTGGTAGTGGTTGTGGTGGACTGAATAGATGATGGAAATACTATCCTAGGCTGCAAAGGCAACTCATGAATGAATGGTTCTATGGATGAACTAGTGGTGGATTGAGGGTATGATGAATATATGATCCTAGGCTGCAAAGGAAAATCTTGACTAACAGGTTCGGTGGGTGAACTGACAGTGGAATATATAAATGAAGTGGCAGCGTACAAATTCGAATCTGCTGCTAGAAAGATGGTGGTGGATATTTGAGAAACTAGAGGTTTAAATTGAGACAAAAAATTGGCTAATTTAATAGCTTCATCAATGTCTTTAATTCGTGTAACATTAACCCTTTCTACTAGACTTTGAGTTTCAGTTTTATTTGATTTTATTGAGGCTGAAATAATTTTCTATTTCTCATTCACAAAAGAAGTAAAAACAGGATCTATAACAGTTTCCTTTAAATCAGTTTTAGATTTATTTCTAAATAATGAATTTTCAAACTTGAAATCAAATTCAATATCTGATAAGCTTACTAATTCTTTGGGTAAAGAATTAACTTTTCTCAAGGGCGCTTCAGTTTCTAAACTAACAATCTATTTTTTCTTTTTTCCTATCTGGTTTAGATTGTCTATTATATCCACAAGGTTGGGATCAGGGTTGGATCTAGTATAATAGACTTTCTTGGGAGCCAGAATGATTATTGTATAAATACCCACAACCTTTAAACTTAACCTTAAAGTAGAAAAGATATGTTTTAAAAATATTCCTCTAAGATTAAACTTAAAACTGGAGAGTGGTTAATTCCCCAGTATGGTCACCAGTAGGTTATCACCCTAGTAATTCTCAAGTTGTGGGATGAGGATTTATAGTTGAAGAAAACCAAGGGTAACCAAGAACCTCTTTTTGATTTCAGGATCTAGCATTCCTAAATTCGGAGAGGGATTTCTCCTTAAGATTTAACTTTGTTTTAGATTTAAATTTTAGGCTAGGTATGATTGGGCAATTGTTTTGGTTTGAAAGTTTGGTGGGAATAAAAGGTACTTCAAGGTAAACCACAGAGGGATCTACTAGACCATTGGGCTATGGAGTCAACTTCCTAGGAAAACAGAGCTAGGAAATAAGGTCAAAAGAGAAAATGTACTAAGGGTAGGGTAGATGACCTTCAAAGGATTTGGAAATAGGATTTTTGATGAAATGGAAAGATCTGAAAAAAAGGGAAATTAAGAATCCTTAAGTTACAGAAATGAAGATGAAAGAAAGGGGTTAAACAGGGACTAAGAGCATTTAAGAATTCTTAAGTCCGGTTATCAGCAAAAAACATATCAATAATTAACTAGTAAAAAATAGGGAGCTTTTGACACTAATCCTGTATAAATCCTCCTAGTCAATCATTCAAGTTAGTAAACATGAACATGTATGTATGGAACTTAGAAAGATAAATAGTGAAAACAATAAAATACTTGACTTATTTGATCAGCACAAGAATCCTGAGTTATGATGTGTGTTTGACTTAGTTCCAGTCTTCTGCTTTACAAATCGAATCACACAAACTCCAATGTATTAAGCAAAAATGTCTATAGTAGTCTTGACAAATTTCATTCCACCCTTAATACTTCAAAAAGTGAAGTATTTATACAAAAATTATTACAAAATATCTTAGAGACATGTAGGAATATCTCTAGGAAAAAATAAATATTATTACATAAAAAAGAGGGATAGCTGCAAAACAAACTGGCAAGCTATCCTTTATCTTATCAAAATTGATTTGTTGCTTTGTTGTAGATGCTTGCTGGCACTTCGAAACAATATCTTGTTAGAAGATATCTTGGAAGACACTCTTTCCAATTCACATTCTTTAACCTGTGCTTTATCTCTGATACTCTTTACGCTGTCCATTTATTACTCTTCTGCTGTAAAAATGAAGAATTTACAACAGCAAAATTGAATTGACTATTTTATTACCTGATACTCTTTGACTCTGCTTTCACACCTGATACACTTTAACTGCAAATTTTACCCTTTGATAACTATAAAGATTAAAAATCTGACTGCACTTGTTTCTGCTTTGTTTGCATGCTATTTTAACAAATCAGTGAATTCCTACCATTGTTGATCACTTGGTATCTTCAGGCTTTTCAGTTTTCTATAGCTTTAATCAGTCTCTGTGTATTTTGCAAAGTTTGGCTTGACAATGAAGATACACTTAATTTCATTTTTTTATGAAAAACAAGTTCTCAAAGTATTCTAAGTTAAATTTTCCAATTGGGGAACCTTGTGGTAAAGGAGTCTTCACCTGTTCTTTTGCATATGCTCTAATCTCCTTGTCATAGTCTCTCTGAACCATTAGTTTTTTATTAAAACCATGAATTTCAGGAAGGACTGCTTGTGTTAATATAGTGTATTTGGCTAAGAACTTTGTTATTGAAAATTTCATGTCTTTTCATCTTTCCTCCAAACTTTTCATTATATTCCTTCTACTTAGGACCTTTTTGATTTGTAGTATGGTTTCAGTCCTATCCTGAATTTTCAGTTCTTAAAGTTATTCTCTATTTTTACTGTTTAGAAACGTAATCAGCTTTAAAGCTTGAGATGGCTTATCAACAAGCTCCTCTTTTGTTTTTTGAATTTCTACTTGTGCTGCTTTGAATAGATCTCTCTGTTCATAAATGATTTGGATTGAAGGCCACTGTAGATGTATGCCTTGAATTATGTTTCTCCAAAGATAGTTTTTGATATATTTTACCTGTTCACTGAGATTTACCTGTTGCTGTAGAGTCTTTACTTGCTCTTGAAGTCTGTTTTCTCTCTGCTCATGTCCCTGGATGTGCTTAAAGAATTTTTGTGTGAGGATTCGAGATCTTTATTTGCCTTCTTTAAGTTATTGATCTCAGTGTTCTTAAGGGACATTTCTTCCATAGATTTAACTAAGTCTGTTGTACCTGTTGCTTGCTATACCTGTGATGTAGATGATGCAGTGGCAGAGGTATCTATAGATGTTATTGATACTGCAGTTTCCAATACTCCTTTTGGTGCCAAACGCTCTGCTAGTGTAGAAGGAACAACAGTACTGACAGTTGGAATGACCATAGGAATGGAGAACTCATTTGCTCTTTTCAATGTTTCATTTTCCTTCATCAGATTTTCTGTTTGATTCTCAATTTCTTTGATTTGGGCTATCATCTTTAGTAATAGCTGCATAGTCTCATCCTTTTCTTTTTTTTGTTGAAGAATCTCCTTTTCTTGTGGATGCTCACTCTGTGGAAGTTTAAGTTGCTTTCTCAAGGCAAAAATATCTTCATTTTGTTGCCTTATGAGTGTTTTAGAAACTTTAATATTGGAGGGATCCACTCCAGTTTCTATCACCAAATATTCTAAGGATTTGATCCTCAAATCCTTAGCATGTAGAGATGCATTGTTTAATTTCATTTGAGCTTGTAGATTAGATACAGTCTTTTGAAGCATGGTAGCACTCATGGTTTTTTGGACTACCTTTGAATATAGCATTTCAGTTGTGCTTCTGTGGAACTCAATCTGGTCTAATTCATGAATTGTATTAGTGTCCACCTCTACATTTGTTTTTGTATAATCAACAATTGACTTAGGATCATCAAGTATGGGTTTCAAAAATGACATGAGCATTTTTTTGGTGGAGTAATCAAATGCAGTAAGCAACCTATATTTTTTTCCTGGCTTCTATTTAAGGAATTTAGAATAAAATTCATTCTTAATTTCCTCATTCCTTTCTCTGATCTGCTTGAACTTTTTCTAGATGTCTGAATCTCTTTCTTCTGCAAATTTAGAAGAGGAAGGAACTTCCACACCTATTTGTTTTTCTATCATTATTATATCATGTTTTTGTGTTGATTCCTGATCCTGCTGAATATATTTAAGTGTTTCATTAACAATCAATGTTTCTTCATCATCTGTTTGTTAACCATTATTGTTTGTTTGATCTTCTTTGTCATCTATCTCTATAGATTTTCATTTCTCTACAATTGTCATTTTGGATTTCTTGTTGTAAAGGATTTTAAATTTATTATCTGCAATGGCTTCTCCAGTATAGCCTTCTTCTTCTCTGGGTCTTTTATTGGACACTTCTGCTTGTTTGCCAACTGTAATCACCTGTGTACTATCCATCTGTTTTCCCTGCATGTTATCTATTTGCATTCCCTGAATATCATCAATCAATGTGTTTGCAACCCATTCAATCTGATTAGCATACTTTTCAATTTGTGGCTTTGAGTCATGGAGGAATGGATTTAACTTACACTTAACCCTGATGTTACTTAAAACACCTTGAGGGTCATAGTTCCAATGAAAGATTTCTTGGAACTTAAATTCTGATAATTTGCTGACTATCTCTTTCAAAGCATCTCTGTTATTGACTATGAACGGGAAAATTTGATTTTTTAGCTTGAACTGTGTTTTCTTTTTGGAAGCTATGAAATTCACTGCATCTGCATTCAAGATCTGTCTCAAGTGCTCTAAAGAAAAAATCCTGGTAGTTAGAATCTTGGGTAATTTGTAAGGAGTTAGGAGTGCACCATATACTTTGATTTCTGTGTGATTTTCGTACAAATATCAATATCCTACCTTACACTTTTCAGAAAACTGTAAAATTCTTTTGATGTCTTCATTAATCCTTGGTGGCTCAGCTTTGTTCAACAAATTCATGGCAGGTTTAATAAACAAATCATTGAAGTCTTTATAACTGTATTCACTGCTGTCTTTTCTGAGTAAATAAGTCCATAATACCACTGAAAGAGATTTACCTTCCACATCCATCTTCTGTAATGCAATTAGGAACTTTTCTTCTTGAAAAAATAGGAAAAGATGTAACAAATAGGATGAATATCTGAATACTCCTTCCTCAGGTAATTTAGTCAACTGATAATGCATATTATCAACAATGAGTTTGGAAAAATTGAAGAGTAGTTCTGGATGTTGTCCTGGAGACAAGGTAGAGAGGAAACCTAGAATGGAGGCATCTGTAAACTCATCATTAGCATAGCCTAGAATGAATGAAAGCATGGAAATGATTTGTCTAGAGCCATCAGGGAAGTCAAAAGTATCACAAGGTGGGTTTACCTTAGGAATATCAACATGGGTGGGCCAGAAGTTTTGAAAGATCATGAATCTTTTAGGAAAGTCCAGATCTAGATAGAGTTGTGTTAAATCTTCAATGGAAAATGATACCGCTCTTGGATCATGGCTTAGTTGGAGCATATCATTGATGGCTTCAGCAGTTATATAACACATGAACTCTCTATCTTTGTTTACCATACATCTCTGGTCAGGGATATAGTGTAATTGACATAACCTAATGAAATCTTGAGCTTGATGGGTGATTGGAACCACATATTTAGGAAATTTTGAGTCCCTGATAGGTATATCATTTTCAACCTTTTTCACAATTTTTTCATAGCACCAGTTGTGTACTTCAAGTGAGTTGAATTCTAATGAAGGATCAAAGATTTTGTAGTCCAAATCAATTAATGGAATGTTTTCTTCATAGGCAACAGGTGGCTGCAAAAGTCTAACTTCTTCAGTGGAATCTGCAGTTAGGGCAGGAGTAGGTTTATTGATTTTTGAAGGTTTAGGGTTTGGAAGCTTGCTGGAGGCCGGTTTCTGAGGTTTGGGACCTCCAGTCTTAGGAGTGACTTGTTTCTTTGTAATTTTGAATAAAACTAAGCAAGATTAGACTGTTTTCTTAGCTCTTTTTGGAAACAGAAGGCCAATTGTGCTTCTTTTAGGAAAAATTCTGAATCTGGGTGAGTGTTTTAGGATGGAAACACATATTTACAATGTGCAGAGAACTGTAAAATGGATTTCAATGGCTTTTACTGTAATTCAAATAGATTTCAACCGTGAAAAATGCCTTTGGATGGTCAAAAATACTGAAAAACTGGATTTGGAGAAGATGGAAAATTCTAGGAAAATTTTGACAGGGTTCCCCCTGTTTCTTCAAGGTTTGGGCATTTTTAGACTTGGCAGTTTATATTTCACAACGTAACCGGTTTGAATTTTCTTAAATTTGTGAAATGAAGGCTTTAAATTCAGAGAAATACCTTTTTAACGGTATTATGGCGGTCGAGGAAGTTTTCAGGTTGTACCAGTCTTCAAACTGGTCGCAGTTGTTTGGTCGAAGGCAAAGAGAGTCTTCGGCGGTGAATTTTAGAGGGGAAATTGGCTTCAGATGGGAAAATTGGTTAGTAGAGGCTTGGTAATGGTGTCTGTGAGTGATTTCTCAAAGGGAAAAGGTGCAAAGGTATGCAAGTAATGAAAAACTAAGGTTAAAACCTTAGGTTTTATCAATATACATAACATTTATTACAGGTCAAAATCAATGGCGGGAGTGGTTTTGGAATTGAAGGCGAAACCATTAGTGGTTATTGCATTGCTCCTGGGCAGTAAATGGTTTTTCACTTTTGGAATGTGATCCAGTAGAATTTGGACACGTAGCAGATGGTGGTTTCATGAAACAACTTTAATCACATTATTTTTCATAAACTTTTCCCGATCATTTTTGTTATGCAATATTGAATATACGCCGTTGGATTTGATTGAACGATGTGAATAGTCGAGATCTCTTGGGAAGCTGCGGGGCAAGGAAAGGTGGGACCCGGGTTTAATGTCAATCGTTGATTCGATATGGATGATCAACGGTTGAGTTTTACTGTGATGAGGAGTCGTGGGGCAAGGGAATAGTTTATCGAATTATATTTGGACCATCAAATTAATGAGATGAGGATGATCAGAGGAATGGGAATGAATGCGAGGGCGCATAGTTATTTGATGAAGTTTATGTATAAAAGGAGTTTATACATAGAATGAGGCAGGTTTAATAAAATTCAACCAATGTTCAGACTTTGGTAAAGGGATATATACTGGGGGAAAGGGGTAAGTTTAAAGCGTTAACCTTGGGTAAGGGTAATGCGGGAACATGAGTAACGGTATTTCTTTTCTGCGCTTTTTTAAATACATAGAATGTGTTTTTTTGTTTTATTTTAACTTTATTATATAGTTTCAGATTTATTTCAAGTTCTAAAACTATAGGGGAGCAGGAGTATTTTTTATGGGTATTTTTATATCAAAGGGATAATTTCGGGATGTTTTTTCAACACGTGAATAATATATTTGATATAAAAAGCATATAATATAGGGGTTTTTGGGATATTAAATAAAAAGAAGTTATATTAATAGAACTAGGATATTTGATAGGGAGTTAATAAAATAGGTTAAGTGTTAATATGAAAAGGGACAATGAATACTCAAAAATTCATAAATAAAACTAAGGAAAGTGAAAATTAGAGTAAAGCTTCATTTTCATAACTCATTCACTTTTACTTAGTATATCGTGTTTTTTGAGGATTTTATGCTTTGTAAAATGGAGGAAGTTAATTAAATGGGCCTTTATGTAACATTTAAGTAAGAAAAGAGTTCTCACTTATGAGATCAAATGGTGATGAGTGCATGAAGGGTAAATGATGCGATGTTCGGGATTAATGAAGAAACTTAAAATTTTCAACTAGTCAGTCATTGAGCCTTGGGTCCGGTCCCAATAGAAGTCAAGGAAATGCCTTGAGCCTCTTTGATTGATAGTCTATAATATCAAATTGCTATGGGGAGGGGAAATTAGTTATTTATAGCCTGGTGAAATATATTTACAATGATGTTTCCCACCTTCTTCTACTTACCCAGTCATATCTTCTAGCATTTTTTCCTTCTATTTTAATCAGGTGCATTTGAACTAGCAACCTTACAACCTTTTATTCTTTTTGAAAGAAGTAAATTATCTAATTCTACACTTATTTCATCCAAGAATCCAGGTTTAACTATTGGATTCTTTTATTCTCTACCTAACTACTGAATTTTCATGAATAAACTGTATGAAAATTCTTTATTCACTATCTACAACATTTGAAATTAAAAGATGACAAGTCAAGATTAAATTGTTCAACTCATCACAGATTCTGGCATTTATTGACACTCTGCCATAATCAACTGCAAAAAGTAAAAGTAGTGGAATTTAGACTTGCACACTTTCATGTTTTATTCATCTTTTTTCTTTTGGGGTAAATTGTTTTTTCTAAGTCCTTTGATCTTTCTTTTAGGACTTTTTACTGTCTTTTTTGATTTTTTTTTTATTTTTTATTTTTTACAAAATATGGGAATACAACTTGCAGAAGGAAAAGTATGCACATATTTACAAGACTATCATCAGTTAAGTCAAAATTATGAATCCTATATTTATAGGTTACTAACAGGAGGAAGCAACACAACAGTGACTCCATCACTGCAAGAAACCCCAAAAGCATCTGAAACTTTAACTGAACCATAGGGTCAGTGGCACACGAGGAGTATAACTCGACAAAAATATCTTCCATCAAGCACTCAAAATTTCGAGCAAGTCACTATTTTATATTCTCCAGAGTTAGAAGTGAAAATCCCCTCTCGGGTACTTGAAGAAACAGAGAAAATGGAACACATTTCGCCCGAGGAGGAGGGGTAGTTGAAAATTTTCCAGATATTTTCAATGATTCACCACAGAATGACCATTCTGAAATAAAACTAGCATCAAGGAAGCAAGTAGCTAAAACTATGGTAAGCCAAACTCCTAAGAGATCAAATCATAACATGAGTAGTTCACAGAAGAAAACCTTGCCTATAGAGGAAAACTTTACTCGTAATGAAGAATCCTTGCAACTGCAAGTAGACAAGCTACAGAAGGAAAACATGAAACTTAGAGAAAGGTATCACAAGTACAAGACCTTATTTCACCATGTTTGAAAGGAAAACGAGAAGTATAAAGACCGAAATCTAGTTTTGGTGTCCAAGAACGATGCACTAGTCCTCAAGAATAAACAATTTCTCAGTTGGAAAGTGAGGAAATTAAATCCCATTAAAAGACTTAGTGTTCATGACTGAGCCCAGAGGTTTCGTCGACAAACCAATGCAGAAAAATCATGGTTTAGAAGTTTTAGTCAGTGCGGCAGGAATCTGAAGGTAGGGATAGCCCAAATTTTGATGATTGGTCAATTTTGAGAATGACAACTACATGAGGACATGCATTCCCTCTCGCATGGGGGGATCTTGGGCCCTAATTTTATTATGTTTTTGACACCTTGTTCTACTATCTACACTATAACCTACCCTAATTTATGCATTTCGACACTTATCAAACTTTCTATATTGCCTAAACTTTGATATTTCATAATTGGAGGTAAGAATCATAATAAAGACTATTTTACATATCTTTGGCTAGTCTAAGTAGATGTTAAACGAGTTTATATTTCTTTAATCAATGTTAATTGATTTATTGATAGGGTTCTTAAATGTAAGGATGAAAACTTGAATTAATTGACAGGTCATCAATGACACAACATCCAACTCAAATAATATATGAAGTATCCATTCAGTACTTAATTTCATACTACACGAGTATAGGATAATCAATCTAGATCTGAACTGTAATGCCTTGTAACTAGAAGATTACAAACTTCAGATTGACTATCTTAATTTAGGGAATTATAAGGACATATAAAAACCCCAACATAGATCATCAATAATTTTCTTTCTTTGGTGTGGCTCACATAGGTTTGAAGTTCATTAGTGGAATTTAATTCGCATAGGTCTGAAATTGCTCGGTTCGAAGCTCACATGTGTGATTAGGGTTTTTGGTTCCTACCCATGAGCATGCTATAGGGTATTTTCAGTCACAACCACAAGAACACAAGGTCATGAGTGTCGTTGTAGGGTTTCAACCACACACACGTACACTCCCTCCATGTGGCTGAAAACTAGGGTTTGATTTTTACCATTGAATGTAGAGTTCAATAGATTACTGTAGATATTGACAGTTGACTGCAAATATTGAAAGTTGACCATTGGCTTATGAATTAGGGTTTTCAATATTAGCATTTTTAGGTTCATCTCTTGAATTTTGTTTATTTCATTTTTCTAAATAGTTTTGTGGATGAATATATGTATCATTGTACTCTCTCTTTATTGAAACATTCAATGACAATCTAATAAGAAGAAGAATTTGAAAGGGTTTTCCTGCTTGTGGGGTTTTTCCCTAGTCTATGACCAATCGTGGTGTCTCTATGTGTGAATGATTTTCTTATATTGTTCATTCATGTTCCGATGTATTGATGATGATATTGTTCTTTCTATATAATTGCATATATTGTTGAATAATGTTGTAAAATTGAATAATTTTTTGATGTTGTGGGGTGAATTCAATATGTCAATACTAAAATGAAATTATCGAAAGCAGAGATCAATATAGCCTTGAGAAAATTTAACATTTCTTAACAGTAACAAATGACTATACTGAAAAATACATGATTGCACCACCCTTAGTGTAATATAATACCATCCATTTAATCTAAAACAATGTTTTTACAACAATGTGCAATGAATTACAAGCAAACCATAGTATAGTAATTCAAAACTAAATTAAAATCACAAATAATATTTATGGTAAAAACAATGAGGAGAAAGGATTACTAGGAAGAGTATCTGACATAAATTTGGAGGAAAAAAACAATGCATCTAGCTTTTGACAATATTGCACTTGGTATATAGTAATACTGGAAATAATGACCAATCGACTGAAATATGATGGAAAATCTAGGCACTCCTTTGAACCACAACATCATGAGTGCAAAAGATGCATAACTATTATAAGAAGGCCACCTTAATTTCAAGCATTAAGCACGAGAATATGCTCCTTGGTTGAAAAGGGTGATGCATCAAGAAGGTGAATATGCTCCTCGACGCACTAGGGTAATGCATCAATCAAGAAATAAACAAAACCTCTGAAAATGAACTAAACAAAAGAAATTCATTATGAAACCATACCACTACAAATAGAATCTCCTAGCAGTTCCTTGAACTTAGGCATTCAAACGCTAAATTTCACCTAAGATTTTCTAAACCCTAAATTTAGTTCTTGAGAAAAAATACTATGACATTGATATTCTTGTAAATGGAAAAAAAAAATTCCATCAATGTTCTGAATTTTTTTTGGCGAGCATTGGATTGATTCACCGAATTTCATTTGACTATTAGGATTTCATCTAAATACTCACTTTCTATTAGGTTGGAATGATTATCTACATCTGGATCCGTTATAATGTGAAAGAACCCAATCAGCATTACAAGTTTTTAAGAAAAATGATAAAATAGATGGCTTTGTAATATGAAATAAGCAAACTTACAAACCTTGGACAACACTTATACTATTATAATTCACAAATTTATCTTGCATAGGTTTCAACTATTTAGCGAGCCAAGATTCAACAAATATGATCGTGTCAGGATTTAATGATCCATGAGATCTCATATCCAGCCATTAAAACCAATATTAAACATTGGTGAATGAGTAATGCAACCACCTAACCATGGAATGGCGAGAGAATTCATAATGCATAGGTAACCACACAGGAATGCAGTAGAGAGAATACTTGGTAATAATTTTCAAAACTGAACAATGCATTCCAAAGAACAATGTGTACTACCAAAAGTATTCCTTTGTTATAGTTCCTCCATTACAGTTCCACTTTAATTTACATTAGGAATTTCTCCATTAGAGTTTTAGTTTGATCCATGTGGTTATATAGGAGTATAATGTTTTTTTAATCCTTTCACTTGCTAATTTTGATAAGTGAATTTCTACCATTGATGTAAATGAGATGATGAGAATATACTAGCATCTTTAATTCTAGTCTATAATTTCTAATTAAGAAAAAGATGTATTAGTGGAAATTTCCCTAAAAGTGACTTCCTAAGAAAAAATAATAAATAATAGTTGAAATAATAAAATAAGAGTTATGAATTTTGGAGGGAAAAGAAGTATGTTTTACTTATTGTAATTTTGGCTTATCTCATTATAAGTTTACTCAAAATTCAAGAGTACACTCATTTGCTACAGTTGAAATTTGAATAAAAATTATTGTAATTTTGGCTTATATCTTTATAAGTTTAGTCAAAATTCAAAAATACACCCATTTGCTACACTTGAAATTTGAATAAAACCGGAAAAAAAACCAAAAATACAATTAAAAAAATAATTTTCTTTGTCCAAAATATTTAACACTTCTCGATTAAAATTTATTCTCATACCTATACACATAATAATTAATAATCAAATTAAAATTCTATTCAAAAATTGTCTTTCTCCAACGAGAAAGACACATTTGTTCTTAGGTATGTAATGGCACATATTTATCATAGTGAACATAGAATCCCTTGTTTCATCCATAGAAAAACCTCTTTTCAACGAGGAAAACTCTACCATGCCCACCGTCATGTGCAAATCTCAGGACAGAAGTTCCCTACATACAGAAATGTATGAAAGAAACAGGTTGGATGTTGCATGAAGTTCGGCCACTTGTTACATTAACAACTTGTTATAGTTAGACAAAAATTAAGTGAGATTTCGAATTAGCTTCCATATGCATCACACTCGTTCATTCTTTATTTGCTGTTGGATATTTGAGTTGTAATTCCCTTCACAAGACTCATAGGCTACACGTGGTTTTTTCGAATACTTTTGAACATTCAGCGTCGCCCATAGCCCAAATAAGACGCTTTTGAAGGAATATGAAAGGACGCGTAACTGGTCAATACCGTTCCAAAGCGTCGAATCCCAACAACTCTGCTGCAGTCCACATGCTTTTAGTAACAGTTAACTCTGTAGCAATTTGTTTTCCCAATATCGTCAGCCTTTGTGCAAAGTCAAATTAAAAAAAGTTGGGAGCGGATTGACAGCAGTTTAATTCTGCAGCAATTTGTTTTTTTCGAATTGTCTAAAATCGTGATCTAACTTACCATTTAATGTAAAGTTTTACGAAAATTTCGAAAATATAAGTATGTTCAAATAAATAAAACCCAGTTGTGTTTAGAGGTTTAGCGGTTGTAATTTGGTTGAAAAATAAAAAAGTGAAATCTTAATTTATGTTATTTAATTTTTTATTTTTTTTAAAATTGTATATAAGTTTTAAGATACATTGATTGTCAAAGAATTAACCATCATACTTATTATTTCAATAATTTACTGCTAAAATTAAACTAAATAAATCCACCAAAAAATCACACTAAACACCACTCAAATAATAAATTAAAACACCACTATCCATTGGTTTAGGCCTTTACATGTGCAGTTTTGACTACCCATTGTGTTGTAGCCACAGATTCGTTGTGTCGCACTTCCACCGCCTATGTTACAGACGAACGCTGAGGTCAACACGTTGCCGCGTTAACAACTCAAACCAGCGATTAAATGAAAAAGCAGGCACAAGACTCAAGAGGTTACCAGAGCTTACAAGTACGTACACCAGTACAACACAATTCCCTATCCATCTTTCTCATAGTCACTCATATTCATTTTCTTCTCCTGCAAATCTTCTGCTGACATTCATATTCATTTTCTTCTCCTGCAAATCTTCTGCTGACATTCATCAGATCTCATACTGTTAATTTGCTAACACTGAGCAAGTTTATGATGAAGAGCCCCGTAATGGCGTTGCTGGCTATAATCTCTTTCCTGCATTTTGCAGGCCATAGCAGCTGCAGATTGCTCGAGAAAAATCTATTTATAGCCTCCCACGATCCATCTACCTTCGAATCCAATCCCAAGTCCATTCTGGACGATGGCTCCAGCCTGCACAAGGATACAGTAGTCCCGGAAATAAGCCCCTGGAGCAGCTCGTCGGAGAATAATGCCGTGAAAGATGAGGAAAAGTTATCGTTCGATGTTAGTCTGAGGAATGCTCAAACTAAAAGCAAGGCCGACGAATCCCCTGCATTGAACGAAACCAAGGGCGTATTCCATCTGCTAGTGAAGGGGAAAATAACGCCGTCTGGACTGGGTCCTAAAGTAAATCCCATGCTGACCGAACAGCGTCTTTCCAAATCCAAGCGTAGCCCCGGGGTCGTTCACATGCAGAGAATCCGGCCTAAATCTCATACAATGAACGGCTACATCCTGAAATCCCATCGCAGAAATGGAGATGATAAAAGGGATAAGCGCAGGCTTCTCTCTACCCCGACCACAGGAGCCGGCCATTGATTGGTATCAGCTGTATATACAACATCAATTTAACACAGTTGACTGCAAGAATTTGTTTCTGATCGATAAAGCCAGGCAAATACCAACTATACAACAACGTTTCCTATTATGGCCATTCAATTTCAGATGCCAGTAGAGAATCTGCGCAGCCTTCTATCTTCTTGCCTCTGAATGTTGGCATTCAAAATTCGTTTTTTGCATAGTTAAAGCTAGTATTTTTTTGAAATGTAAACATGTTCATAGCTCCGCGTAACAGGGCTTGTGAGAGGACAGAGGCTGTCTGTACAAAACGAATAGGAAAACAGTGTACCGGAGAACCACATCTCATAGATTGTATTGTTTAATTATTTTTTCAAATCTGCTGTTGTAAATGGATATATACTTTCGAATAAAAATCTCTGTACCTTTCCAAGACATTCCCACCCTATGTGAGCGAAGCATGGATACTTGAGCTTTAACGAGTTTTTTCCCATTTTTAAATGAAAGAAATATGCTTTGGTCAATTCAGGCAAACTTGTAAATATCAATTTTCTTAATAGATTATCAAATCCTACATATTTTGCTGTGCAATATTAGCTACATATTTTTTTTTAAAACTAAAAAGCATCAAATATAGTTTTAATGCTCTATAAGTTATAAGTTATAGACTCGTTGTATTACAGCCTCCCATGTTTCATATAGACTCGTTGTAATTCAGCCTCTCAGTAACAGCTGCATGTTTCAAACTGGTTACCAAATCTCATTGTTACAGAGTACAATTATCATTTCATTGTAATTCCGCCTCTCAGTAACAGCTGCATGTTTCAAGCTGGTTACCAAATCTCATGGTCACAGGTTACAACTATCATTTATCTAACCCATTAGTGTTTGAAAAAATCTTCAGGTTTATTGCTCTGTACCTTTTTTATCCCACGGGATAACAAAAAAATTAGGTTAAACAGGAAAAGAAAATAGATTAATATATGTAACAATGGTTGTTTGGAGCAAATATACCTTTTTATAGCGTTCGTAATTATATCCTTTCCACTCAATTCAAAGTCGTAAATACGTTTTTTTTAGGATAGCATATCTACGGAGTAATCTATATAAGATTAATTATTTTCTTTTAATGACAGGGTAACGAGAATATATACTCTTTGTTATTATCCATGGTGTTATCAAGAATCACATAGCATTGTTATAATGAAAAATCGTCAAATTGTCATAATAATTAGCAAGTTATGTCTAGAAAGGTTAGTTAAGATTCAAATTGAGTTGGCTGGCATTATTATTATTATGAGCAGTATATTTTTTAAAAAGAGGCCATCCAGGTGTGATTTGATATAATCTTATTGGGTGTTACGACATAAAGTGTCCCATGACTTTCATGGTAAGTGGGCTTCACAAAATTGATATAATCTTTTTGGGTGTTACTACGTAAAGTGTCCCATGACTTTCATGGTAAGTGGTCTTCACAAAATTGAAACTTTGAAGTGACGAAAAACCTCTCACTTTATACATTAGATTAAACTAATTTAAACTTTTTAATTAGATTTAACCATAAAAATAATTTTTTTAATATTTAAATGTAAAAGTAGTTAAGTTGTGAGCTGTATGTAATGTAAGCAAACTCGTTAACATTTAAGAGAAATATATAAAGTGTTGGTTTTATATTCAAATTAAATATGAAATGTAAAAGTTAAAATGTAAAATGTAAAATATAATGTAAAAATAAAATTATATAAATTAAAATAATGATTTCATAATTATATTTCAGTTTAATTAATAAGCACATAAATATAGTAAGATTTGTAATTATGCATATTCACCTCTACTTTATCCTAATTTGTAAATAGACTTTGTTACAATATTATGACTTATCAATACTAGATTCTCAAAATCCATATTTATATTTAATGAGTAAACACATTAAAACTTAATACTTACAATATAACAAGATTTTTAATCATGGATATTCATTGCCACTTTACCACCTCCACTTTACCATAAATTGTAAATAGACTTTGTTACAATACCATGGCTTATCAATGCCCAAAAGCCATATTTACATTTAATGAATAAGCACCTTAAAACTTAATTCTTACAATAAAACAAGATTTTTAACCATGGATATCCACTGCCACTTTACCATAGATATTGGTTAAAACACTATGACCCAATGCCATGTCTGTCCAAAAACGATAACTTATTTTAATCAAAATAACTTAATTTTATAACATTTTTTTAATTAAATCTAAAAGAAAAAAGGTTATAATTACTTTTAAGATATATTAAAACCATGTATCCTCACTACTAGTAAAAATATTTTTTAGATATTCTAGAGATAGAGGAGAGAGGGAGAGAGAGCGAGAGAGTTGGATTTGAAGGGGGAGATAAAGGGAAGGAAGAACAAAGGAATTGAGAGATATAGGTGGAGAGTGAGAGGGAGTGACAACAGAGAGACAGAGAGACAAAGACAAAGAGAGAGAGATGAGGGGGAGACAAAGGGTAGTGGGACAAAAAGGGAGAGACATGAATTGAGAGAGGGAAGGAGAGAGAGGGAAGGAGAACCGAAGGGAAGAGAGGGAGGTCATTTTTAGATGTAAAGTATCTAATTTATTTAAGCCTTAAGCAATCCAAGCCTCGAGTGAAGTGACATGATTACCGCCAGCAAGAGTTTTACAAAGACTACATGGACACAATTTAATGTTCACACACATATATAGATGATATACATGTGGAAAATTAGGCTTATGATGCTAGGTAATCATGTAGAGAGTGCATAATAATATATATGGAGAATGCTTTAATGGTAAATTATAAGCGCCTTCAAAGTTGGAATAAATAACCTTTAAATTGGTTGCCTTTTTTAATGTGTTTATTTATTTATGGTAAAATTAAAAGATAAAAATCTTATTTGTTTATGTAAACCAACCTAGATCCATCTTAACTCCAGACATATGAAGTGCTGAGTGGGATAAAAGCCCTTCAGGTGCAAACCTCTTTTAGTGTTGTGAAGCCAGCTCCAAAAATAGAAGAAAAGAGATATCAACGCCTTAGAAATAGGCCACTTCGAGGGGGCAACCTCCAATACATTACATGAATGAAAAATTCTTGGATGATACAAATTACAAAACCTCCTTTCTATATATAGGAGTCCATGGGGCCACAAAGTAATCCTAGTGGGGCCACAATGTAATCCTAGCCGACCTAACAATAATAATTTAAGGGCACAATAATAACAATATGGGGGTTACAAGGGTACAATAATAACAATAAGGGGTTACACTAACAACAATAAGGGACTATACTAGTAATATAGGGACCTAACATGCCCCTCTCCTTCAAAAAAGTGTTGTCCTCAACACTTGAGTAGCTCTGGGTGCTTCTGTATAAAATTCTCATCCTTCCATGTAGAATCTTCAGTGGGTAAGTTCTTCCACTTGATGAGATACTCTGAAATTGATCGATTCCGTAGCTGTCGAGTTCTTGTTTCCGTGACCGCTTCAGGTTCCAATATGTTTTTTCCTTCCTCATCAAGTTCTGGCAATATTGTTTGAACTGGAAGATTTTCACCTATAACCTTCTTTAAGCATGAAACATGGAAAACTGGATGCACTCATAAAGAAGTAGGAAGCTCCAATTTGTATGCCATAGTACCAATCTTTTGCAACACCTTATAAGGACCATAGTACTTTGGCGATAATTTTTTATCCTTCTTAGCTTGCTTGAGGGACATTTTTTTGTATGGTTGTAGCCGTAAAAATACCCAGTCTCCTACATCAAAGCTTCTCTCACTGTGATGTTGATATTCCTGTTGTTTCATTCGATTTTGTGCCAAATTTAGGTTATCCTTTAAGAGTTGGAGAACCTCTTGTTGATTCTCGATGTGATCTTCCATTGCTTGAACCTTCGAATTTTCTCTTAAAGATGATGTGATGGATGGTGGATGATATCCATTAAGTGCCATAAATGGGGTCATTTT
This sequence comes from Pinus albicaulis, assembly GCA_034641835.2. Lineage (NCBI taxonomy): Eukaryota > Viridiplantae > Streptophyta > Pinopsida > Pinales > Pinaceae > Pinus > Pinus albicaulis. Next base: position 330,025,232 of record CM076584.1, read on the forward strand.
TGCTGCATTATAGAAGCAAGTGTTATACCACCATTCAGCGAGAGGTAACCACTTCACCCATTATGTTTGTTTATCAGATACAAAACAACAAAGATATCCTTCCAAACATTTATTTACTATCTCAGTTTGACCATCAGATTGAGGATGATAAGATGAGCTATGAGCTAATTGAGTACCCAAACAAGAAAATAACTCCGTCAAAAAATTTCCAATAAAAATGGGATCTCTGTCGCTCACAATAACCCTTGGGTTTCCATGTAGCTTTTGAATTGTGTCCATAAATGTAGTAGCAACTTTACTTGCCTTAAATGGATGAGATAATGCACAAAAGTGTGCATATTTGGTAAGTCTATCAACTACCACCATGATGACACTCTTTCCTTCGGACTTAGGTAAACCTATGATAAAATCCATTGAAATCTCCTCCCAATGTTGACTTGGAATGGATAAAGGTTGTAGAAGTCCCGAGGTCTTAATTGTCTCAACTTTATTCTGTTGGCAAACCAAACATTCTACCACAAACTTTTGAATATCATATTTAAGGCCATCCCAAAAAAAATTCTTTCTTCACCCTATGGTAAGTTTTTAAAAATCCTGAGTGTCCTCCTAAAGGAGAAGTGTGCAATTCCAAAAGAATCTTTTGTTTTAGTTTGGAATTCTTACAAATATATAAGCGATCTTTGTACCATAAAGAATAATTTTTCCAACTAAATGTTTCAGATGTACTAGGATCTTGCTACAACTTTTGAATGAGTGTCCATACTTCTTTGTCCTTCTTCCATTCATCTCTTGCTTCGGTTATCCAATCTAGTTGGATAATAGAAATGGCACAAAGAAATACTTCCACCTCTTCATTCTTTCTTGAGAGTGAATCTGCAACAACATTAAGCTTCCCTTTTTGTAGATTATTTCAAAGTCATAACCCAACATCTTTGTGACCCATTTTTTCTATTCTTCTGAAGATAGTCTTTGTTCAAAAAAGTGTTTAAGAATATCACGATCAATTTTTACCTTGAAGTGTCTTCCCATTAGGTAAGTTCACCATTTATTTAGTGCATGCATTATTACTAACATTTCCTTCTCATAAATAGGTTTCTGTAAATACTTTCCTTTGATTGGACGACTTTCAAAAGAAATGGGTCTTCCTTCCTGCATTAAAACAACACCAATTCCATTTCTTGAGGCATCACATTCCACAATAAAGGTTTTTATGAAGTCTGGCGTAGTTAAGACCGGTGTTAGGCACATTTCCTCTTTAAGATGTTCAAAGGCCTTAGTTTCTTCAGGAGTCCATGAAAATGCATCTTTCTTCAATAATTTTGTTAGAGGTGCTGCTATTCTCCCATAATTCTTAACAAACTTGCGATAATACCCTGTTAACCCGAGAAATCCTCGCAACTGCTTTATGGTTGTGGGAAATTTCCATTCCTTAATGGCTTTAATTTTGTTAGGGTCTACTTTAACACCCTCGTGAGATACAATATGACCCAGATATTCCACCTCTTGTACTCCAAAGAAACATTTGGATGTTTTGCATATAATTGTTTCTCCTGCAATAGTTTGAGCACCCTGTCAACATGTTCAACATGATCCTTCCAAGACCTGCTGTAGATTAGTATATCATCAAAAAATACTAGCACAAATTTTCTAAGGAAGTGTTTGAAAATGGAATTCATCAACCCTTGAAATGTAGAAGGTGCATTGGTAAGGCCAAAAGGCATGACCAAAAATTCATAATGACCCTCATGAGTTCGAAATGTTGTTTTTGGAATAACTTCAGTCTTCATTCTAATCTGATGATATCCTAAACGAAAATCCAACTTGGTAAAATAAATTTCTCCATGTAATTCATCCAAAAATTCATCAATCACAGGAATGGGAAATTTATCTTTAATGGTGAGCTTATTGAGCTCCTTATAATCCGGACACATGCGCCATGATCCATCCTTGTTGTGTACCAATACTATAGGAGCAGAGAAAGAACTTTGACTAGGTTGAATTATACCCACCTCTAACATTTCTACAATCATACGTTCAATTTCGCTCTTTTGGACATAAGGATATCTATATGGCCTGATGTTTGGAGGAACACTTCCTGGAATCAAATGAATAGAATGATCACGATCACGAATAGGTGGGAGTCCATGGGGAGTTTCAAAAACCTTGGAATGATTGTCCAAGACTTTTTGGAGATCTGCAGAAATAGATGATTTTGATGTTGGAATTTCTAGTGAGCATAATTGTGAAATTATGCCTCGTTGTTCTTTCTTTATAAGCTTTGTCATGACATTGGAGCTTATTATCTTTCCCAGCTTCCCTGCAATACCCTGTAATTCGACATCCTTTCCTTCTGAAAATTTTTTCAAGAAAAGTTCTTGAAAATTAAAAGCTAACATCCCCAAAGATTGTAACCATTGTACTCCTAGTACAACATTAGCACCTCCCATAGGAATGGAAAGCATTGGACTATTCAATACATATTCCCCCATGGTTAGCTTGATATTATGGCATTTTCCAGAGCAATTTATAGTTCCTCCATTCGCAACCATCACTTGACATTCTGGTGTTGGGTATAGGAAACAATTCAATTACTTGGCTACCTTACAATGGATAAAATTATGGGTACTACCTGAATCAATCAACACTATTACATTTTTCTTCTTGATATGTCCTTCTATATTGAGATTTTGAGGAGTAGTAATTCCTGCCAATGCATGACACGATATGGTCGGACTCATTTCTTCTTCTTATAGGGTCGGTTTCTGGTGTATATCATTTTCTTATTCAGTTTCTTCTTCTTCTTCACAATCTATGTAAAATAATTTCTTCTCAACACACTTATTACCTTTAGTGTATTTGCTATCACAACTATAGAAAAGCCCTTTTGCTCTTTTTTATTCCAAATGTTGTGGTGTCAACCTTGTAGGTTGTGGAAATCTAGAAGTAGCAACACTTCCCTCTTTATAGAAGTGAGTGGTAGGCTTCCTTGTCGCCATAATTTTTCATTCAATTTTTCTTGCCAACCTGAATGCCTTCTCCAATGAATCAGGTTCCAAAACGTGAACTTCATGTTGGATGTTATCCTTTAAAGTACCTATGAAGAGATCAATCCTGTGTTCCTCTGGAATATCAGTTACCCTTATATTCAATTTTTGGAAGTCCTCAATGTGATCCCCCACTAAACCCTTTTGTTTGAGATTTATCAATTGGCTAAAGAAGGTGTTGCTCTTTGTATCCTCATAATGTGCTATCATTTCCTCAGTAAAAATTGACCAAGTGACAATTTTTTTACGGGAGCAAAGCCATCGATACCATACAAATGTATTTTGTTCTAAATGTAAAGTTGCAATGCGTACCTTTTGTGTGTTTGGCACGTTATGGAGATCAAAATATTGCTCCATCTGTAGTATCCATGTTACAGGATCCTTTCCATCAAACTTCCTCATATCCATTTTTGGAATATGGTGGTTCTTCCCACCAACATTAGAGTTTATGAAGTCACGATTAACATATATTTTGTTCTCATCACGAGTTTCCTCTACTGTCTTTTCACCATTAGGAAACATTTCTTGTATCAACTTTTTCAAACCTTCCATGTCTGATTTTATCTCATTCTTCATTTTTTCCATGTTGTCTTTCATTTTTTCATCAATCTTAGCTTCCATGTGATCCATCTTAGATTCCATGCCAGCTTCCATGCCATCTATCTTAGATTCCATGCCTTTCTTCAAACCATTCATATTATTCTTCAAACCATCCATCTTCACTTCCACGACTTTCTTCAAAACTTCCATTTCATTTTTTGTTGCTCTTTGCGAGAGCGAAATTTGGTGCACTTGCTCTTGTAATTTTGATAGATCATGTTGCAATTCTTCATCTTCATGAGTCATAGTAGAGCCTTTTAAAGGCTTAATGGGTGTTGAATTATTTTTACGAGGAATTTTTAAAACCCAATACTGATATCTATTCTACAATATGCCCTTGGAATCAATTCAAATTGATTATTCAAACAAGACTTATGCAATTCGGGAAAAAAAATACACACCTTTTTCTTGCTTTTGAGGAGCTCGATATTGAAATTGGATGATCTCTGTGATTGTGGCTCTTCAATATCTGAAATTTTTCACTAAGGTAGCCTTCTAAATTATCTTTCAAATTCCATAGCTCTGACTTGATTTGGATTCTTCAAGATAAAGCTATGTCCAATCTCCCACAATGACCTAATTATGGACTGGTTCAATATAGCGAACTTGTACGACTTTCCATATGTCACTGTTTTGTCTTTTAGCTCTGAAATTGATAGAAAAGAAACTATAGTTCGTGTACTTGTGAACATTTTTTACAGCACTCCAATCCGATGCTCAGAGAGAGAGTTATGAAGATTTTCCCACGATCACCTCTTTGAGATGAAATTCAGGAGCCTGAACAAGCACTACCTTCCACAGATCATATCTCCAAAAATATTGCGAACCAATCTCTGAAATTTTCCGACAAATTTCCTGAGGATTTCAGCTTCGTTCCCTAAAAATTTCAGATTCTGAACCTTCGTATAAAAAAAGTTATAGCGCAAATGCCACAATGACCTATTTATATTAAATTGAGGAGCTTGCAAAAATACCTAACTTCAACAGATCATATCTCCGAAAATATTGTGAACCAAGCTCTGAAATTTTGCAACGATATTCCTCAGGATTTTGGCTTCTCACCCTAAAAATTTTAGCTTCTGAAACTTCGTAGAAAATACATTATAACGAAAATTCCAAGATGACCTATTTGGAGCAGAGAAACCCTAGATTCCAAAGCTCTGATACCAAATGTTGTGAAGCCATCTCAAAAAATAGAAGAAAAGAGATATCAACGCCTTATAAATAAGCCACTTTGAGGGGGCAACCTCCAATACATTACATGAATGAACAATTCTTGGATAATACAAATTACAAAACCTCCTTTCTTTATATAGGAGTCCATGGGGCCACAATGTAATCCTAGTGGGGCCACAATGTAATCCTAGCCGACCTAACAATAATAATTTAAGGGCACAATAATAACAATATGGGGGTTACAGTGGTACAATAATAACAATAAGGGGGTTACACTAACAACAATAAGGGATTATACTAGTAATATAGGGACCTAACATTTAGAGTGCAAAAAGTTTTGATCGCTCTTGATGCTTGGTAGATCAGGAGCTAAGATGGATCTATGCTCGTTATAAGAATTAAGAATTAATGTTTTACAACACTTCAAATTTAATTAATTAATATTTCTCTGATATTTATATATAAACTCAATTAGTTAATTTATCAATTAAAAATAATATATAGTTTAGTAAATTTGATAAATATAAAATATAATAATATAGATTGAACATCATTTATGGGAAGGTAATACTATCAAATATTTCTTATGGAAATAATCACTACACATGCTACATTTGATAAAAGACAATACATTTAACATATCTAGTACAACATGTTATTTATGTATTTACACTTTCTCCTCGGTAATCATATAAGTTATACCAACTACCCATTATTATATCATTGCCTCTTAATTAATGAGTGAGTTTATTTATTATCTAAAAAATACCAAATATGTACCTCACATTATTATAGCCACATTAGTGCATTATATCATTTGATACATTGATAGGTACCCCATATTATTCTTACTAATTACATTAGTTTCCATTCCCATTCACATTCTCTATCCCAAAAAAATGAGAGGAAGCCATATGATATGACCTACTCCACAATGTAGTTAATCAGTATCGTGCATGTCCATCCAACCATCATAGTGAAATTTAGACCTTTCCTCTTTGATCATGATTCTAATTTATCCTTGGGTTCCATGTACTTTTCATTATGCTACACTTATATATTGATTCATTTTTTTAACCCTCCATGTAGTTTGTGTTGGTCAAATGTTGGGTACAATGTTGATCAATAGTAATTTTTCTAATTATTATTCGTGTGCTAAACATTGAAGAACTACAATGCTGAAGAAAGATCCAGTAAAACTAAAGGTATAGATTTTTTGAGAAGGAAATCAGATTATGTTTGCATTGAATAATGATGCAACAATTCAGAGGCATGTCATGTAAAGATGTTTTATTTTAGTTTAGTTATGGAGGGAAGAACATTGAATTTCTTGAGAAATTATAAAGGAGTAGTTTTTACAAATTGAAGATGAATAGAGGATGATGAAAGATCTTATGCACTTTTGAGGAGGATTGTTTCAAAAAGTAAAGATAAAAGTGATTTTGGAGAACTAGTTTAGAGGAGTGGACCAAAGGGAAGGTTGATGAGAATAAGATTTTGGCACAAATCTTATAATGTGTATATGATGTTTTTTAAATTAAATTTGGTCATGAAGAAGTATGTTTGCAAGTAACAAAGAGGAAGATTGGTAGAAATTATGACAATAAAGTAAAATTGGGATAGAGGAGAAGGGAGAAACCAGAGCTCTCAAGTGGAGAAATTGTGACAAAACCCCAACAACAACATTAAATTAATAATGAGAGGAAAACAAAATTCTCAAGAGAATTGGAGAGGTGACTAGATGAAGATGGAAAAGCCAAGAAATTTGAAAACTGAGGATCAAACATGCTCAAGAGAAAGGAGAAGAGGTCCTACTATAGAGGACTATAACAAGAGAGGATACCAAGAAGATGAATTGGTATTGGTGACACACTAGGTACATATGGTCAATTTTCTGACAGTTTTGACATATTGTCAGAGAGTTCCCAGATTTTTCTCAATTTTTTTAATCCCGCCAACACGCATTACTCTAGCGACATTTAGGGAGTATCGTCGGAATAGCGAAATTTATGGGTATTGTCAGAAGTGTGACGTTTATGAAAAAAACGTCGAAAGTGCGACGTTTATGAACGAACCATTGAAAGTGTGACATTTATGAACAAAGTGTCTAGATAGAGACGTTTAGGGGTATCATCAAAAGTGCGACGTTTATGAACAAAGCGGCAGAACTGCGATGTTTATGACTGGGTGGGTTCGGGTCGTGTTGTGTGAGGGCGCCCAAGGGAATGTGATGTTCAGGTGGGTCGGGTCAGGTCAGGTCAGGTGAGGGCGCCCAAATAACACATCTAGGTCAGGTCGTTTCGGGTCATGTGAGGGCACCCAAGGAACATCTCTAGGTTAGGTCGTGTGATCGGGTCATGTGAGGGTGCCCAAGGAAATGCGTTCGAGCGAGTCGGGTTAGGTCTGGTCGGGTCATGCCGTGTGAGGTCGTGAAAGGAAACACATTCATGTGGGTCGTGTTGATTCATGTGATGGTGCCCAAGGAAACACATTCGAGTTGGGTCAGGTCAGGTTGTGCCATATTGTGAGGACACCCAAGGTAACACGTTTGTGCGTATCGGGTTGGGTCGGGTTGTGCCATGTGACGGTGTCTAAAAAATCACATTTAGGCGGGTTAGGTCAGGTCAGGTCATGTGAGGGTGCCCAAGGAAATGTGTTTGGGTAGGCTGGGTCAGTTCGGGTTGGGTCGTGTGAGGGTACCCAAGGAAACGCGTTCATGCAGGTCAGGTCGAGTCGTGTGAGGGTACCCAAGGAGACGTGTTCAGGCGAGTTGGGTCAGGTCGTGTGAGGGTGCCTAAGGAAATTTGTTTGGGTGGGTCGGGTCAGGTCGGGTCGTGTTAGGTCGGGTCATGTGAGGGCACCCAAGGAAACACATTCGGGTGGGCCAGGTCAGGTCATGCCGTGTGAGGGTGCCTAAGGAAACGCGTTTGGGTGGGTGAGGTCAAGTCGGGTGACGCCATGTGAGGGTGTCAGAGGAAACATGTTCGGGCAGGTCGAGTCAGGTCAAGTCATGTGAGGGCGGCCAAGGAAACACATTTAGGTGAGCTGAGTTGGTTCAAGTTGGGTCGTGTGAGGGTGCCCAAGGAAATACGTTCGTGTGGGTCATGTCGGGTTGTGTGAGGGAACATAAGGAAATGTGTACGGGCGGGTCAGGTCAGGTCATGTGGTGTGAGGGCACCCAAGGAAACGTGTTCGGGCGGGTCAGGGCAGGTCGGGTTAGGTCATGTGAGAACACCCAAGGAAACACATTCGAGCGGGTTGGGTCGAGTCGTGTGAGAGCACATAGGGAAACGTGCTCGAGCGGGTCAGGTCAGGTCGGGTCATGTGAGGGTGGCCGTATAAAAAATGATAAGCTGTGACTACCCATGCACCTTGTACTGCACGCTTGTGAAATCCGTTTTACGTTTTCTCCCTTGTGCCTTCATTCGGGTGGGTTGGGTCGTGCCATGTGAGGGTGCCACAGAAAACATGTTAAGGTCGGATCGTGTGAGGGAGGCCATATAAAAAATTTTGAGTTGCGACTGCTCATGTGCCTTTTGCATGTTTGTGTGACCCGTTTTTCGTTTAATCCCTCGTGCCTTAATCGACGTTCAGGCATGGCAGATCAGGGTGGGTTGTGTGATGGTGCCCAAGGAAACACATTCGGTTCGGGTTGGTTCTGGTCTTGTCGTATTGTGAGGGATCCCAAGGAAACATGTTCAGGTGGGTTGGGCTGGGTCGATTCGTGTGAGATTGCCCAAGGAACGTGTCCAGGTTGGGTTGTGTTGGGTTGTGTCAGGGAGTCCAAGGAAATGTGTTCAAGTGGGACGAGTCGGGTTTGATCGGGTCATGTCATGTGAGGCTACCCAAGGAAACAAATTCATGTGGGTTAGGTAGGGTCGTGTCATGTGAGAGCACCCAAGGAAACGTGTTCGGGCAGGTCAGGTTGGGTCGGGCTGTGTTGTGTCAGGGTGCCCAGGAAAACGTGTTCGGGTGGGTTAGGTTGGGTCATGCTGTGTGAGGGCGCCTGAGGAAATGCGTTCGGGCAGGTTGGGTTGAGTCAGGTCATGTGAGGGTGCCCAAGTAAATGTGTTCGATCGAGCCGGGTCAGTTCAGGTCGAGTCATGTGAGGGTGCCCAAGGAAACATGTTTGTGCGGGTCGAGTCGAGTCGTGTGAGGGCACCTATGGAAACACATTCAAGCAGGTCAGGTTAAGTCATGTCTTATGAGGGAACCCAAGGAAACGTGTTCTGGCGATTCGAGTCAGGTCATGTGAGGGCGCCCAAGGAAACGCGTTCGGGCAGGTCAGGTCATTTGTTTGAATTTTGCTTTATTATAAAAAATGGTAAACAACCTGCATCAATGTTTCTTTCCTTTATGAAGCAACCAAGATCAATGCCTTCTAAAAACAACTCAAAACAGAAGCAAACAAGTCCCCATTCTTATCAACTCAGCGTGCCTGAATGTGTTTCCTTGGGCACACTTAAAAGGCATGACCCGACCCGACCCCACCTGACTCTCCCAAGCAAAGGCATGAGGGAGCAAAAGGAAAAGGCATCACACTAACGTGCACAAGGCACACAGGTGGTCACAACTTAACATTTTTTATACAACCTCCTTCACATGACCTGACCCGACCCAACCTGAACATGTTTCCTTGGGCGCCCTCACACGACATGACCCAACCCGCCGAAACGAAGGCACGAGTGAGAAAACGGAAAATGGGTCACATGAATGTGCACAAGGCACATGGATGGTCACAACTTAGCATTTTTTATAAGACCACCCTCACACGACCCAACCCGACCCGCTCGAACGTGTTTCCTTGGGCATCCTCACACGACTTGACCTGACCCGACTTGACCCACAAGAATACATTTCCCTAAGTTCCCTTACATGACCTGACCTGACCTAACCCACCCGAATGCGTTTCACTGGGTGCCCTCACACAACCCGCCCTGAGTACCCGACCCACTTGAACGTGTTTCCTTGGTTCCTTAATGGGTGCCCTCACACAACCCGCCCTGAGTACCCGACCCACTTGAACGTGTTTCCTTAGATGCCCTCACATGACCTGACCCACCCGAATGTGTTTCCTTGGGTGCCCTCACATGACCCGACCTAACCCGCCCGAACACGTTTCCTTGTGAGCCCTAACATGACCCGACCCAACTTGCCCGAACGAAGGCACAAGGGAGGAAACATCAAACGGGTCACACGAACATGCACAAGGCGCACATGTTGTCACAACTTAACATTTTTTACAAAGCCTCCCTCACGCGACCCGACCTTACCTGCCTAAATGAAGGCACCAGGGAGAAGATGGAAAATAGACTGCACGAACATGCACAAGGCACGCGGGAAGTCACAACTTAGCATTTTTGACATGACTGCCCTCACCTGACCCGACTCGCCTGAATGAAGGCAAAAGGGAGAAAAAGGAAAACGAGGCAGACGAATGTGCACTAGGCACACGGGAAATCAGAACTTAACGTTTTTAACACAACCTCCCTCACATGACCTAACCAGACCCACCCGAACGCATAACCTGAACGAAGGCACGAGGGAGAAATTGGAAAATGGGCTGCATGAATGCATACAAGGCACACAAGCGGTCATAATTTAGCATTTTTAATGCAGCCCAATGACACGACCCGACCCGAACTGACTTGCTTGAACGCATGACCCAACCCGCCTAAATGCATGACCTGACCCCGACTCATTTAATTTAAATCCCATAACCCTTAAGCACTTAACACCTAAGCACTTGGTGCTTAACCCTTAACCCATGAAGCTCTTAACCACTATGTCATTAACCTCTAACCCCTAAACCTTCTAGACCTCAACCCCCTTGTTGTGCTCAACTTAGTGTTCCTAAATTGAGGTCATAAATTATCAACCAGGGTCAGTAAACTGTTGAAGTGTGGTGCACTATATGTGCCTAGGTGTCTGTTTCTCACTACGTTGTGTTTAGTGTTTTTATGATGTTTTTGGTTTTATGGTTTTATGTCAAGGAGGAAAAGAACTAGGTGTTGGTAAAGAGAAGTGAATGGTTACACTAAAACAAAGCAAAACCTATTCTAAACTTTGTATGACACTAAATAACAGAAAATGCAATAGTTTGATAATGACTCATAGCAAGGAACTAAATCACAACATGAACTCAATAACTCATAACATGTACCCATCCAATTCCTTCATTAGAAATATATTGTAATAGCTTGAGAAAAGGACAAGTTTAGTGTAAATGAGGTTCTACTAAATAAACAATCATCTTACAATATTACAAAGAATCTCATCCATGGCTAGAAGTTTATTGGAACACAATTGGAAAAAGACTATTTGTAACACAATAATATTTCTACTCTGAATTAACTTGTCATGCTAAGATCAATTCATTCTGCAGCTCAACTTGTCACCACTAAACCTTATTCAAAAGTTAGAGATTTTCTAAAATATTTTTTGGAAAGAAAGGTTTAATTGTGAAATTGCAAAGGATTGCAAGACAATCAAGGCCTTAAACTGATATCATTAAATTATTCCGGTTCATATGATGGTGAGTTAATAGAAAGTCAGAACAATATTAGTTTGTAAACAATGAAGGCCAAGGAGTCTAATTTTGACAGTCAACACAACTTAAAGAACAATGAATGACACTAAACTAGAATGCAATTGATCAGACTTGAAACACAATGACCACAACTAAACTAAAATGTCATTAACCTAACTTGAAATACAGTGAATTGGAACTGAGCTATAATGCCACTAATCTAACTTGAAATTCAGTGAATTAAAACTGAACTAGAGTTCCATTATCAAACTTGAAATATAGTGACAAAATTAAACTAGAATGACATCTACCTCCGGAGTTCTATGACTAGACTAAAGATGCAACTAATCACTAAAATGTTTCAGCTCTGTCTCATTCGGAATTAGTGGTATTTTGGAACAGTTTGTAGAACAGGACTGGCTGCAACATGTTATGTAAATGAGCATGAAAGCATAAAATTCAACAAAACACAACAAAGCTCTAAACACCACAACTATGTCTCATCCGAAATTAGTGATATTTTGGAATAATTTGTAGAAGAGGACTAGCTGTAACAATTGATGTAACTGAGCATAAGAACGTAAAACTAACTCCTACAATACTATAGTTACACCTCATTTGACATTAGTGATATTTTGTATGAGTACATAAGAACGAGATTAAACTGTAGCATCCAATACAAGTGAATATAAAATGCAAAGTTCAGAAAGTCAATTGAACTAGGAATGAAATGAGACTAAGTTACTTATCTAAATCATATGAAAAAAGCTTCTCAGGTAGCAGGGGCCCTCTACCACCGAAGTAGCATGCAAATCTACTCAAGATTGACTCAACTCGTGCAATAAAATGATGTCTCTTTCATTAAAGGAGAAATTATTCAAAACAGAGTATTTACGGTCTTCAAAGATCTAGGCAACAAAACCAAATCTAACCAACCAGTTTCTCGGTCTCTCGAGTCATAATTATAATGAAGTTACATAACTACTCTTGCGAAAAATAGGGATAAGTGTCTTTCCCACTTCTAATCAAATTAAAACTCTTATTAACAGTTTTGTGCTTTACTGCGGACATCTGTAGAGTCCGTGTTTTGATAGGAAACTGCTTCTCTTCTACGTGCATAACCGCTTGGAAACTTTAACTCAGACTTCGTGGGGAGCAAGAGATGATGGGGAGGTGTTGTGGATTTCACCCATATGCCTTTTTCTTTTCAGTGACACCTAGAACCTACATAAACATGAGGATGGCTGCAGAACAGACGACTGGCTACGAAATGCCTGTATTCTGTAGCCGAGTCTTAGTCAAAATTACTACACCAACAAAATCATGAAAACATAGCAAGTTAATCATTATATAAATTCTTAAAGAAATTTAATTAATCCTATTGATCAGTTAAGCCTGTAATCGATGAGGGACAAAGAAAATGAAGTGGAATGTGGTGAAAGAGAAGAACATCTTTGGGGCTCAACATACCCCCACTGCAAGGTTTTTGCATGTCCTCATGCAACTACTCCATGTACTCTGAGACCTCTGCTAGGACATCCAACCCTCTTCTTTTGCTTTGTCTGACATTTAATGGTCTTCTGGGCTTCCTTATGACTAACTGGAATCTTAAATTTGTAAGTGCCCTGATTAGACTTTTGTTTTTCTTCTTCAATATTTCACTGGCCTTGTATAATTTCTCCATTTGTAGAGACAAAGTTGAATTCATATCACTTTTTAGTTTCACCTGCTCCCTCAAAATGTCATTCTCATTCTTGATATGCCTATTGAGTACTTCTAACTCATACTTATCTCTTCTTAGCACATCAATTTCAGATTTTGGTGGGCTAGGAGTTCTGTCTCTACTTTCTGAGGCTCTCCTCTCTACTGACTCAATATAATTGTAAACTTGTTGCTGTGCTGGGTCTATTTCTGGAGTTTCTTCGTCCTCAATGTTTATGATCCCTGTTTGTCTAACCTCTATTTTATTTAGTATACCTCTAAGTCTGTGGCTTCGTCTTGGTTGAGATGGCCCTTCTCCTCTGTCTTTGGCATATTTTCTTATTATTCTCTCCTTCTTAAGCTGCTTCTTTATTTGAGCCAATTTCTCAGAAATCATCTCTTCACTGTCCTCTTGAATTCATTTACCAGTTTCAACTTCAATAGCTTTGGAAGTTTCCCTTCTCCTGCTTCTTCTTGTAGGTTTTCTTTCAGGTGGAGATTCTTTGGGTTCCTCAAAATGGTTCCTCACTAGAAATTCTTCCCAATTATCTCCCATTTTCCTCAAATGATGTTCAATTAAGATTTTGACTAAACCATGGTGATACAAAGTTGTTTCTAGAAATTGAACCCTTTTTTGAACATTTGAGGCCATTCTTTTCAGACTATGAAGTAGGAAAAAGGGAAAATTAATTTCCTCATCTAAGAAATGCATCATTAACTGAATATGATAGACATAGAGGGTACCAAATCTACCTTCACAAGTGATAAATTTTTGCAAAATGAGCAACATGTTCCTCCACTTATTCTTTAATGCCGAGCTAGGAATACCCTTTTTAAAAATGGAAACATCCATACCTGGAGTCTTAAGCATTTGCCTCCATGCTTCGTTATGGAATTCCCTATTTTTGAACCACCTTTCTCCTTGTCTAGGTAATTTCGTTGCCTCTGCAATGAAAGTCTCTGTAATAGTGAATTTAATATCTCCTATTTCGACCTCTACTCCATTGAAGGTCCTTGCAAATGTTTTAGTCACCTCTTTGTGAAAACCACGAAATTTCTCCAAAAATTGCAACCAACCAGCCTGCTATAGCATTTCTTTGATTTTTGGATAACCTTCCAAGTACTTGGCTCCAATTGGTTCGGTCCTCACTATGAGACCCATAGCTTCTCTTTTCAACCTTCAAATTACTGCTCCTCTGCTCACGGTGAAAATGGCTGTTAAAGAGATGTTTCTGCCCCAAAGATGTTTCCTCTGTTTTACAGAACGGAATAGCTAAATATTGGCTGTGGAAAGGAATGATATGGAGTGGTTATGAAATGAGTGTAATGCGGTGAGGTGATTCATATGAGTTGAAAGCTAACATGGAAGAAAAGACTACGGAGATATTTCGTTAAACAATTCAAAATCATCATTAAATACTTTGGCCTAATGATGTGACTGATCAAATCACTTCAGTACTTTGACCGTTAAGTTTTAAATGATGATCGGATATGGTAAGATGGAAGGGTTTTTTTTTCAAAGTTTTTATGATATGGTCGATAGGCATGATCAACACGACTAATTAAAATAACCTTTTTGAATCATATATGACTTAACTATGCTAAAATTTTCATGATTTGTCACCATAATAATTTCATACCTTTGCCTTTCCTTTGATTTTCTTTGTGGTTTTGATATGCCTTGTCCTCAATCATTGATCCTCAGTTGCTCATAACTCCTTTGATTTTTCTTGTTGTCTTGAATATGCAAGATCAATTTGCTACTAAATCAAATGATTACTGGATAGTGCCTTCAGGGTCTCTGGTTGCAGAATGTCTGTCTAGCTGCAGAATGTCTGACTGATTGCAGAATGTACCTGTAGAAGTCTTGAAACATGAAATGGAATGGTTTGAAGCATGAATGGAATGATGGAATATTGTATGAAATGAATTAAAAATGGATAATGAAATATGGTGTAATGGAGTATGAGTGAAGTGAATGATGGAATGAAATGAATCACAACTATAAAGTGGAGTGAAAAAGTGGCCTGCAGCTTCTGATCTGTATTATTCAATTGCAGAAAGAAATCAATCTTAAAACTCTGAGATGGAAATGAGGTGGACCATGGAATGAAATGAATGAAGTATGGATGAATGAAATGAAATGGAGTATGGATGAATGGAGTGAAATGGATCATAAGTGGGATGTGAATCACTTATGATTTTATGATAGCTGCTTGCAGAGAAAGAAAAAAAAAATTTAAAAAGCTAAAGTGTCAAAAAGATTTTGATTTTCACTCTATATTTTCTGTATAAACATGCTAATCAGAGATTAGTTTTCATGTTTATACTTTCTTTCTTTTTTTCAATTATCTGAGTTCAAAAAATTCAATTAAGTTGATGAAGAAGAAAAATTCTTCTTCATTAACTTCACATCACTGTTTTCCTGGAATTTCTTGACAAATTCTTCTCTTGAGAGTGGCTTATGAGACAGCTTCAATCTATGACCATTCACAAGAAAAGTGACCTTCTCTTCATCTATTGTCTTGATTTTTATTGCTCCATTATAAAAAATTCTTATAATTTCATATGGCCCAAGCCAATGTGTTTGGAATTTACCTTGAAAATCCTTGAACTTTGAATCAAACAAGAGAGCCCAGTCACCTTCTTTGAACTTCTTTTCCTTGATGTACTTGTCATGCCATCTAGTCCTTTTTTGTTGGACTATACTTGTTTTCTGAACTGCATCTTGTATGATCTCATCCAATTCATTAATCTGCTCCAATCTGTGCTTTTGTGCCTCTGTTAGATCAAGTCCTAGCTGAACTGCCATTTTGAAAGTTTGAATCTGGAACTCTATGGGAAACAAAACTTGCTTTCCATAAACAAGTTCATAAGGAGTATGACTTGTTGTGCTTCTCCATGTAGTTCTATAGGCCCACAAGGCTTCAGGAAGCCTATCTACCCAATCTCTTCTATGTAAATGGACAGTCTTTGTTAGGATCCCTTCAATAACCTTATTAGTAGATTCCACTTGACCATTTGCTTGTGGATGATAGGGAGTAGATTTTCCGTGTCTGATTTTGTACCTCTCCATCATTTGTTCCACTAGCCTTGATGTAAATTGAGCTCCTTGATCTGTAACAATTTCCCTTGGGACACCAAAACGAGTAAAAATATCCTCAAAAGGAAAATTAACTACAGATGCTTCATTAGCAAAAAGTAATGGCTTGGCCTCTACCCATTTGGTAACATAATCAGTGCAAACTAATATATATCTCTTTTGTCTTGATGGAGGACTAATAGGTCCTACAAAATCCAAAGCCCATTTTTTCAAAAGGTTCAATATGTACCTGAGGTTGTAATGGCATCTCACCTGAAGGAGAAGGTTTCCCTACCCTTTGGCAACTGTCACACCTTTTGACATACTCTTTAGCATCTTTAAATAAGGATGGCCAATAATATCCTAAATGAAGGATCTTATAGGCTATCCTCTTGTCAGCAAAGTGTCTGCCACAAGGTTCATCATGACATGCTTTGAGAATCTCAGGCATCTCATCTTCCTGAACACATCTCCTAATGATAAAATCTGGACCTGTCCTGTACAACTCATTAGCAACCCATGAATATTTTGCACTGTCATAAATGATTTTTCTTTTCTCTCTTGCATTCATTATTGAAGGAAATTTCCCTGAAACTAAATAATTAGCAATGTCAGCAAACCAAGGAGTTTGAGTAGAAATTGCAAAAAGATATTCATCAAGAAATTGATCTTCAACTGGGGTATTGTCTTGGATGTTTTGGAGTCTAGATAGGAAATCAACTACTGTGTTTTGTTTTCCAGGCCTATCTAGAATGGTAATGTTGAATTCTTGTAAAAGCAATAACCATCTTATGACTCTGCCATTAGTAATTGATTTGTTCATTAGATATTTAATTGCAGAGTGATCTGTGTGAAAAAAAGTTTCATAGCCTGTTATATAGTGTTTGAATTTATTTATGGCATGAACAACAGCTAAGAACTCTTTTTCAGTTACAGTATAATTTAACTCTGAAGGAGTCAAATTTTTACTTGTATAGTAGATGGCATAAGGAATCAGGTCTTTTTGTCCCAATACAGCTCCTAAAGTTGTATCTGAGGCATCTGTTGAAATATGAAAAGGTAATTTCTAGTTAGGTCCCCTTAAAATAGGTGCTTCAGAGATTTTTGTTTTCAGGGTCTCAAAGGCTAACTAGCAATCAAGATTCCACTTGAATTCACAGTCCTTGGTAAGTAATTTGAAAAGTGGAGATGCTATCTTGGTGAAGTTTTCTATAAACCTTCGATAATATCTTGTAAATCCTAGAAAACTCCTAACATATTTTTGACAACTTGGAATAGATAAGTTAGAGATGACTTCAACTTTTGACTCATCAACTCTAATCCCATCCCCTGAAATGTGATGTCCCAAAACAATTCCTTCAATAAACATCATAAAACACTTTTCATGACTTAGTGAAAGATTTTCTTCTTTACATCTCTTTAAGACTTTTTCCAAGTTTGCTAAGGCTTCTTCAAATGTGTTTCCATAAACTGTGAAATCATCCATATATACCTATACACAATCATGTATTAGATCTGAAAAGATTCCTAGTACTGCCCTTTGAAATGTTGCAGGTGCATTGCATAATCCAAATGGCAATACTCGGTAAGCATAGGTACCCCAAAGACAGGTAAATGTGGTTTTGTCTTGATCTTCCAGTGCTACTTGGATTTCATTATAACCACTAAACCCATCTAAAAATGAGAAGTACTTTTTGCCAGCTAATGTATCTAACACCTGATCTATGAAAGGTAAGGGAAAATGATCTTTAAGAGTAGCTTTGTTTAATTCCCGGTAGTCAATACATACCCTCCATTTACCATTTTTCTTTGGCACAATCACCAAAGGAGAAACCCATTGACTATCTGAAATGGGATAGATGAAGTTGACATTCAATAATTTCTGTAATTCTTCTTTAACAATCTCCCTAAGATTTGGATTCATCCTTCTCTGAGGTTGTCTGATTGGTTTACAATTTTCCTCTATGTAGATGTGATGAGTGTAGGTCTTGGGGCTTACCCCGTTCATATCAGTGTACTCCCATGCATATGCAGAAGAATGTCTCTGTAATATCTTGACTAGCTCTTCTTGTTGAGATTTCTCTAGGTTCTTGTTTATGTTTAAGGTTTTGCCTGGAAATATTTCATTTGTAGAGCTGCCAAATTTATCCATGGAATAGAGAGACATTTGCCTTGATGACAAAAACTCAATGTTGGATTCTTCTTGAAATTGTTCATGTTTATTCCGAAGAGGATTCAATTTTTTCCAAGGTATTCAGAATCTGGTTATCTTCACTAATTTCTGAAATGGTGAAGAGAGGTTGTAAATCTTCTTCATCCTCTATCCATTGAGTATCACATAATTCTGTAATTGTTCTTGCTGGAGAATACAAGGTAAATTTCTTAGTTGAACTACCATTAGAGATGTACATATCACCGGATCTACAACTAATGAAAGCATCAGCTGTAGCTAACCAAGGTCTTCCTAATATAACAGAGTGTCCTCCTAGATTATTCTTAGGAGTTAGGATCATAAAATCCACAGGATACTCCCAAGAGTCTAGGGACACTGGAATGTCTTCTATTACCCCATCAGGTTTGATCATAGATCTTTTTGCTAATTGTAATAATGTGGGTGTAAAAAGAAGATTAGGAAGTTTCAGTTTATCCATGATTTGTCTACTCATAATATTGATTGCTGCTCCTAAATCAATGAGTGTGTTTTGGATCTCAATTCCATTGATGTGAATTTTAACAACTGGATTTCCTGGGTCTAGATGCTTTGGAATAGCAATCTTACCCATCATGATATCTTATATTTTTCCTGCCAGTTGAATTTTATTTATCTCTCTTATTCTTTTTCCTGTTTTCTTCATGCTCAACTCCTTTATTGTCTTTGCTAAGATTGGGATTTCCTTGATGGCTTGCAATAATGTGATCTTAATCCAAACATTTCTTAGCTCATCTAGGAAATCATAATTAGGACCATAATTTGTTTTTCTACACCCCTATCAATTTGTAATCTTTCTGGAAAGGGAGGTGTAGAAGTGGATGTTGATGGATGCTCTAATATAGGAGTTGAAATTATTGGTTCTTTTTGTTTTGATTTTTCAATGTTTGGATCTTGGAAAGTTGAGTTCTCTTCAAGACTTTTATTTACCCGTAGAGAATCTTCCTCAGAATTGTCT
This sequence comes from Pinus albicaulis, assembly GCA_034641835.2. Lineage (NCBI taxonomy): Eukaryota > Viridiplantae > Streptophyta > Pinopsida > Pinales > Pinaceae > Pinus > Pinus albicaulis. The sequence goes on from CM076584.1 coordinate 330,044,531, forward strand.
TGCTCTTGTATGATTACAGAAGGTTTCCTCTTTTCAAGTATTCTTCCAGACCTAAGTTGAACATCACTAAGGTCTAAAGGAGTGATCAAATAAGTTGGAAACTGTTGGCCTTCTATCATGTATGTGTTCTGAGGATTTTAATTGTTGGGGTTTGGTATGTGTTGGGCAGGCAACTGATTTGTTTTCTGAGGAAATGGTAATGGAAGTGGTTGATTTTGATGTTGTGGATTTTGAGGATTTTGTTGAGGATTTTTTTGAAAATTTTGCTGAGGAGGGAAATGTGGATATGGTGGATCGGATGGTGGATATTGGTAATACCGAGAGTATCTTCCACAGGGATTTTGTGCTCCTTGTGCCTAAGTTTGTGATTGATTTTGAAATTGGGGCCAAGGTTGCTGCCAAGAATTCCAATTTGGTGGAGGTTGATTATACATCTGATCATGAAATCCTTGTGTTTGAGTTCCTTGCCAAGGCCTCCTGGAAACAAAATTGAGAGATTTTGTGGAACTTGTAGGAATATCTTCTTGGAAGACAGATTTAAGACTAGGAAGTGAAGGAAAACTCTTGGTCTCATGTTTTTCTAAACAAAGTACACAAGTCTCCACAACTTTGGCATCCGAAGGGCACTCTCTCAAGGCATGTTTCTTTCTTCATTTGGGACAAAAGATTGCTAAGGCATCAGATTCAGATTTTTTCTTGTTTTGAAACTTAAGGGTGTCTATATGTTCACTAAGACTCCCCAAGATATTAGATTTGAATTCATCAAGCATATGTCCTATTTCTGCCCTACTTACTGTCCCAGAAGCAGACTTACTTGCCCTTGCAAGAGCAGGGTCTCTTGGTCCTTTCACAGTTTTAGATTTCCCTCTTGAAAGGTTGATACATAATTCAGCTATCTCAGGTAATGTGAGCTGAGATATATCCCCTTTTCCCATCATGTTAAGGATATCTAACCATTCATCCCTAATTGTCTTCAACAAGAGAGATTTCAAGGTGTCTTGGTCTAAGTTTTCCATTTTTTCTCTTTTGATATTATAGTTAAATCTCTCCAACCAATCTTTCAGATTTTCATCTTCTTTTTGTAGCATTTTAAACACTTCCTCCTTATGGTTGACTCACATACAGTAATCCAAATACCTCTCTATAAATTCTTGTTTCATGTCTTCCCATGTCCTAATAGAATTGTTGATCAAACTCATAAACCACTTCAATGCTGCTCCTTTCAATGTTGAAGGAAACAGTTTAAGTTTTTGAGCATCTTGTAAGTAGTCATAGGTTCTACATAGGACTTCAAATTCAAATAGGAAGGTTTCAGGATCTTTAGTTTTAAGTCCATAAAATTTTGGAAGGACAGAGGGTGAGATGTTTCTCATAGTTGTATTAGTTTCTTCATCTACTATAGGAAACCCAAAAGAGCTTCCCATTTCTCCTCTACCTCTTCCTCTACCTCCTTCTCCTTCTGCACCTCTACCTCCTTCTCCTCTACCTCTACCTCTACCCCCTCCAAATAATGTGTGTTCTCCATTAAAAACTCCTCCTCCCCCTTCTTCTGCCATAGTTGATTCTTCTGTAGAAGTTGAAAAGTTTATGTCCCTAGCAGGGGTTCCTGAATCTTCTTCTAAGACAGGCTCAGTGGGTAAAGTAGAAGGTATCTCCAATGGAATATCTGATCTTAAGTTCTCTAGAGGTCTAGGATCAGTAAAGGATGGAATGTGGGTTTGAGTTGGAGGTGTGTTGGCTCTAGATCTTGGTGAAACAAGTGGTGTTCTAGGAATCAAGCTTCTGCTTCTTATGAATCTACCCCTTGAGTCTCTTTCTCTACGCATGTCATTGTTTTTGGGTGGTAAGAAACAAGGATACCTAGTTACACTTCCCCGGAAACGGCGCCAAAATGTTGTGCTCAACTTAGTGTTCCTAAATTGAGGTCATAAATTATCAACCAGGGTCAGTAAAATGCTGAAGTGTGGTGCACTATATGTGCCTAGGTGTCTGTTTCTCACTACGTTGTGTTTAGTGTTTTTATGATGTTTTTGGTTTTATGGTTTTATGTCAAGGAGGAAAAGAACTAGGTGTTGGTAAAGAGAAGTGAATGGTTACACTAAAAAAAAGCAAAACCTATTCTAAACTTTGTATGACACTAAAGAACAGAAAATGCAATAGTTTGATAATGACTCATAGAAAGGAACTAAATCACAACATGAACTCAATAACTCATAACATGTACCCATCCAATTCCTTCATTAGAAATATATTGGAATAGCTTGAGAAAAGGGCAAGTTTAGTGTAAATGAGGTTATACTAAATAAACAATCATCTTACAATATTACAAAGAATCTCATCCATGGCTAGAAGTTTATTGGAACACAATTGGAAAAAGACTATTTGTAACACAATAAGATTTCTACTCTAAATTAACTTGTCATGCTAAGATCAATTCATTCTACAGCTCAACTTGTCACCACTAAACCTTATTCAAAAGTTAGAGATTTTCTAAAATATTTTTTGGAAAGAAAGGTTTAATTGTGAAATTGCAAAGGATTGCAGAACAATCAAGGCCTTAAACTGATATCACTAACTTATTCCAGTTCATATGATGGTGCATTAATAGAAAGTTAGAACAAGATTAGTTTGTAAACAATGAAGGCCGAGGAGTCTAATTTTGACAGTCAACACAACTTAAAGAACAATGAATGACACTAAACTAGAATGTAATTGATCAGACTTGAAACACAGTGACCACAGCTAAACTAATATGTCATTAACCTAACTTGAAATACAGTGAATTGGAACTAAGCTATAATGCCATTAATCTGACTTGAAATGCAGTGAATTAAAACTAAACTAGAGTTCCATTATCAAACTTGAAATATAGTGACAAAATTAAACTAGAATGACATCTACCTCCGGAGTGCTATGACTAGACTAAAGATGCAACTAATCACTAAAATGTTTCAGCTTTGTCTCATTCGTAATTAGTGGTATTTTGGAACAGTTTGTAGAACAGGACTGGCTGCAACATGTTATGTAAATGAGCATGAAAGCATAAAATTCAAAAAAACACAACAAAGCTATAAACACCACAGCTATGTCTCATCCGAAATTAGTGATATTTTGGAATAGTTTGTAGAACAGGACTAGCTGTAACAATTGATGTAATTGAGCATAAGAACGTAAAACTAACTCCTACAATACTACAGTTACACCTCATTCGACATTAGTGATATTTTGGAAGAGTACATAAGAACGAGACTAAACTGTAGCATCCAATACAAGTGAATATAAAATGCAAAGTTCAGAAAGTCAATTGAAATAGGAATGAAACGAGACTAAGTTACTTATCTAAATCATATGAAAAAAGCTTCTCAGGTAGCAGGGGCCCTCTACCACCGGAGTAGCACGCAAATCTACTCAAGATTGACTCATCTCGTGCAATAAAATGATGTCTCTTTCATTAAAGGAGAAATTCTTCAAAACAGAGTATTTACGGTCTTCAAAGATCTAGGCAACAAAACCAAATCTAACAAACCAGTTTCTCGGTCTCCCGAGTCATACTTATAATGAAGTTACATAAATACTCTTGCGAAAAACAGGGATAAGTGTCTTTCCCACTTCTAATCAAATTAAAACTCTTATTAACAGTTTTGCGCTTTACTGCAGACATCTGTAGAGTCTCTGTTTTGATAGGAAACTACTTCTCTTCTACATTCATAACCACTTGGAAACTTTAACTCAGACTTCGTGGGGAGCAAGAGATGATGGGGAGGTGTTGTGGATTTCACCCATATGCCTTTTTCTTTGCAGTGACACATGGAACCTACATAAACATGAGGATGGCTGCAGAACAGACGACTGGCTACGGAATGCCTGTATTCTGTAGCCGAGTCTTAATCAAAATTACTACACCAAAAAAATCATGAAAACATAGCAAGTTAGTCATTATATAAATTCTTAAAGAAATTTTAATTAATCCTATTGATCAGTTAAGCCTGTAATCGATGAGGGACAAAGAAAATGAAGTGGAATGTGGTGAAAGAGAAGAACATCTTTGGGGCTCAACACCCCTAACCCCTAAGCCCCCTATACCTCAAGCCCCTAACCCTAAACCCCCTAACCTCTAAACCCCCTAAGCCCTAACCTTTTACCCTTAATTCATTACTCCTAAATCGTTAAACCCCTTAACTCATAGAACCCCTAAGCCTTTCTCCCAAACCATAGGTGCTCCAACACTAATCTTCTTGATCATATTGGGTTTTTTTCCACCATCCCTTCCAAATAAAACCTTCAAGCACTACTAGGGTTCAATGAAAAGAGCCACAAGGTCCCCAAATCTCATCTACATTTTATGGACAATCACATTTCCCCAAAATATCCTCTATGTATTTTATTTCAAAGAGAAACAATCTTCTTGTCTAATATCAACACATGCATCTAATTTCACAGGAATAAAGTAACCCTAACCCTTAACCCTTAACTCATAACCCCTAAACACTTTAACCCCTAACCCTAACTTCTTAACCCGTTGACACCTAAATCCCATGACCCTTAAGCTCCTAACCCCTAAGCCCTTAATTCTTAACCCTTAAACCCTGAAGCCATTAACCACTAATCCACTAAGAACTAACCCCTAAAACCTCTAGACCTCAACCCCATAACCCCTAAATTCCCTAAGCCCTAACCCTTAAACCTTGACTCCTAAAACCTTAAACCCCTATAATCCCTACGGCTCTGACCCCCCTAACACCTAAATATGCTAAGCCATAATCCTTAAGTGCATAAATAAATCATAATCCTAACCCCTAGTACTTAAGCCCCTAAGTGTCCATCTGTCAACACATTTAATACAACAACAACATAAATTAAATCTTCACCACATTAATGAATCCTGATGAGTAGATATTCCATGTGGCACCTTTGAGATGTCGACATTTTTTCAGTTGTGCCTCATCAACACCAAATTTTCAATACTAGGCAATAGAATCTCATCATCGAAAACTCAATGCAATGACAATATGAAGTTTCCATAATCATAAACCTCATCTAACCTTCAACACAACTCCAAAAGATGCACAACCAAGTCTTTTCATCATAAAAACAACGAAATGAAAATTTTGTTCCCTACTATTAGGTTGCACTGAGGCTGGGCTAGACCACATCTTGGATGGTAAAACAATCTACCCAAATGTAAACATTTGTCGCTAAAATTGTGTAAGATTAAATCAACTCTCCTTACCCCTTAAGATAGATAATATAACTCCTATAATTAACTCCCACATCAACCATTCTTGAAGATCTAAATTTAAAAACTTGATGAGAACTAAAATACACACAAACCACCTTATTTACAAGTTAAGATTACAAATTAATAAATCACATGTAAAGTATATATATATATATATAGTAAAAGGTGAAATTGTAATTTTTTTAAAAAGCATAGGTTTCCTAATGTTAAAAAAATAGGAATTGTGACTTTCCCAAATATTCATCCTAGCTAACGGAGAACCTCAAAGTGAATTTCTACTAAGAATTAGCTCAAGTATTTGGTGCCAATCTGGTTAAATTCAAACTAATTTTGAAGGGTTGAATTTTTGCATTACAATTTTTTCAAATTCATCAAATAACAACAGATCTTTTGGAAGCTTCAACATTCTCCCTCGGCCTTGATTTTGAATGGCAACGGATTTTTTGGAAGCTCCTACATTTTCCCTTAGCCTTGATTTCAAATAGCAGCGCTCGCCTTTGGATTTTAGGATGATGAAGGAGAATATGAAAACCCTGCCACTTCTAAAGAAGATCATGTTAGAATCGATCCTGAATCTTGGGGCTTCCAATGGTAGGGATTGAGCCCAGGAACTGAAGTTTTCCCATATCAATACAATGAAGATCCAAAGTACTGCAATGAAGAGCCACTTCCGAGATTCAAGAGACTAAGGAAAGGCTCCTCTGTGAATGATAATCAAATCCATTAGAAGACTTGAGTCAAGGTATCAGTTTTCTAGCAATATTTTGGATTAAATTAAGTGAGCATGTATACTGTAGATGTTTTTGTAATGTTTAATAGTTTTCAATTAGGGATAGAAGAACCTTCTGTAATTTCAGGTTAATTGATTCTGGGGGTGCCACAATCGAGCACAAGTCATATTTTCCTTAAGGCAAGAAAACTGATCTTTGGTCAATGAAGATTTCAGGTGTAGAAATGTCTACGTCCTATCAATCCAAGATGGCTAATGAGGAAAACACTATGAAATCGCAGCTAACTATAAGTTAGCATACTTAATATTGTTTTCTATCATCTTTTTTCTAATCACTTCCTCGATTTCAGATAGCAACACCCGCCATACTAGGACCTGCTACTAAAACTATCCTAAACATATAATATCTTATTGTCCCCCACTATTGTGGTCATGATTGAAATAAAAGCCTTTTTCCTCATACTTAGAGCTATGTTTATCTCTAATGGGAGCTCTATATCATCTAATGGTAACTCATCTGACCTCTAAACCTCAATCTCCTCCTCATCATTTCTCTTACCACCTTGTTGAGCTACATCTCTAAGAACCCTTAGGCCTTGTGTCATTTTTTCCCTCTATATAGCCACTATCTTCCTCACTCTAGCTAATATAGCCTCATCCTAATACTGGAAAACCACATATTCCTACACTATATCCACTCTCCATTCAAGCCACTCAAATGGTATATATGTAATGGGATAATCAGTTACATTTCTAAGGGCCTTTGATGATCTCATTCTCTTTAAACAAGATAGCAAATACACTAGTCAACTTCACATTGAATCCTACCTCTTGGATTTTCTGGCAAAAAGGGAGGCAACCATTTTCTTCAAATAACATTATGATGTAAGGGGATTGCATAATCTCAATGATTTTTTGTGGATCAATCCAAATTAATTTTCCTCCTTTATTATAAATCTCCTTCTCCTTTTCAAATCTCATGATGACACCTCTCTTGCTGTATTTGACAAAACAGGGCAGGGAAACAAGGGATTTTCAACATTTGATTAATGGAGGGGGATGAAAGGGTAAAATGAGCTACAAGTTTTTGATAAAATTTTAGGGAGTGTGGAGGGATATTAGGAATATTATGGAAGTGGAAGGGACAAAAAGGATGACGAGAAGGGGTGGAGAAAGCTGAAACATAGGCCTGGTGTTTAAAACTTAGCGAGGGTTTGGGGAAAAATGGGAAAACGGTAGAGATGTGGGAAACATGCTTTGAAAGAGATGGGAAAGGTGATGAAATATTGTATAATTTAATTCTATCAAATTTTGAGGATTTTTACTGAAACTTGAGTCAAAATATTCAAAACAAGTAAAATTATGCCTTGAACTCCTACCAAATTGTTGAATTCAACATTTTTGAGCATTTAGGAGGAAACCCCTTGAAATATTGATGAAAATACCTATTGAAAAGATGTAAAGAGATTGAATATTGTTGATTTGAAGATGTTGAGCTCCTGTTTTTTCCCTTGACCGAAAAAACTGAGTTTTGCTGAAAACATAGCGTTCTGGGCTGAAAACATAGCATAGAGGAAGCTCTGCTACCTTCGAGGCATCCTGAGGCAGATTGAAAGATGTGTCTGGCTTCAAAAAATTTAGTTACAACTTCAGTGTTCAAAAAACCAGCAATAAAGAGGGTTTAGATGACGATTTTAGCAAAAGAGTAGTGACACACCACCATTTCGACCACAAGATGATGATTTGGCAAAAAATCTATTGTTGAGGAGAAAGAAAGGCTTAGGAGAGAAAAAATTAGTCTAATTGATTTAGGTGAATTTAATCCTTGCTGAGCTTTTTGAGGGTGGATGAAGTGAAAGAGTAGCGAAATCATGAAAACATAGCAAGTTGGCCCTTTGTGTAGTGAGCTAGTTAAGGTTTACAAATTTTAGTTGATGGAAGGTGTTGCTGAAGGATGAGAGGTCTGATTGGGCGATGGAGAGGGAAAATGAAGCTTTTGTGTAGTTTTTATAGCTTTGTACTACTTTTTATAATGATAGTTTGGCTCACCAATTCACCTTTAATAGTTTTCTTTAAATGGCTTTAGGAACCTTCGGAGCAGCTTAATTTTGAACTTTAGAAATTGTTGCACATGCTTTGAAATTATATAGTACCAAATATTTTGAGAAACTACTTCTTCCACTCATGATGACCTATCATGACATGACCTTAATTATATTTTGATGATTTGACTCCATCATGACACTTACAGACTATGAAATGATGAACTTAACCATAACATCTTGAAATGACAATTTGACCATATAAAGATGTCTGACATGAAAATTACATCAATGCCTCATGACTTATAACCTTTCATGATGGCAATACAAAATAACCTTTCTATAACCCTAGTAATGGTGGAAGAAGAAAACACCTAACAACTTAAACCAGTAAACAAATTTTTATTTTGAGACTCGATGAAATACTCAAAGTTTGAAAAGGACTCAAACAAATTTAGAAAGAGAATACCTATTTGATCACTGGTGATAGGAAAACTTGATTCGCACTAACAAGATGAAAATGGACATTGGGCTGGTTGGAAATGTCACAATATCCCCCCGAATCTTCATTCTCATTAGATTCCATTGACCAATTCTCTAAAGGAACTCACTCTAATTGTAACCACAATTTTGGATTAGAGAACATGGATAAATTCCTCTATTCGTTTAGGGTGGGATATGAAATGTTAGTTCAAAAACTACCTCATCCCAATTCAGATAGATTGTGGGAAAGAATCTAGAATAAGCATAGTCTACCTAAAATTAACATGTTCTGATGGGAAATGAATGGTTCATGGGAATATTCTGATGGAAAAGTATCTCAGAAAGAGAAACATTCACAGTCAATCCTAATGTGTTCTATGTGATAAGGATGAAGAATATGTTCACAAGAGAGGATACTCCTATCCATTCAATATATCCTTTTAGACCCTCATGTTTCAATAACTCTTCAACAATATAATCAAGAGAATTTCAAATTAGGAAGGAAACCTTAACAAATATTCATGCCTAGTTTTTGAACAATGAAAAAAAAGATACATACCTTGTTAATTTTCCCTGTTCATACCTTCAACAGATGAATGTCATCTTCATGTAACATAGATACCTCATAATTCTAATTTTTGGACCACAGAGAATTATTTAAAGTTGTTAGCAATGTTCCTCTTGATTCACATGTATTGCATGTGAATATTCATAACAAGGTGATTCTCCATTAGCTCACAGGGTGGTCCTCCATTGTAAAGGAGTCAACTTCAAGGCATCAAAATGTCTATAGGTCCTCACACATAAAGAGTCTCAGAATTACAAAAAACCTTTCCCAAGTGGACTCTAGAACTTTTTCACGGAGGTATGCTTCAGGTTTCTTAGTAAGTCACTAGGTATTGGCCTAGTATATAGGATCATCAATTCATACCTATGTCTTAACATGGACAAGAACAACTTTAGGTAAAGTTTGAATCTCAGTATTCTTCAAAAAAATTTCAATAGTTTGTTTATAATAGAGTTTATATGCAAGGTTTCTGCCTGAAGATGATTAGATCTCTTTATTGGGCTATATACCACATGGTGATTCTCCAAAGGGTCAATGTAAAGAGTCCCGAGGAAATCTTTAGTTTACAATAAACTTCTACTCTGTCCTTCTCATATCTCACATAGTAATGTCCTTCGGATCCTCACATGTAACTAGAAGAGTGGACTTAACTCAGAAGCACATATTTTTAAACTAGATGATGACATTCATGAATTCCATACACAAAATTTCATTGTTTATGTTGTGATTTGGATCAAGGAACATTAGTACAACTTCAAACCAAATAAAAACTTGGAACAACTCAGATCTTTGTGGGAGCTTTGTATCATCTAATGGTCACTCATCTAGCCTCTAAACCTCAATATCCACCTTCTCATCACTCTTACCACCTTGTTGAGCTACATCTCTAAGAACCCTTAGGCCTTGTGTCACTATTTCCCTCTATATAGCCACTATTTTCCTCATTCTAGCTAATCTAGCCTCATCCTAACACTGGAAAACCACATCTACCTACACTATATAAACTCTCTATTCAAGCCACTCTAATGGTCTATCTGTAATTGGATAATCAATGAAATGTCTAAGGGCCTTTGAGGAGGCCTACTAATAATGTATAGGTGTAAGGATAAATATAGAAAAGAACAAAGGAGAACTGGTATGGGCCTATTGATTACTCCAAGAAGTGATGTGGATAAGGCCCTACTAGTGATGTTCCACTATTAGCTTTTGTTTTCGATATGATCGGATTGTTACAATGAAGAAGCGGAGGGGGGGTTGATCTTCAAGGCTTGGCTACGTTGGTGGCTCCCTAGTAGGGGGTTTGGTTTCCCCTCATCTGTATTTCATTTTCGTGAAGGAAGGTATAAATCCCACGATTTCTCTCCAGACTTGCAGATTCATTTTGGTTTTAAAGAATGCAAAAGGCGTTAGCCATAGATGCACTTACCAAAGAAATAAAATCCTCACTAGCATGAGACACCTATCTATCATATTCAATAAGTTTTTGAAAAGGCACTATTTCATTCAGTATTTTTCCCTTCTTTCAGCTGGATGTTCAATTGATTGTTCCTTTGGAAACAACAGTATTCAAAGTAACTGTAAGCTAGCACAATATCTTGATAATAGTTGGCATGGATTCAACTACCACTCCACAAAAATTTTCAAGCAATGTTGTGAGACCTGGTCAAGACCCCTAAGACTTTCTATGTGTCTCCAACTCAAACCTGAACAAGCGATAAGTGCAAAATTGAATTAGAAATAAAACAAAAGGCATTTCTAGCATATTTAATTTGATGAATGCTCCTAGAAGTCATATGTCATATTAAAAAAAAATTCTATGAACTCATATAATTAACTATTCTGAGGAAATATCTTTTATGAACTAGAATCATGAGGGCACAAAGGGCATTTTTATCTTACTTAATCTAGTAAAAAGGGCTAAAGTTATACACCAAAAAAATAGCAAGGAAACTTTGAAAACTAAATAAGAGAAGTATGTAGGATGTGTTTTTCATTATAAAATCGTTTTCTTACATAACTATGAGAAATTATATTTCTGACTGGTATTTTTGCTTGAGCTCATGTGCAGATAATCCGTACTTTGTTGAAGAACAATGGCTTTTGAAAGAAGGGCTTCCACTAACATATAAAGAATAAATTGTACAATATATTTTGAAAAATACAGGGCATGCAAATGCTCCATTAGACTATTCATTTGCTAATCCTTATACTGGTGGTATGTAAAACATAAACCATTGTTCTTTATTTGAGGCTTTAAGGAGCACATGCACCTTTCTTTAGAATTTTTTACACTTTTCGCCGTAAATTTTAACATAGATTCCTATGTTTTTTAGAAAATGCTTATATGCCTGGACATCCATCTTCATTTATGTCAGTTAGTATCATTAACTTTATTATGATCAGTATCACTTATCAGGTTTCCTTTCACTCCTAGTATGTTGTACAAGGTAATGTAGCGGTGAATAACTGAGGATGTTGAAGTAATAATGTCTGTTTTTTTGTGCACATGTGTAAGTATGTGTTGTAGAGAAGTCATAGACATTTTTAATGGTATATTTTAATTTTAGCTGTTCAGGTTGTTTTCTATACATTCATATTATTTCTTTCTAACAAAATTGTTTGATATTTCTAAAATCTTATGGGCCCCCTTGAAAAGTATAACTTCAAGTATATTCCAAAGTTCAAAAATATTATTTTTATTCAGTAGTTATAGAAAACACTATATTGTGACAATAATTTTCCTATAATTGTTGCTTTTGTTTCTTGTACATAATTTTTGTTTACTTTTGAATAGTTTGCAAGTGTTGAAAGTGTCCTATACATATGTCTCTTACTGTCCAATTTTTCTTGCAAAGGGGAATGTTAGTGAGCATACTCGTCAATTTCAAGCATACCCCTAGCCTGAAGGTACTCATCTTAGTCGAATGTCAGTGAGCATACTCGCCAATTTGAGCTCGATCCTCTACTTGATGAGCCAATGTTTCTTCAACTCCCAACTAATCCATCGATTGACAATATGAAGAGGATAAATAAGAAGATTAAAAGCTTGAAAGAAGAAAATATGGATCTTACAATATTAAAAAAGTACATGCAGAAGGAAAATGACTAGTTAAGGGCTCAGAGCTATAGGTTCTAAGTGGAAAAGAAGGCATTACATTTGGAAAATAGGAGGTTACAAGATATATTTTTAGAATATGTTAAGGTTGGGGCTCGAGCCACTGTCCCGGTTTTCAGAAATGTTTACGCAATAAATACCATGTGGCCCACTCTCCATCTATCTCTTGGCAAAAGGGAGCCTTGTAAAGAACGGACCATGTCTATGGGAATCCGGAATGAACCACATGGTATTCATTATGTAAATCTTCTAGAAAACCTTCAACATATTTTGGTGTGTTGGTATTCAATGCGTAACCAACCTCTCAAATATTGTAGAATGAGAATAAGAAACAAGAAGAGGGTGGAGATGTTACCATGGGATTCTCAGGGACAACATAAAGCATAGAATTATGAAAAAACAAGGATACCTAAATAATAGCTATGTAATCAAGTGAGGGGACCTTCCCACGGTAGCACACTGATTAGCCTACAATAATAGAAGAGAGATCACAACAAAGTCGTTAACCAAGCATCGAACATGCACTCCAATAGTTATAGTCAAACATGAATTTAGATTCTCTTTTTACTTGCTTTCACCTATCCCCTTAATTGTTGGGTGCATTGTTTCTTCAAAAGGGTCTTCATGAATCCCCACTGCCCTACACACTACAAGGAAAAGACCCTCTAGCGGAGGTTATAAAGGATATTTTTAGTGTTATAAAATTGGCCAAAATTGTCAAAAAAAACATTTTCTACAACATCCGTTTATGGTTATAGAGGCTTTGGCGGAGCTTGGAACGGAAATTCAACACATCTAAAAAAAATGTGTGGTCAGAGGTTATTACAGATGTTTTTTTTCATCGGTGCACTACTCGGGCTTGAAGGCATTGGTGCATACATCTAGAAGGTGGCCGGGCTGGTCAAAGGAGAACGCATCAGGCCGTCAAGGTATAAAACCACACTAGGCACAGTGTTGGTTATACAATGCATGGGGCCATTCTAATTGGTCTTGGGATTTGTGAAGTGCACGTAGGTAGTCTCAACGCACCATTACGTATACTTATAGAAATGCACTGGTGCATAGTATCACACAAATGCACCGAGATTTATAATTGGAATCGGTATTTTTCTGGTGCCCATAAGTCGTACAAATGCATCGGTGTGTAGAGACACATGAACGCACTGATGCGCAGTATCACACATACGCACTGGGATTTATAATTGGTATCAGTATTTGTGCGGTGCCCAGAGGTCGTCCAAATGCACCGGTGCATAATTCCACATAAACACACCGGTGTGAAGTACCGCACAAATGTACCGATATTTTTAATTGGTTTTCATATTTGTGCGGTGCCCATAGGTCGTATAAACGCAGCAGTGTGCTTTAGAATACAAACACACCGATGTACAGTAACTGACAGGCACCAGTTTTCATTTTTTATTTTTTAGAAACATCGACCTGTGATAGTGCAATTATTGTGATTGTTTTAAATTCATTATTCATCAAAAGTCGGCACATCTTATAACAATATTCATATTGATTAAATTTTTATTAATGCATTTGAATGTGATGTTTGGATTAATTTGCTCTATCATATCACAATTATTGTGATTTTTTAAAATTCATTATTCATCAAAAGTCGACACATATATATCTTATAACAATATTGATATGAATTGAATTTTTATTAGTGCATTTGAGAACGACAATGTAGAACGCAATAGCGACAATGGAGAACACAATAGAATAAATTAAACCATATATATATAAGATAGTCTTTGTCATACAAAATGGGACAGTTATTGGTATCAATTTGTCTTTCAATTGGGACACTATGTCCATTACATTAAAAAAATTCCTGATTTCACAGGATAATATTTCAAAAAATACAATGTCTTGCTTTGATATCCAAACATAGTGATCATCATTCTTCGTTTGAACTGTTGGCACTATTAGAGATACTTCCATGACTTGGGTTATTTTCAGGAATTTTTTCTTCACTGTGTTGATTTTTTTCTTCTTCTTCACCTTCCATCTACAAAAATAAAAATAAATTGTAATGAGTGTATATACATTGGTGAGAATAATGAAAATTTCAATATTAAATAATATACATCATTGTAAATAGAAAATAAATGATGTACCATTGCAACAATTGACTCATAAAATATACACATTCTTTCAAAACCATGTAACATGCCATCTTTCAAGATTTCATTTGTTGGCGCAGTTCCATACTTTGTTTCCTGCAAGTTTTATACCCCATAACAAATCATATATTTAACATAAAATATTTTTTTGTTCTATTAATTATAGACGAAGCTAAGTAAAACAAGATCGATAGATGCTTACAAATTCCACAATTAATTTCTGATATGCCAACATATACTCATAACCAATATTTAACCCAGTTTCAATCAATTCCTTTGATGGTTCTTTTTTTTTTAATGTTAGCACCTGTTTGAAGACATACAATGATGATTTTTGTAAAACAACTTAAAAAATAAAATAAAAAATGAAATCTAGTTAATTTGTTATAAGGAAGTAAGAATTACTCACAAACTTAGATATCAACGCTTTTCTTCCTTGTCGTCCTGTTTTATGTGCTAAATGGGTTCAATTTTCTTTTCTTTTCTGCAAGAAAATACGTGAAAACTAATATTTAAAGCTAAATTATTTTTTTATTGTACCTAATGATCGAAAAATTCAATGACTACATATTACATTTGAAGCATGTTGTTGTTGAGATGGCTCCTCCTTATGCGATGCAATTTTGTCCATTTCATTGACCATCTCCTTGTACACCTTTTTGGACATTCCTACTGGCATATTTCTGATATCAGCTTGTTCATATTTTGAGATTTTCATAATCTTCCTGAAAATGTAACATGACAATAAACTATTTAATTTTTATATTGATATATGAAAAGTAAATATAACAAAAGTGATATTTATAAATAATTCTAGACCAACATTTAAAGAAATATTACTTTTTCATTCCTTCTTTTTTGTTGTTGTGCATTTTTTCTATTAAAATTATGACATGTCTCATTGACCAAATCTCTGGAAACTCTTCCTGTAGTTTAGATAAAATTTGGTTCTTAGAATCATTGGATTGGTTTTTGTATTGTAAGCGGAATGAACGTCTATACATTCGTTCCACTAGATCCCTCAAACTTTTGTAAAAGTTTTTTCCCGCCTTTTGATAACCTCCAACACCACTCCAGATGAGCTAAGGAGCAATTCATTTTCATTTGCATGCTCTATTTTTTTCTTTTCTTAGAACAACATTCCTTTTCTAAGTTGTTGTTCCCTGTAGAACATTAAATAGATGTGAATTAATATATTGTTTGACACATGTTATCTAATAATTTTAGGTATATTATTAATGAAAATAAAAAAAGAAACTCATATTGGATCGATAGTAATTTTTCATTCAATTGAGTCCATCCTTTTGCAATTTTTCCATCAAGCTTTTATGCTCTTCTGGTCCTAGATCAGAAATAACCTTATCGAGCTTTGTCATTTTGTGGCTCTGCATGATACACAGTAAACAATACATATTATTTAAACTTACATATAGTTCAAAAATGATATTTTTGTAAAGAATTTACAAAGAACTTTCCTTTTTTGCTTTTCTTGATGTGTTATCAGTATTTTTGTTGCTTGATCTCTTCTCAGTCATTTCTTTATCAATCTGAAACCTATACCATATCATTCATTAATATATTTATAAATAAAGTGTCAACTTTTCAGGTTAAAAAAAATCTCAAGAAACCGGTGTGCCATTTCTTCTGTACGCACCGAAGTCGATGCATTAAGGTATTATAAAAGCACCACATAAAATATATAATAGACTGTACGGTACTCAATGTCAAAAAGGAGCACCGGTGCATTCGATGTTAACCACCGCACCGATTGACACAAAGAAAATAATAAAAAAATATGAGTGTTAGTTTTTGTAGCATAAACCAGTGCCATATTTTACATATGGTGCACTGATAAAAAAAAAAATGTTTTCTAATTTTTTAACACAGTACTTTCGCGGTGCACTTGTACAATACAACGCACTCGGTAATGCCAGGTGCACCGATGAAAAAAAAACTATTTTTTTTAAATTCATGCAAGGGCTGACATGGATTGCGATTCAACTATGTAAGTCATCCCCTTGGTCAGATCTCTTAGGCCTATATTTAGCAATACAAACCCTATAAATCTAGAATGAAAAGGCCTAACTCTCAAATCACAGAAAGAAGGAGAAGAAAGGGCAGAAACAAAAAGAATGTAGGGTTTGTTTCTAAAATGGATTTTTTTTTTTGCGAAACAACATGTTAGCGGTGCGCCATAATGAAATAGTGCACTGACGACATATTTTACATATGGCACACTGATAAAAAAAAAAAATTCTTAATTTTTTAACACAGTACTTTCACGGTGCACTTGTACAATAAAACACACTGGTGCGCTAGGTTACGTCAGACACACCGATGAAAAAAATATGTTTTTTTTAATTTCATGGAAGGGCCGACATGGATTGGGATCCAACTATGCAAGCCATCTCGTAGGTTGGATGTCTTATGCCTATATTTAGCAATACAAACCCTATAAATCTAAATTGAAAAGCCCTAATTCTGAAATCACAGAAAGAGGGAGAAGAAATGCTAGAAACAAAAAGAATCTAGGGTTTGTTTCTAAAAATGGATTTTGTTTTTTATTTTGTTTCTGAAAACTATAGAAAAGTAAAAAACATTGCAGAAAAAGTAAAAAAAACAATAAACTTTTATATTTTTCTTTTACTGCATAAAAAAAACTATAGAAAAAGTAAAAAAAAAAATAAACTATAATCACGTGATCGTTTGAAATTCTATGCTACAGGGTTTGAATCGCCAGAGGTTTGGAATTCTGATTGTCTGAATACTTCTGTTCGAACTTATTTCCCTATTCCACAGTGCTCTCGTGCTCTATTTGCTCCAGGTATGTCTACTGCAAATATCTGGCTAAACATTTTTTCAAAAATAGTGAAATAATGAAAAGTGTTTAGTATTTAAAGAAATCTTTTATGAAATTAGAATTTCGATTGTGCTGCCCATTTTTCAATTTACCATTTTTTTTTTCACTTAAAGAAAATAAAGTTGCACTTTTTTTTATTTGTGATTATTCATCACCGGTGTGTCACGTAATAGAGCCACACCGGTAATTCGCATTGCGTTAATGTTAAAATCAATATTTCACTTGATAATTTGCAATTATGTTGATCTCAAAAACAATGGCATACTCTATAAATTAGTTCTTTTTTTTGTATCTAAAATCATAATAAAATAATGATAATTCTAAAATACATGAATTTATTTGCATTATTTTCTAAACTTTATTATGTTACAATAATTCATATTATTCTAGATTTATTATTTTAAAATTATTTAAAATTTTACAAATTTTAAATTTTAAAAATTTTAATAAAATCATTTCACATTAATACAATTAAAATTTTCACATTAACACAACTAAAATTTTCACTTTAATACAACTAAAATTTTACAAATATTTTACATACAATTAGAATTAAAAATAGAATTAGAATTAGAATTAGAATTTGACAATTTCACATACAATTAAAATTAAATTACAATTACAATTAAAATCACAATTACAATTTTAGAATTTTACATACAATTACAATTACAATTTTACATAAAATTAGAATTACAAATATTACAATTTTACAATATCATGATCATAATTTAATATTAAATTAATTAATAAACATCACGTTCATGATAACCATCGTACAAACATCATATTTGACTAAAAAACACATTCAAAATTGCTAAAATCATCGTGATCATGATCATCTAACAAAACAAAATTAACATTATATATTAACATCATCACAACACAAACATCAAATATACATCTCATGTCAAATAAATATGCTAGCACATACACATCTATCTGCAAGCTGCACATTAAATGAACATATCTAACATGACCTAACAATATACACATCATGATGATCACCAACATGTAAATTAATTACAATTGCAACATGAACATAAAATACATGGACCATACACACACACACACACACACACATACACACACACACAGATATATATATGTGTGTGTGTGTGTGTGTGTGTGTGTATCTGTGTGTGTGTGTGTGTGTGTGTGTGTGTGTGTGTGTGTAACTGAATAATGTCAAAAATATACAATTGTAAAATAAATTTCATGGATCAGTTGGTCGTATAACATCAATGGTGCAACCTCGACGGTCAATGGTCCAGCCTACTCATGATCATGAGTACTAATGGATGCTGCAGGCTACTGACTGGACGTGGCCGATGGTCCAACCTAATCTCCATGATCACTGCTACTAGCTGATGCTAGTGGAGGCTACTCATCTGGCGCGGTGCGAGGTTAACGATCATGAGATGATGAGTCGCTGCTCATGGACTGTCGATCACGTGCTACATCTCGACCACGCCTATAACGTGCAATGGTCCTCCTCAGCCACGTAACCAAGGTCGTAGCTCCTATGACATGCCGCATCATTCTGCACATGTCACGCGACATGCCTCTCCACATCTGTAACAGCTTACCATTGGCTAGTATGTCTTTGATATGAGAAGACCTTATGCCCACCTCAACAATCAATGCAGTGAGTTGGTCGCCCAACTCCATCCTATATCTACTATCAAGCTGGCCCTAATCATCATCAGGGTACTCCACACGGCCTGGATCATGTGGTGGTGACGACATGTCCTCGCCATCAAAAGACCCAATGTCTATAAAATATATACAAGTACACAATAATAATTAGACAATTTCATTATACAATTTAATAAAAACAAGTTAAAGAATGTGATAGAATAAATTTAAATAATATAGTAATATTACCTCTATCATCCTACAACTCATCAGTTATGAAGAGGATGGTGGTATACCCTCGCTAATCCAAACCCGCATAAGGACAGGAGATCATAATGAAGGGATGCTCGTCAAAACTAGCTAAAAAATCCAGTGCAACATTCAATATCCTCGCTGGAAACACAGTCTTGCCCCTCCTGGGCATCATCTGCCCCCACATGTGCATCCGTGCCTCGAACATCAGCCTATGAGGCTGCCGAACAAAATTAGGCCTTGTCTATGGAAACCTCTCAAAAAATAAACAAAAGATGTCTAAAGCAAAAGGGAATTTGACCCTCCCTTGTGCATGAGCATGACATCTATATAAGGCTGTATAGAATTGCCGCAAAAAAATGACAGACCACTTGACAAGTCGTGGCCCCTATACTAAATAATCACCATAATATAGAAGCGAGAAACTAATCCGTTGCCCGTCACTGGTGTTGTGTGAAATTATCGAAATGAGAAGGGAGTGGCACTACACCTCCTCACTACCAAATGCACCAATACGTAATTGACCTCCAACGACCTGAAAATCTGAAGGAGATAGTACTAATGCTCCAATGTATCTCTGGGAGTACAATAACTGAATCCCTACTACATAGCCAGTTGGAACCTCTAGGAAAGAGGGAAAATCCACCCCCCTCCTCAATAGCTCTGTAATGAAATATATATCCTCCTCAGTGGGCATGTACCACTAGTTACGACTAACCTGGAAAGCATGTTGGTGGGAATTTCACCTTCAGATAAGATGTCTCAAAAACAAACCATGGCCTTTTAGGGAAGTAGCCTTCTCATAGAACTTGAGGAGGCCTACCTGCCTTAGGATCCCCTGGGTAGCTGCTATAATAGGGCGAGGGTATGCATCTTTCTCCTTCTCTCATCCCTCCCACAAGCACACCATGTTATATTGCTCCGCCTGTTGTTGTTGTTGTTCCCCCTCTTCTCTCCTTTCACGTCTCTAAACGATTGATATATTAAATACATTTTTTTAATTAAATGAGACATATATTTAGAAATATACATATATAATTTTTTTTGGAAAAAAAAAACAGTCGGTGCGCCAAAAAACACAGTCATGCACTGATACTGGTGCATATTTTTATGGAGCACACCGACGATGGTGCACCTGATAATATGAAATGCACCAGTGGTAGTGCTCCAGAAAATTTGTAGCACACCATTCACTATGTACGGTGTTAGAAGTGCAGTGAGCTGAAAAAACTCTACACCTCAGGGCATATAGTTAAGTCAGCAGACCAACCTCCTGCCATCGTTACATAGTCAACGGTGTGGTCTTTTACCAGGCCACACCGTTGACCCTGTTGAAATACAAAAAGCGGTGCACTGACAAAAATACTCGTCCCAGGGTGGATATTTTAGTCAATGCACCGTGTTGCCACTCTTCCACTAGGTCAACGGTGCGGCCGGGTAACTAACCGTACTGCATTATTTAAAAAAAAAAAAAATAACACAGTGTTCCTTTGGTACCACCCTGGAATCGGTGTGTATACCATTAGCACTAATTTATTAGGCCACACCATTGACCCTATTGAAATGTGGAATGTGGTGCGCTGACAAAAATACCTTCCCCGGGGCGTATATTTCTATCAACGCACCGTGTTGCCACTATTCCACATTGTCAACGGTGCGTCCGGGTAAACGACCGCACTGCTCTTTAAAAAAAAAAGAAAAAGAAAAAAAGTTGCACCTATCAAAACTGCCCCGTAACCGGTGTGAATACCGTTCGCACCGGTGGTGGTGCGGCCTGTAAATTTACAAGCAGCACCGCGAACTGGTGCAAGCTGAATGGCTCGAGCGCACCGCACGAATATTTTTTTTTTCTTTTAAATGGTTAATTTTAAGGTTATTTGAAATTCTAATCCGCTAAAAGGATTCATTCACTACTACATTTCGCGGAAATTCCGATACCTGTTTCCGACGCTTTTGACCAAATGTCGGAAATTTTCCCAAATTTTTTCCATCCCGCCCGAAACCGTCGCTATACCGACGTCTATAGAAAAGTTTCGTAATACCGACACTTAAACTAGTGTCGCAATTACGACGTTTAAAGGAAGACGTCGCAATTGCGACACCATGGCCCAAAGCGTCGCTATTGAGACGACTCTAAACGTCGCAACGGCGACACAATGTCTAGGTGTCGCCATTGCGACGTTTGGAAGCACCGTCCTAAGAGCGACGCCTTTTCCGCCGTCGGTATAGCGACAGTTATTTTCGCGCTACATAAAAATACCAAACTTATATGGGCGCTACATAAAAATTCGAAACTTATATGCGCGCTACATAAAAATGTTTGGTATTTGTCGCAATAGCTACGTTTGATATCACGCGCGCATTCTCTCTCTGCTCTTGCAGAACAGCATTTGCGGTCAGCATTCGAGCTAAGCTCTTGCAGAACAGCATTTGCCCTCAGCATTCGCCCTCAGCGTTCGCCCTCAGCTCTTGCAGAACAGCATTCGCCCTCAGCGTTCGCCCTCAGCTCTTGCAGAACAGCATTCGCCCTCAGCGTTCGCCCTCAGCTCTTGCAGAACAGCATTCGCCCTCAGCTCTTGCAAAATGGTAAGTTCTTACTGCAGGCCCTTCCTCCTATAGTAGGGTTGACTCTATTTGGGTTTTTTGGTCAATTCCATTGGATTTTGTTAGGCTGTAGGGTTCTCTCTAGATGTCAAGAATCAATATTCAATACCCTCTATTATCTTCATCACCCAATACAAGATTTAAATTTTTCCCAAAGAAACGCTTATTAATTTGGCAACCATTATTTCTCCCTGCTTTAAAAAACCCTACATTTAAATGAAAACAAGCATTGCATTTCAACTAAAAAAATCTATTAGTGTTCAAATGTACATGTGTGCTACATTAACGTCTGATGTCACGCGCGCATTCGCCCTCCGCTCTTGCAGAACACCATTCGCCCTCAGCATTCGCCCTCAGCTCTTGCAGAACAGCATGCGCCTTCAGCATTCGCCCTGAGCTCTTGCAGAACAGCATTCGCCCTCAGCATTCGCCCTGAGCTCTTGCAGAACAGCATTCACCCTGGATTCCCCCTCAACTCTTTCAGAACAGCATTCGCCCTGCATTCGCCCTCAGCTCTTGCAGAACAGCCTTTGCCTTCAGCATTCGCCCTCGGCGTTCGCCCTCAGCTCTTGCAGAACAACATTCGCCCTCAGCGTTCGCCCTCAGCTCTTGCAGAACAACATTCGCCCTCAGCTCTTGCAAAATGGTAAGTTCTTACTGCAGGCCCTTCCTCCTATAGTAGGGTTGACTCTATTTGGGTATTTTTGGTCAATTCTATTGGATTGTGTTAGGCTGTATGGTTCTCTCTAGATGTCAAGAATCAAGATTCAATACCCTCTATTATCTTCATCACCCAATACAAGATTTAAATTTTTCCCAAAGAAACGCTTATTAATTTGGCAGCCATTATTTCTCCCTGCTTTAAAACCCTACATTTAAATGAAAACAAGCATTGCATTTCAACTACAAAAATCTATTAGTGTTCAAATGTACATGTGTGCATCACTTGTGTAGGGTATTCCTTTTCCACTTTCACATTATCCAAGAATGTGTGCAGTATAGTTCATATTTTTTGTGATTTAGATTGTCTTGAAAAAGGAAAGGTAAATTATTTCCATGGAAAAAGAAGGTTTTCCCTTTTTATAGGTTGTTTGGACTTACGTGGAAAAATTTATGGTATGCCTTTCATATTATGTAGTTTAAATTTGAATTAACAGATTATTCTACATGAAAATATAATTACATATGTGATGTCCTTCATCACTAATTAAAATTATAGGCTTTCAATTTCCTAGACTCTAACTCATCTGATGCTAAATTCTAGGTTCTCATTGGTGGATCACTCTTCCATTGATTTCCTTTCCCTCTGGATCTTGTCATACTTTAAAAGTCATCAATGATACATATATTATTTAAGGTATCCCAAAAGGCTTTATAGTAGAACATATTGTGAAGTTTTTTTGACACTTGAGGATTCTTTTTAGAACTGCAACGTGGTCTATGCTATCGAGTTATATATCAAGCAACTTGTCCTTAATAACCACACTATGAGGTAGGTTCAACCAATTTGAACTTGTTGGGACATAGAATATGAAGTTGTGTGATGAGTCCATATCACAGGTCTATTATGGTGAAAAAAGTGAAGACATGTAATGATAGTTATTATGTTAACATTACTAGAAACATTTTCGAAATTATCCATGCTATCAAGATGTCAAAATTCCAGGCATTAGGTGTCAATACTCGTAGCTAATAGATAATAATAATAATATAAAAAAATCACAACTTTATTCTTGAAATATGATTGTTACACATTGGTAACCTAGTTCATGAGTTATTATCACCCAAAGATTGCAAAACAAACTTAAAATATAAATTAAACCAACATGAGAATCCAACTAAGGGTTTCTCGACAAAATCATGCCATAACCTGGCATTTTGAAACCCAAATTTGAATCCATCATAAGTAATACAATGCAAACTCAGATGGATTTTCAATCCATGTTTGCATGCTACACTTATTCTCTGTCTAGATATCATTTTTTAAATGGAACCATTAGTCAAGCCCACAGTCCTTTTTATGTGAAAAATTTCAGCTCTATTTGAGCTCTTTTTTTCTCCACCACCTCCATAAACCAGTGTTACACGGGGTCTCGCCCCCCACCTAGGGGTCTAGATTCCTCGCCCCCTCGCGCTCCGGGGTCTTGGGGACTTCTAGGGGATGTTTCCCTCACGCCCCCTCACGTCCCCTCACCGCCCCTTTTAGTTTATGGTTTCGTGTTAAAATTTGATGTGCCACTTAGCATATTTGAGAATCCAAGTGATTCTGATTCAGATGGTGACATGGTTGATCTTGATATATTCGTGCGGAAGTTGGATGCAGAGACTAGTGGGGCATTAACTTGAGCATTTATGCTCATTTATCAGTATGATGATATCATTTGATATTCATATGTTATGTTTTATGTTTTATGTTTCAGACATAACTTATTTGCATTTAAGTTTTATGTTTCAGACTTGAGTTGTAAACTTCGGTTTAAACTCTATTTTGAATCTTGATATAATATGTCATATGATATCTTAAACTTTATTTTCATTGTACATTGTTAGTAGTTACATTAATGATTATATAGTTACAAACTTACAAACTTACATGCATGATTGTATGATGTATGTTTTAACTTTTAACTTTTAAATTTGTTTCAATTATATGATTCATGATTCATCGATTTGTAATTTTATCATTTATGATTTATCTTTCATGATGCAAGTGTATGATGACTGTATATACATTCCTTGCAAAAATATAGTTACATTTTAAATATTAAATTTTATAATTTTTATGACCCCGACGTCCCCCCATGTTTCCTGAAAATTGGTAGGGAGCTTTTGCATAGGCCGCTCCCGCGCTCCCTCGTCCCCTCGCTCCCACCTCCAGGGGACTTGGTGGAACATTGCCATAAACATATGCAAACATATATCATGATCTTGGAATTCCATTACATATGTATATGCCAATGTTCCATAATCTTGCCCCATCATCAATTTAAAAAATTTCCATTGACTATCAAATTATGGAGGGGGGGAACTTTTTGCTGCAACATTTGGCTCAAAATCAGGGACCATCTTCGTATGAGGTGAATGAGAACTATAGATATTTGAAGAAGTAGATTAGTGCCTTTTCCTCTAGCCATGGAGTCATATACAGTCATCCATCACAAAAATTTGTCTTTGTTCATTCTCACCTTAAAAGTTGCAAAAAATCATGCCCTAATTGAAACGACACTAAATTTGAAAGATATAATAAAAATGCAAGCTAGAAGTGCCCTATTAATACAAAGGGAAAACCTTCCTACCTACCCTAACTGAGATAAATTTTGATTGAATAGGAAACATGATATTTCCTATGGAGTTGATGCAACAACTTGTTAAATGTATGGGACTAAATCATGCATTTGATTTCCAGGGAAACATGCGCATGAAGAGAAAAAGTGCAGAATTAATGGAAAATCCATACATGCCACTTATAAAAACTACACCGAAAGGTCAAAAAATACTTAAGACCTTAACTTAATTTGAATCCAAAAATGACAAAACGGGATTAGTGAAAACACGAGAGTGGTGTGGGTGAACAACATAAATAAAAAGTGAAGATACCTTTCCCCAAGATGCCTTTGTCACCGTTGTATGAAAACATGTTTTCCTTTCCCTTTATACATGCAAGTGAATGCATTATGGGTATGGTGTTTTCCCAGAATAGGAGAAGCCTACTTAAATATATCATTTGTGGATTGAATGTTTGGGTGCCTTAATGTGCAATGACATGTTTCCAGGATTGAATTCAATGCAAGGCATATTTGAAACTCTAACTCTGTCTTCCGGTGTCTTATTAGAAATTATTTCAGTTTTCATTTGTGTTTTCAAGTTAGATATTGTTTTCAAGTTTTTACATTTATAATTTTATTGCAATGTGGCAGACTGATCAGAGCAGTGCAGGAACAACCCCGAGACAGGATGATCGCGGAAAGAGGCCAGCGGAAGAACATGTAAAGTGCCGGCATTGCTCTATCTTTAGGTATTTTAGTTATTTACATAATTGAAATAATATTAATTTTGTTCAAATATGCAGACACCTAGCCATGGTACGCCTGATGATTCCCTCTTTGAGGAAGAGCTTTCTTCATCCCTATCTCCAGTGTTGTTGTTGCAAAAAAGGCACGAGATGCAAGGTCGGAATTTAATGCTTTGATAGATGCGCCTAAAACACCTGAAACAGAAGAGAGGATACAACATCTTATGAGGCAGCTAAATATATATCAGGTAATAATAAAAAGTCAAAAGGATATTTTTTTTGTTCTGCATGAGATGAATTGTGATAGTTTGATTTTTAATTTTTACATTGACTAAACTAACAAAAATTTCTTTTGTATGTATCGTTTTCTGGCACTTGTTGAACCCGGTGTTGGTGGTAGTGGGACAAAAGGGCAAGATATTTCCCAACAACCCTCTCGTACACCTTCTACTCCTTTAGGTGCCAGCCAAGAAACACACCCTGCCCAAGCAGACACCCGGCCAACCACTGAACGTGTTGGCAATGATGAGGCTGATATGGCCAACTACATTATTGCGTTTCCTGGAGCTACACGTGTCAGCTCCACAGGGACCATTAATGGCACGTTGTTGGTGAACGATGAGGGTGTCCCTATAAAGCATGTACAACTCCGAGGTAAATTTTAATATTTTAACTATTTCATGTACTTTATCTAAAACATATTTATCATGATTTTTATTTTTAAATTAATGATAATATCTTCTTTCTCTTTTGGTTTTATTCTGTGTAGGAAACAATGAGTTCTACAGGATTCTGGAGAGCCATGCGTTGGTAATTTTTGGCCCAACCATACGTACAGGGTGGAATTCCCGGAATTCCAACCTGAAAAAAGAACTTCTAGATTATCTAGAAGCCCTTTTTGGGGTCGGCACATTTGACAGAAAAGCGGTGGCTCAGGTAGCCGGCAAATATTTGAAATATACTAGGGACACCTATAGGACGCAATTGCAATTTAACCCTAGATATGAGCGTCCTCTCGCAGTTTCAAAGAGTGAGTGGAGAGCACTCATCCATGACGGAAAAGAGAAAAGGGCAAAGAAAGAAGGAAAAATGCCAACTGGACCCGCAAGGTAAATTACAACTTTAATTCAATAGCTTTAATTTTCTTTATGTCTAAAATAAAAGTGTGCTACGTCATATCTGACTTCAAACTTTTGATGCTAGGTTTCCTGACACCTCAAAGGCAACCAAAGCTAGGATAGAGAAAAAGGGCCATCACAAGCTCGGCCAGGGTGGCTACTTGAAATTAGCTGCAAGAATTGTAATTAAGTAGCTAAACATCTTATAATTAATTGTATCGCCTTCCAAAGTTTTTGTAATCCTATCGGATATGATTAAAAATACACAATCATATATAATGTAGGGTGATGACTTCGGAACAATAACTACAGAGGAAGATAAAAATATCGCTTTCCGTTTTGGCTATCAAGCTGTAGTTGAACGTCGCAGAAGCTTGAGGCAGGTCCCAAGATCTACAATGCCTGATAAGGTAAAACATTAACCTTTCAATATTTTTATTTTCGTCCATAAATTTAATGTCTAACAACTTTGTTTAAATCAGGGGAGCAACACTACCGACGAGGTAAATAACCCAGTTTTAGAGCCAGATGTAGATGATCCTCTCGTGCAACCTGATCATTGTAGTGGGGACAAGGCCGACAATGCTGCTATCAGTGAGGGCCGTGACGGTAATTAATTTCCACTTATAATTTTTTCTAATTATACCTTGATGGTTGTCCTTATAACGTTTTTTGTTTAAATGACGGAGAATGTTTCCCTTGAGGATCTTACCACCAGAGAGGAAGACAGGGCAACAGTCCCAACGGCGACAACTGGTGCACCAGGTAAATAATCTCATTGCAATTTTTTTTATTAATATTACCGAACTAGTTCAATGATGGCTAAACGTGTTAATTTAAGTGTGCTCTTTGTTTTTGGAGCGATGCCCCATCCTTTGGATGAGACCGGTTTCTTGACAATGCAAGCCCAGGTGCGAAACAAGGCGATGCACCAGGTAAATAATCTCATTGCGATTTTTTTTATTAATATTACCGAACTAGTTCAATGATATTTAAAAACTGACAATTAAAATTTAATATTATCTGTTTTTGTAGGCGATGCCCCGTCACTGGATGAGCCCAGACATCGTGAATACGCAACTAGGTCAGCAGTGCGGGTTGAAAGGCACGAAACAGGAGCAGAACACGATGATATTGATGATGTAATTAGGAGCTTTAAAAATAGGAAGAAGAAAAAGAAAATTTGACAATGTAAAATATTGTATTATTATAAGACAAACGTTACCATACTTGGAACGTTTTCTGCGTTATATAAAAAACTCATTTATCATACTATTTTTATGTCAAGCATTAATTGCAATGTTTCCTTGCGTACTTTTTGTTGAATTGTTTTTTTATTAGTTATTGAATATTTTTTTTTATGCTCATGAAAGTAAAAAATGAAATATAGATTGGGTATTGGGGAATTGAGAGTGATGTGAGGGGGAGGGGCCATAAGAGCTTCCACCTTCACGTGGTTGGCCCTGTTTAGTAGAGAATAATTTATTGGAGCGATTTAATCTTGGAGCAAACCTCCCTTGATCCAGTGTAGCAACAAAAAAGTCACTGTTGACTTAGTTGCTACTCTTTGAGATCGTGGGAGGCTTGTTCCAAGTTCATGCGACTCCAATAAATTGTTCTTGAAACGAAGAGGAGCTTATTCAGGTATGTTTTGACATTTTCAACATATGTTCTAACATTATCATAAGAATGCATCTTAGAGTAAAAAATACTACATCGATTACTTGTATTTATTGTATAGATAATGATGGATTTTGATTGACTTGGCAGTGCAGGTACAAATCCTCTTGCATCATGAGCAATACAACTTGTCAACCAGGGTCATGTCCAAGATATTTTTGCTTATGCGCTTGACCAGGTTCGTAATGTCACATTTTGTAAGTTCCTTTACAGTTCATAATTCAATATTAAGCTTGTTCATGATTATTATCTAGGTTTTTTGTATGTGTTTTTTCATCTATTTGATTGTAAGCAACTATGCATGTTTTCTGTTGTTCACTATGATTTCTCCCATTACCACTCCCAGGATGAATCTGACTTTATTGTTACATAGGTTACTTTATTGTTACTATGATTTCTCCATTTACGATTTCATAGGTTACATCATGTAAAGTTGTCAATCTCGGGTTGGTGATGAGCTTTAGTTCTCCAGATTTGGGGCTTTTCTGATATTTTCTCCCTCATGTCATTCCTGCATCACCTCGTTGTTTGAGCATGCCAATTGTCTACCACTTGTACCAATTGGCACATGTCAATCCCTGAGTGGTGCCACATTTCACCTATTTTCAGTGAGAGTTTAGGGTTTCTCTAACATAGCTTGAGAAATCCGATTCAGTGCCTGCTTGAATATTGTCACATAATACTTATGGTTTGGATTGATGAGCATGTTCTGAATGGTTGGTTGATTCATAAGAACCACCCATAAATCTTCCTTCCTCTAACACACAGAAAATAAAAATTTCTTTGACAGGAGACAGAGTTTCAATACTTTGAAAACAAACTTCTATTCCCTTCAATAACTCAAAAAAAACTATTACACTACTTCCTCACTGAGAGGGATTACAAAATTATGACTGCTACAAAACGCAGTGCATAAAACCAACTCACTGTCTGTTCAAAAAAAACATACTCTGTCTCTAAGACACTCTGCTGTGTTTTTCCCTTTCGCACTGCTGTGCATACACACTTAAAAAGTTACACTCAGTTTTTCACTTTTTACACACTGCTATGTAATAAAAAATTTACGTATTGTCTATAAAAAAAACTACCAAGATTTTTCGACCTTTTTATTTTTATATGCCGGAACATATAAAACATATTATAATAAACCCTCTTTTAAAAAAAATAAAATTAAAACTAAATTCTATGGCCCACCTTTCATTTCGCATATGATATATATCTAACATATGTATATATTAAACTATCAAAACATTAAAGAACCCTTTCCGTCGGACTTCAAAAGTCTAAATAGATTGAATTTCAAACCAAATTCGCGTTCCAAAATGGGATGCTGACGTCTTCCTAATTTTAACTCGAATTCTCAATCCAATGTGCCCTATAAAAAATTCGGGTCCGGTTTTCAGGTTTTCAGATTCCCTTCA
Organism: Pinus albicaulis; assembly: GCA_034641835.2. NCBI lineage: Eukaryota > Viridiplantae > Streptophyta > Pinopsida > Pinales > Pinaceae > Pinus > Pinus albicaulis. Next base: position 330,074,425 of record CM076584.1, read on the forward strand.
ATTTCATGCGATCCAATATTAATGCTCCCCGTGTCCTCCTTTTGAATTTACAAAACTGTCGGGTAAATTTCTGTTTGTTTAATTTCTGGTTGGTGAATTGCGTTAATGCTGGCTGTTGTGTTTAAATACAATTCTGTACAGAAATATGGCTGTGGCCGTCTACAAAAAAAACTTGCGGGAATTTTAAATGCTGAATTAAATTTCTGGATGGCATGCAAGCAACCTCCAAAAAAAAATGTTGCTGCTGCATCCGTCCTTCTGCTGCAGCAGTTGAAGTTAAAATTCAACAGCACGGGGTTTAATAAGTGAGGGTGTAAAGGTAACTTTTTGTCGATAGTACTGGATTAAGATCATCTATTCATTTTTGTAGGGTCTTATGGTGTTTGGTTTTTTAGTTTTGGGTTGGGCTTATTGAGTCTAAGATAGTTTTTGAGTGAAAAAATTGCTATCGGGTATTAAAAAATTTTGGTTCTTTTGTCAAAATTTATGAGCTTGTTAGGAAATACAAAACTGACAATGGTTGTATCTTAAATTTGTGGAAATAATTTGAAATGAAACCTTTTTGTTTAGGTTGTTGCAGCAGGTGCAAACCCCATTCAAATTACTAGGGGCATTGACAAGACAATAAAGGCCCTTGTTTCGGAACTCAAAATTTTGTCAAAGGAGGTAAACGCTTGCCTTTTGAGTGGGCTGGTTTTCCTTTTTGCTGATGGTTTGGTGTATCTAATTGAATTAGTTGCCTAAGGTATTTTTGGTTGCAAACTCCTTTTCATTTTTCATAGAGTATTGGCCTTGTGGAATACATTTGATTGTGTGGTCTTGTTAGATCTACAACATTTGTAGTTGTTTAGTCTTATGGCCGAGGTGCACTTTTATTATGGAAATAGTTGATGCGATATTGTCATTTAATCCTTACTGCAGGGTAGCATGTTGAGAAGTTTTTTGTGAAACATTTGGTATTCAAAATGACACTTGATCCTATACAGCATCATGCACTTGACTTCAAAATTTATATTCAAAGTGTGCTAGACAATTCTTGCAAAATTTCAAATATTTATGTTGTTTTAAACCATTATCTTTTTCATGTATTGGATGCTGAAAATGTGAAAAAGACTTTGGTATGAAACCAGCGGGTGAATAATTTCCAGCAAAACAACCACTTCCAAGACATGATTTAGAAGTAGAACATATGTACTTATGAAGCATAGAAAGATATCCTTGATGCATTGTCAATGTTTGGCTAGGGGTATTTTTGGAGAAAATAACTCCTTATTCCTAGAATAGTGATCTTCAATACAAGTAAATGCCAGAGAAGAGAGATCATCGTGTGACGCAACAAAACTGAAATTGGACCCCCGAGGAGAGCTGGTGTGTCTACAATCGCTGTGTCAGCATTTTCCCTTGGTGTACCCCGTTCTTTTCCTCCAGCCTGAGTCTTAATTGACTTCTTCTTTCTTCGGGTTTATTTATCAAATTCGTAGAATTTGATAAATAAATACTATCCACAATGGTTGGACTTTAATTTATATTCCAGACTTTATATTATCTCCAATCCTTATAACCAATGTTTAACTTTCAACACTTTGTATTTATACTCCACGTTTATTTTTAAATAAATAACTTGTAGTGAACTTTCGGCTCTATATTTCACCACCCAGCCTTACAACAATCACCCTCCAGACTTATGCTAATTATCCGCCAATCGTTTAATTAAACAATTTCATTATACTGCGGCCCCACCTATATATATCAATAACCAATCAAACACTCGTATCGTACCTGGCTATCCTCCGCACACCTTAGTTAACCTCCGGGCAAGTTCAACGTGCGACCACCGTCCGATGGCCCTTCTCCAAATCAACGACTCTTGGCAATTTCGCTCGGCTTCCAACGTTGGGCTTTAACGTGCGATGGCGTGGGTTAAACGGTTGTTTTCCGGGGTCACTTCGCCACGTGTCGCATTCCCTATGGAATCGCTCGCGAATAGGAAATACCGCCTACTACGCAAAAGCGGTGCGATATGGGCAACCCGCTTTTGTGATTCCGCTAGTGGTTTTGGTAGAGGGCTTGACCACGGGTTCCGAAAGCACAACAATTTTGTCTCTTTATTAAGCGGGATTTTAATATGTGTATTATCAAAGAAAACCAACACAAATTTTATAAGAAAATTGTTCAAAATTCGAGCCCGCCGGACTTCAAACGGCGATAAACCATAATTCAAACCAAATTCGCGTTCCAAAATAGCCTGCTGACGTCGACCAATTTTGTGACGCGAATTTCTTATCAAATTCGCCCTAATATTTTACGGGTCCGGATTTCCACTGCGCGAGCGGCCCAAACAAAGATCCGCTCCAATCAATTTTTGCCACGTGTCCTCGATAAAAACTTGCCCTGCTCCCGGCTGCGGGTGCATTCGATGGCGTTTAAGGTGATGGGACATGGATATGGCGATTTCATATCATTCGCATTAACATTTAACGCTGTTCAATTAAGTTTTCACATCAAATCTACATTAATTAATTTTTAACACGGTTCAAGATCGGACCTCCACTCCTCTGAGCGATTCCGCACGCTCCAATTTGATCCGGCCTTCGGCTCTCATTATTAATGATCAGAGATTCATTATGACGGCCGTCCTTTGATTGCATTGCAGACGGGTCGACATAAAAAATGGAGTTTAGCCATGGTTTTTCAGACAAGCCGGTTGCTGGATTACACTGTCTGGTAACTGCGATGATAAGGAGAAGTGGCCAGCGGAACTTCTGCCTAGACTTTGCTGCATATTTCCATTTCTCTCGGTTCTGTCTCTGTCTGTCTTCCTCTGTTAATTGGAATTCTGCTTCTTTGTCTCTTGTGCCCACTGCGCCTGCGCCTGAGATTGCACCCATGCCTCGGGTGCGTCATAGGATGCGTTGCCGGAGGGGGAGCACTAGAGGTCAATCCCGGCGCGCTCCCTCCAGCACCTCAACAGAGATGACTTCCGGCCAGTCCAGTGATTATTACTTAGGTCGATATCTGAGGGACCCCTAGGAGTGGGCGGGGGTCGGCAGCAGAATCGGCCACCAAATGGATTCTTGCTCTGTTTCCCCACGCTAGTTCACCTTCTCCCACGAAGCGCCAACATGCCTTTGCGCAATTTTCCCTCTTTCCCTTTGATTGCACTCTCAACCGCCCGCGAATCACAGCTGTAGTCACTGTGGTCTTCTGCGAGGAGGCCCAAACGGAGGAAGAATGCACCCGTCCGGCGGGTCTGAGCTCGGAAAAAGCCGGCCAGCATTCGGGCCTTCAGGAGGGGAGCCGTGGCATGCCTGTGGAGGTAGCACCTAGCGATCCTGGACCTTCCGAAGGATGGTGCCGAATCGTGGAGGAACCAGCGGAGGATTAGTTTGGTTGATTTGTTTTTCTTGCTTAGCAGGCCCAGTTACTTGGGCTGCTTTTAGTTTATTTTACTGTGCTGGACCTTTAAGTAATATTTTTGAATTCTGTAAATTAAACGTTCAAGACTGGTTTCCCCGTATGAGGGCGGTCTTCTTAATTTTTTGAATCACGTGACGCTCCCTCCAACCTCAGCAGAGATGACTTAGGCCGATCCGGTGACTGTACTTGGTCGATATCCAAATACTGAGTGAGAAGGAATCGGCTTGCTCCTTGTCTGACACAAAATCGTTCCCGCACTCCTGGCTTCCCCACGCTCGTTCACCTTCTCCCGACGCGCCTTTGCGCAATTTTCTATTGATTGCTCTCGACCGCCGAGTAATCACGAAATTTGTAGTCATCGTGGTTTTCCGCGAGGAGGCCCAAACGGAGGAAGAATGCACCCGTCCGGCGGGTCTGAGCTCGGAAAAAGCCGACCAAAATTCGAGCCTTCAGGAGGGGACCCGTGGCATGCATGTGGAGGTAACACCTAGCGATCCTGGACCTTCCGAAGGATGGTGCCGAATCGTGGAGGAACCACCGGAGGAGTAGTTTGGTTAATTTGTTTTCCTTGCTTAGCAGGCCCACTTAATTGGGCTGCTTTTAGATTATTTTACTGTGCTGGACCTTTGTAATATTTTTGAATTCTGTAAATTAAACGTTCAAGACTGGTTTCCCCGTATGAGGGCGGTCTTCTTAATTTTTTGATTTTTTGATGACAAATTTGCCATGAGTATGGCCAGGCAATGTTTTTGACTTCGGTGTAATTTTATTCGCAATGTTAATAGATTAACTTTACTTTGAATTCTCACATGATTAGCGTTTTTCTTGTTCAAGGATTTTGGGTACTTTAATTTGTATTTGGAACAATGGACGTCGGTACTCTATCTGTTGCTTTACTATTCTACATACTGCTATTTCACTTTCTTATAGATGCCTCGGGCATATTTGGATGCTTTCTCAGATTGTCGATAATCTCCATGTGGGCCGTTACTGGATTTTATATCATGTCCCTGTATGTGACATGGGGTATTTTTCTATCATTGTCTGGGGTGGGACTTCCACTTTTCTGGATGGATATTTGGGTTCCAAGCTTTAGATGTGAAAATGTAATGACTTCATGGACTGTTTTACTTCATATAATATATTCAAAATAGCATTTTTCTCTTCTGAAAAAAAAATGATTAATGTTTATCATTCTGCCTTCAAAACTAGCGATGCTGGTCTATGTTGCTGGTTTATTGATATGGTCTGATGGTCTTTTTATATTTTGGACATATCACACTCCTCACATGATTATGATTAGCGTTTTTCTCTGTTGCAGGGTTTTGGGTACTTTAATTTGTATTTGTAACAATGGACGTCGGTACTCTATCTGTTGCTTTACTATTCTACATACTGCTATTTCACTTTCTTATAGATGCCTCGGGCATATTTGGATGCTTTCTCAGATTGTATATAATCTCCATGTGGACCGTTACTGGGTTTTATATCATGTCCCTGTATGTGACATGGGGTATTTTTCTATCATTGTCTGGGGTGGGACTTCCACTTTTCTGGATGGATATTTGGGTTCCAATCTTAAGATGTGAAAATGTAATGACTTCATGGACTGTTTTACTTCATACAATATATTGAAAACATCGTTTTTTTCTCTTGTGAAAAAAAAAATGATTAATGTTTATCACTCTGCCTTCAAAACTAGCGATGCTGGTCTATGTTGCTGGTTTATTGATATGGTCTGATAGTCTTTTTATATTTTGGACATATAACACTCCTCACATGATTAGCGTTTTTCTCTGTTGCAGGATTTTGGGTACTTTAATTTGTATTTGGAACAATAGACGTCGGTACTCTATCTGTTGCTTTACTATTCTACATACTGCTATTTCACTTTCTTATAGATGCCTCGGGCATATTTGGATGCTTTCTCAGATTGTCGATAATCTCCATGTGGACCGTTACTGGGTTTTATATCAAGTCCCTGTGTGTGACATGGGGTATTTTTCTATCACTGTCTGGGGTGGGACTTCCACTTTTCTGGATGTATATTTGGGTTCCAATCTTCAGATGTGAAAATGTAATGATTTCATGGACTGTTTTACTTCATATAATATATTCAAAACATCGTTTTTTCTCTTGTGAAAAA